>CM076575.1:1693183307-1693598948 GCA_034641835.2 Pinus albicaulis | reverse complement strand
GAAGTGGCTAAACCATCCACTTGTGATTCAGAAAGAAATTGTGATATGGAATACTCTAAGGAGAGGCCTGATAACATAACAAATATTCTTTTACTGAAAGATTTTGCTTGTGTAGGAAGTAACAGTATAGAGGATTTTCCAAATCGACAAAGTCCAAGCCTTATATCTTCTCAAACCAAGAAAGATGTAAAACAATCCCTTAGATACGGTGAACATCGACAGAGGGCAAAGCTTATATTGGAGGAATGTTCTACAAGGATGGGACTCTACCCAAGGATGTCTTTTACAGATCTGGCAGTGGAAAAGTGTGGGATTGGGATTGAAAATGTCAAGAGAAGCTCACCTCCATGTATATCATATTCCACAACCAATGACGGTTCCTTTGGTTGTACAGGGTTGTCTCAAGTGAGAGTTGATAGTATGTGTTTTCAAGCAACCAACAATAATGTCTCTGCTGCTTGTTTGCAGGGCCAGGCTCACCTTCATGCTGCTTCGTTACAATCTCACCCTTTTCAGTTTAATTTTGAAGTGACAAGTCCCCAAAATCATTGCACAGAGGGTGAACACAGGCTTTTACTGGCAAGTTTGGTGACCCCAGCTCCTAATACGATCTCAAAGTGTAGAACACTTACGCCGTTAGATGCTAGTTGGTATTATGCCAGTGGACTCCATGAACAGAAGAAATGCTCTGGAGAATTTTGGGGGAAATAATATGCAATGAATGATGCCTACATGACAGCACATGTGCTGCCATCAGATAAATTTCAGACAAGTTCAGGGTTCAGTGGGGTGGTGGAATATGGAACAAAGATCAAGAATTCACCTTCACTGTTTCCTGCAGTTAGAACATTCTGTGGAAGAATAGGAAAAAATTCCATGGACAAGGACTCAAAATTTTTTCCAAAGCAAGTTCAGATGATTAAAGAGCATGTTGGATGTTTTCGTATTGAAGAGGAAAGTGGTGTTGAGGAGGAAAGTATTGATCATTCAATCTCAGTGAAACAGGTTGAAAACCTATTTGGATCATCAACTAAGAAAAGTGTTTCGGGTGCCAAGAAAGTGCTGATGACTGACTTCAACAGAGCAAGTATTTGCTAAAGTTGATACACAAGCCTGATGAATATGATTTTGTTTGTGCAGTGGATTTTTTGGGTGGGACCTTTTGCTGGAGCTGCATTAGCTGCTGCCTACCACCAGTACATTCTGAGAGCAGCAGCCATCAAGGCCTTGGGATCATTCCGAAGCAACGCCAATGTGTAATTAGGTGACACTGGTTGTAGGTAGCAGTTGTCTGTGTTTCAGATGTGTAGGTCTACAGTAGATTAATAATTTCTATGGACTTATGTCTAGCACTGGATGAGACCAAATAGGAGCTCAGTGAAAACTGATTTTTAAAGGGTAGCTTCTTCTCTCAGTGCCTTCATCAGAGGTTGGATTGTTGACTTCTAAGAGACATAGAGGTTGAGGGAATCTGGCTTGAATCCAGTTCTGTTGCAGAAGTGATAAGAATGGTTGTAATTTTTGTAGAGGTTAGAAGTTGCGAATGAATGAAATCATAATTATACACAGTACAAGTTACAAGGTAAGAGGACATATTCAACAGATTGATCTTAGAAAAGAAAATGATAAAGCAGACATTTATGTAGCCCTTCTTTTATAATTTTGGTCAGGATGTGTGGTCAACTCTTCTCCTAGCACAAACAATTGTAATTAATTTTTCAATGGTTACTAGCACAAAAAATTGTAATCTCATTTTGAATGTTGTTTCTCTGATCATTTAGTACTCATTTGTACTTTAAACATATCATGCCTTCAATCATTTCTAAACCATAGTGGCCTACATAAAATTCTCAAGGAGGCTTAGATTTCATGAGTGCATCTCTACCAGAATCTTCACAGTGTTCACATTGACAACATGAGCCCCATCAACATTCAATGTCTTCAATTATTGGAGTACTTTATCGTTGTACCAAAAATTCTCTCGTTTGGATTCTGAGGACTTTGATAAGTGCATCTCTTCCACCAACCATACTGGCCTACCTAAAATTATTTACACTTGTGGACAAGGAGGTTGTTATTGAAAAGTGTTTCTCTCCTCCCATTCTTCTTCTCAGTGTTTACGTGGTTATAAACATCATTGGAGAACATGTGCCCACTCAAGAGTCAATGCCTTCAATTATTGCAATACTTTATTGGTGTACCAAAAATTCTCTTTTGGATTCTGAAGTCTGTGATAAGTCCATCTGCCCACTCAACCTTCAATGTCTTCAAGTATTGCAATAATTTACTGGTATGCCAAAATTTTCGCGTTTGGATTATGAGGTTTGTGATAACTGCATCTCTCCCACCATTTTTCTCTGCTTCCACATTCATTTCTACTGCATGGATCAAAGTTGGTAGCAGGAGGTAGGATTATATCAAATTGATTGTGTTAACCTCATTTTAAATATATCAAATTGCTTTAAAAAAAATGAGACAATCAATAATAACAAGATTAAGATAAAGTGAACCTTGTTGTCATGGTTATCATAAGTTTATGTTGAAGAAATTATATCTTAATAAGATTAAACTTTATTAAATCAGATTCAAAAGTATCATATTATTATTAAAAGTTTCAACATTATTTTTTTAATTAATAAAGTGTATTTTAATTTATTTTATTAATCTATCTATATATATAATTTATTTTTAAATATAAATTAGTCTTATTTATGAAAATAAAATCATATTAATATAAATTAATCATTCCATACTTTCTGTTTTTTTTTTAAATTTTGAAAAACATTTAAAAGGAATTTTATTATATATCAATATTAAAATAATATGGAAAAAGGATTAATAGCTAAATTATTTTTATAAGTTATTATTATAGAGATAAGCTTTGGAATATATTAGAAAAGTGTAAGGTTGCTTTTGCATTTAGATTTATTGTGATAAGGTTATATGAGAATGATATTGTTATGTCTAGGAATATTAAGGGTTGATAAAAAGGAATTAATTGCAATATAGAAATTAAGAAAGATTCTCCCCTATCCCTACCTTTATTGACATTCACATTGAAAAATTAGAGGCATGTTTGGAAGAAGTAGCCTTGTGGTTGCATAACCTTAGCTAGATTAATCATCCCCTTTCTTCTTTACATTAGTGATATTGTTCTTACGGACATGACTCCACCTCATTTTGATAAGCGAGGATTATTAAGGATTTTTGTTCTAGCATAGCTATGTGAGTAAACGCTAATAAAAAAGGTTGTAATAATCAATCGAGTAGTCTTTAGTGCGACTTTTTGAAGGCTTTTACGGTGACTTTTTAAAGTGTAATTTCTCTAAATTCTAGCAGGAATTTATTGAAAAGAGACGTTTGATTGCTAACTTTGCACAATTGAAGTGCCTTACAGGTTTTTGAGGGTGCTGAATCCATATATAGAGTCAAAAAACCAGTTTGAATAACAAAAACCAAGATTTTACCTCAAAATTTTTCACCGGATTTCGGCACCTGAAACGTCAAAAAGTCGCACTAAAGACAGCTCCATAATCAATTACCAAAAGGTAATTTATGTTAATTGTGAGCGATAATAACAAATCAAAGAAAGTTATACAATAAGGTCTTGAAGTCAACCTTCATCACAATCTTAACTAGAAATACAATGTTGGGAAAATGATTAATAGAAAGTGGAAAACCAATTTTTGTCTTAGGTGCAATTGTAGGTGAACAAATTTTTGGTTTTGGAAAAAAGAAGAAGAATCTCATATTTTAGACACCTCTTCATCTTTTTATCTTATATGGAGATTAATTTTTCTGTTGCATCATCTCTATAGAATCATAGAGGGAAATTGAGAAAATCCAAAAGTTTTTTATAGTTTATGATCTTATTAAATGCAATATACCCTATCCTATCTTATAGAAGCTACTCTTTCACCCATTGAGAGTTTTCCTATGACTAAGTACCTAATATAGAAGGACAAGACAAGTAACATGAAAACAAGTGGCTCCCTAAGATTGCTTCAAAATGCAGTCAAAATTTGGTGTGGCATAAAATTGGTTGGCATAAAGATTCTCAATCTTAGTCAAACTAGTGGAGAATAGAGGAGGCCACTCTAAAACGTGAACACCAATAAAATTACTATCGCATATAAATTAAAGTTGAAATCATGGTGTGATAATGCAGTAGAGAATAAGAGAAAAACAAAATTTTAAAAATTGGTCATTAACCATAATCCAAAATATCAAGTGTCATATTCTTGTAGCTAGTTTTAAGAAGAAAAACATTATTACCAGAATAAAAATGAACTTTGAGGAGCTTAGGAATTGAGCAAGACCTAGAATTTCATAGGCTGCAAGTAAATGTCATTGCGATGTTAGAAATGTGAAGGATGAAAAACACTTCCTTTTACAATGTCTTGCTTATTCTTATTTGTGACAGGAAATGAAGCTGGATTTGATGATTTTGGGACCTATTTTCACATAGATAGCGTTTGACTAGTATTAAATGATAAATAACTAATTTAACAAGACTAATAGAAAGCATCAATGGGCTCATTCAAGTACATGAAGCTACCTTGATGTCTAGCTTTGACATCTTAGAAAATTTTAATGGTATATATGTTGCTTGTGTTTGAGGAATTTTGCTGAGTTTCGAGTTTTATATTTTCTTGGAAAATAATTATTGATATTTGGAAAATGTGTGATTTTATATTGGTATTGGAAACGAAGCTAGTTTTGATCTTTGATTGGAAATGAAATCAGATTTGATGAAGTTGGGACCTATTTCTTTTCACATAGATAGTGTCATAGTATTAAATGATAAAGAAGTAATTTAAGAAGTCTAACGCTAAGCAACAATGGGCTTATTCAAGTACATGAAATTGTGTTAATGTCTAGCCTTGATACCTTTGAAAATTTTAGTGGTTTGTTTGTTGCTTGTTTAGAGGATTTTGTTGAGTTTGAAATTAGTCTCTTGAATGCTTATGGTTCTCATATCATGCATATATCGATAGATCGGTAGATCCAGTTCTATTATTATAATCATTATTGTTTTCTTTATGTATTTGGTGGTTTGAGGAAAGATATTTTATTTCCTTTCACTTTGTGGCATGATTTCGACATCTTCACCTTTTAGAATATAGTAAAATATTTTTCTTATTATAGATTTTTCTTGGAAAAGAATTATTGAGAGTTAGGTGCAAATGCACAATGTGTGTAGCATTAGTGTGATAAATATGGGATAGTGCAAAGCATAGTTTTGAAGATTATTCTAAGTTGACTCGCACCTAATCAACTCAGTCAAGTTGATTGTTGGTTGAACGACTAATTGTTGGTTCAATGGACAGAAGGTCTTGCAGGCACAAATACCAAAGGGAAAAATGGAGCCCATCATGGGGTACTCTTTGTAATTCTCCACCACTGCTACCTTTCCTCAAACTCCTTTCAAACCTCAATATCAGTGCTAGTAGTAGCATGACAAACAACACTACGCTTAGCAGAACTAGAAGAACGTGTTTTCCAAACTACACGAGAACTACTTCCCTCACGAGTCACCATGTGCCATGCTTGGTATCGGTGGTTCTCTTCCTTCTACTCCTGGTTCAATTACCATATCTTCATTGGAACCAACACTCCGAACTCCACTAGACAACGATTCAGCATTTTGTAGTAGTGATTTGCCATTTGTACTGGTGATTCGCCATGATTTTATAGGATAATATAATCTCGTGAGAGATTCGCCAAAAAATTATATATACATATTATATTATTAATAAAATCGCCTTCCATTTTTCCTATGTATCATGGGGATTCGCCTATTTTATATATATATAAATTTAGTGGAGTGAATTCAATTCTTTTCTTATCATCTCTTGGTGGAATTGGCTTCACGACTGCATGTGTACCATCCATTTCTTCCTTTTTTTGTTACTGATTCTCACGGTTGTTCCCTATTTGATCAGTTTTTTCTTCCTTCAACAAAGGAATGTCCATATCTTCATTGACTTTATCACAGTTTCCATCGTGAACCTGCTCATGGAATACTACATCTCTACTTGAAAAATATTTGTGAGTAGAGGGATTAAACAACTTATATGCTTTAAACTCTATGTAGTACCCAACAAAAATGCATATAATGGCCTTTGAATCTAGTTTGTTTCTATCCTCTTTTGGAACATGAGCAAAAGATTTGGAGCCAAAAAATATTAAATGATTAACTCGAGGTTTAAAACCTAATAAAGATTCAAATGTAGTTTTGAAATCAAGGATTTTTTTTGGACTCCTATCTTAATTATATTGTAGTATTTATTGCTTCTCCCCAAAAACCATTAAACATATTCTTACCTTTTAACATTCTCTGAGCACAATCCACAAGGGTTTTTTTCTTCCTCTCTGTAACTCTGTTTTGTTGAGGAGTTTAGGGTACTGTGAGTTGTTGAATTATCCCATGGTCCTTGCAATATTTGGTGAAGCCACTCTTCTTGTATTCTCCCCCTTGATTTGAGTGGAGAATTTTTATGAACTTCCCTATATGTTTTTCCACCATCCTCCTCAATTCCTTAAAGTATTCAAAGGTATGACTCTTCCTTCTAAGAAAATATACTGAGGTAAATTGTGTGAAATCATCAACAAATAATAAGAAGTAGTAGGCACCTCCTAATGACCTTGTTTACATTGGCCCACATAAATCAGTGTGCACAACTTCTAGTATATCTCTCTTCTTTCCATATAAATTTACGAGAAACTCATCTCTATGCATCTTCCCAAGAGAACATGCTTCAAAAACATTCTTTAAAAAAGGAATACCATTGACCATACCTTGTTTCTGAAGTAGCAGTAGCTCATTGTAATTAATATCACCGAATATTTGATTCTATAAGTATTCTAAAGTCATACCTGATGAATTTAAGGCTTCATGTGTCGCACTTCTTACATTCATCTTGTACAAATCTCTGACTGAAATCCCTACTGTAATTTGCTTCGTACGATCCAACATATCTTTAATAACAAAATAAGACTTACAAAATTCTACCTTAAGATTCTGATATGTTATCATAGAAGCGGAGATCAAATTATCTTTTATTCCGAGTACATCCATTGCATTTGGAATATACCTAATATTTCGATCAAGTAATACAACAGGAACATTACCATAACCTTTGATTTTTCATACTTTGAGGTCCCATTCGTTGTGGTGTACCTATGCCTATATGTCGTGCAATTGCCTTTCCTCTGAAGGGATTCTTCTTCTCCATTAATGAAATATCTGAATTCTGAGCTTTCTGAGTCATCCGCCTTTATTTCTCTTGCATCTTGATCCATATCAATTCCTCAAAGTTTGGGGCTTTCTCTCTCACATTCAAGCCTGTGATGAACATCTGATATTCATCAGTCATACCAATGATTGTAATCGTGACAAGATCAGTGTTTGACACTACCTCCCCTATGTCACCGAGCTTATCTCTAAGGTCCTTGATGCTAGAGATGAACTGTATTACTCATTCATTCACCTTCATTTTAATGGAGAGAATCTTGCTTTTCAGGAACAGAAGGCAATTTGTGTTTCTGATCTCGTACATATCCTTGAGCGTTGTCTAGATCTTGTTTGTTGATTTACACTCTCTGATGTGAGGGATAACGTAGTATTTAATTGACAATTTCAACAACACTTTCACCTTGTTCTCCCTCTTCTCCCAATCCTGAATTGTGGCAGTTGATCTCCCTCCTGCAGCTATCGGTTTCAATTCATCTCCATTTACAATCACCCATGCACTTTGCGCCTCAAGAAAAGTATGCAACTTGAATTTCCAATTGAAATAATTGAAACAATCGAGCTTATTACTCTCATTCAAGTATGCTTCTATCATTTGGTTATTCATTTTGACACTTAAAAAAATAATTCGACCTCTAGCACTGAAAAGAAAAAGATCTACCCCAAATGCACCCCAAAAAAAATAAGAAACATTCTTAAAAGAAAATTGCAGCACTGAATGTCCCTTTTTTAAATATTTTCCCCAATCCACACTATTGCCTTTTTTTTAATAAATATTTTAACCCCTCTTTAACAAATTTTAAAGGAAGAAAATGGCTGCACCAATAGCGATTCATATGAGTTTATGCTGTGTGCTCCATGTAAGTTAGAAAAGATGTAAATCTACTAGCGGATAGTAAATTCTTAAGCGCCCGTGGGGATTAAATTTGGGAAATACATATTTTAAATTAAAATATTCATATTAGTGAAGCCTCGCCAATTCTGCCTCCACGTGCGAGCAATCCAAAGCAATCAACAATCGTTCCACCCAAGGACGCAGAAATCGATCTAACCGAGGACGCAACAATCGTTCCACCCAAGGACGCAGAAATCGATCTAACCGAGGACGCAACAATCGTTCCACCCAAGGACGCAGAAATCAATCTACCAGAGGACGCAACACCAATGCTTGCTTCACCTCCGCTCGCCGCAGAAGTTTTCACAAAGCCACCCAAACGCTGAAGAAATAATTCATAGGAGAGTGAGATCTTGGGTGCAGCAGGACTTCACACTTCCTCCCAGCCTTATACGTCTGCACATCTCATAAATAACTCATGACCACTACCTTCAGCAGCAAATGTACATCTCCATTCAATACACACAACACATGGTTCAACTCTTACAGGCAGGGGATCTGAATTTCTCCATCCACGATGTCTAGCAATTTACACAATGCTCATAACAGGCCGGGTTAAATATCGTGATGGTGTAAAACACGGTACACCAAATTGCAAGACATGGGCTAGCAACCCTTCAAGCCAATGTCGGCGCCAAAGACGAGCATCTTACAATGGTGTCCACCTGTTGGCATACAACACTGCAACTTGCCCCATGAGCAATCAAAATCTGGCTAACACTGAATGTTGCCACCACATGCAGCACCTGACGATATACCCGCCAGCAAACTTGAACCGAGGTCTCGTTCTCTCCGAGGGAAAGCGTAAATAATTCCTGATCCACCAAAAATCTGCCACCAGCCACCGATCTTATATGGCAGCCAACCTGTTGCAGGTGAGATTTTCTGCCAGCAACCACCGCCTCTCTTCTCAGCAAGGGATCTCCAACACTTCCACCGAACCACCAAGGAGAATGCCGAAGCACCAACACCACCAACGCAGCAAGGCGTATCCGTGTGCTTTCACTTACGATAGCTTCTATGCATCCCGTCGAGCGGATCAAGACAATCCAACCAACCAACAGAAATCCCCACCACTCTCTGGATCCCGTCGAGCGAATCAAGACAATCGAACCAACCAACACAAATCCCTGACCACTCTCGATGGACAAACAAACTCACCCAGATTCCACTTGAAATTTTGATACCAGGATAAAAACTCAAAAACAAATTATATTCAATAACTGAACAGCTCACAAAAGAGGACGTTTATTTGGAGAATGCATCTGCACAAGGCTCTAAAAAAAATCATCACACAACATGAATATATAGTTTACAAAGAAGTACCGAAGTTAAAATAACTATCAAAGAAATGGGAACTAAATCTTAATTTAAGGCACAAGAGGTAAGGAAGTTAGAACAACTATGTAAGAAATAAGAACTAAATCTTAATCTAAAACACACTTAAAACTATTTAATTCACTTTTTCCTAAAGTATATATCTACATTATCTTTAACAATTATATTAAAAAACAGAAAAAATTACATTTGCACAAAGTTCTCAAAAAATCATCACGCCATGAATATATAGCTTACAAAGAAATAAGAAAGTTAGAACAACTATTTAAAAAATGGGAACTAAATCTTAATTTAAGTTACAAGAAGTAGTAGTTAGAACAACTATCTAAGAAATGAGAACTAAATCCTAATCTAAAACACGCTTAAAACTATTTAATTCACTTTTTCTCAAAATACTTTTCTCCATTATTTTCAACAATTATACAATTATATAAAAAAATACTGAAAAAAATACAGCACAGAGAAAAGAACATAACGCTTATCAAATTAGACTTGACATCAGCCAACCCATAGAAAGTGGAAGCTTTTTTGAACGCGTAAAAAAAAGTATGATTGTAAAATGGAAAGAAATGGCAATTATAATTAACGGTGGATGGACAATCCTTCAACTGAATGGTTACTATTTTAATGGAATGGAATATGGATGCTCCTTCAACTCAACGGTTACCTATTTTACTGACTCACTCCCTCATATAGATGTGTAATATCCACTTCTAATAGGGATTTTATTTTTTTTCCCAATGATTCATTTCATGGAAAACTGTTAGATTTGTTGTAAACCGTTAAAAATAATTTATAAAAGTTCTATCTTTACAATTTCAAAATTTCAACAAATATAATAGGGTTTATCGCCTTTAATAAATACAATGATTTTATATTAAAAAAATATGTTATATTATATTAAATGAAATAAAAACTGTAATATTATATTTTAAAAAATTTAATTTAAGAACTTAAAAATAAATAAATAGAGAATTATATATGGAAATCTACTTTTAAAATCTATTTGAAATTGTAGATGGACAAAGAATTTTCATTGGAGTGTGAAAAGTACATTATAGATTGTAATTATAAAAATATAATTTAAATTTAAAATTTAAAATTTATATTTTATATCATGATTAATCATACAATAGGAACATAACATATCTAAGCTTTTTCTTCTTACTTTTGATTTCTATTTGTTGAATTCAAACTAAACATACTTTTTCATTAATTGAATTAATAGAGTATAATTGATTTTAGTTTTAAATTTAGATGGTTTTTTATAAATTGATTATTTAAAAATGTAACATAACCTCTACGTTAAATATTAACCATCTATTTTCACACTCAATGAATACATGTCTAGGTAGGAAGGAAATTTTCATCCTCAATTGCCTTCCTGCCTTCTCCATATTTTAATTCTAGGAAGCCATACATATTCTCTCTGTGCCAGATCTTACCCATCCATATTCACTCTGCGTGAAATCTTCCTAGCAGAAAGAAGAAGATGCCAATCATAGCAAATGAAAAAGCAACCCATGACAACAATCTAGAAATATTCTTCTAGGGTTTGTTGTGGCACAACTCTTGTACTTCTTCTAATTGGAGGCATCCCTGAGATATCATAAATGAGTCTAAGAGGTTTAATGAATCGCTTTGGTCCAGGTTCAAAAACTCTAGGTTCGAAAACTCTGTGTTATTGCAACACCACCCCTAAAACCCAATGCCCATTGAATTATTCCAACACCATGCCTAAAACCCATAGATAAAATGGATTCACTTTGGAAAAGGTAGTAGAAGTTTGGAATATTCCAACATTGGGACTATGATATTTTATGTAGAGGAGCTTCCCCAATAAAATAGTCATAGAAATTAAATTAGAGTTTGGCTTGACAAGTAGAAGTCTAGAATATTCCAAAACTAGGCCTATGATAGTTTATGTAGAGGAGATTCCTCAATAAAATAGGCATAGAAATTAAATTAGAGTTTTGTTTGACAACTAGAAGTCTGGAATATTCCAACACTAGGAATATGATAATTTATGTAGAGGAGCTGCCTTAATAAAATAGGCATATAGTTATAGAAATTAAATTAGAGTTTTGCACAACTAAGACAGGCTTAAAAATTCAAAAAATTTACCCACAACAAAACAAAGTTAAACAGATTAAACGGAGCAACTAATAAAACTTTTGACTATAATTTTTAATACATGAAATACGTTCATATGTAAGGTACTAAGTAAAACAAGAGTTCCTTAACTTTTGACTATAATTTTTAATACATGAAATACGTTCATATGTAAGGGACTAAGTAAAACAAGAGTTCCTTATTACTGAGAAGGAGTTGCAGAGTAACTCACTGTAAAAATTGTAACTAAATTGTTTCAAGTTGTAAGTAAATTGTTTCTACGTTCCCACTCCCACTTTAAATTGCTCCACAATTTTCCCTCCTTACATCTTAGACTTGCATACACCACCTAGACAATTTTCCCACTTTTTTTTTTCAAAACTATCATTTTTTAATATTTCAATACATGACAACACAGAAAACATAAAACCTAGGATGGAGATTTGTATTAAAACATAATATTCTGAACTTGTAAATGTTTGGGAGTGTAAATAAAAGTTGCCAAAACAAATTTGTACATATGTTAATAAACGGTGTGGTTGAGATTAATTTTCCAAAGCTCCCCCTTAATAACAACTACCTCCATTGAAAATTTCCAAACAATCTCCCATATAAACAAAATTTCCACATGTTAATCCCTTTATGAAGATGTTGAAAATTGTTCCTACTACATGCAATGTTGCAACATAATTTCACCATTTTTAATAAATTGTCTAATAAAATTATATTTAGTGTGAATGTGCTTGATATTATTTTGAAAAATAAAGTCTTCGATAATTCAATTACGGAATTTTTGTCGCAGAAAATACTTGTTGTTCCCTCTTATTCCTAGCATAAATCCCTCAAAATTCTTCTCATCCAAACTGCTTGAGACATTATTGTTGTTGCGGTGGCATATTAAACTTATAATTTTGAAAATGACACTATTGGATGATTCTTAAAGGCCCACAAAATGACTCTCGAACCTAATTGAAAGAGATATCCTTACGTGCTCTTTCTATCATTAACACTTCGTGCTTAGTGACTCTCAGTGTAACCAAGAAACCTAAAATTATTTTTTTTAGTGTAAAAAATACCATATTTCTTTGTTTTATTGACATACCTTAAAAATAAATTAGGTGCTTGTCAGTATATTTCCTTCAGTGTCTCCATGAACCATGGCATCAAACTCACTACATACATTATATCAGGCCTAGTTATAGTTGGAGTTTGTACAAGCTTTATGTTCAAAAAATTGAAACTCCCCAACATATATACTAAATATTTTTCTTGATAAATAATAATACCATCTTTTCTTTACTTCACTTCTAGGCCGAAAAAACACGTTAACAACCTCAAGTCAGTCATTCCTTACTCAATTTTTATAACTTCTTGGAAATCAGCAATGAGTAAATCATTACTACCAGTGAAAATCAAATTGTCTACATATAAAACAACAATAATAAGCTTACTGTGAGTCTCTTTGATGTAGATATTAGGCTTACCATCACATTTATTGAATCAATTGTCCATTACGTATTCATCTATCTTGCTATACCATGCACATGGTACTTACTTCAGCCGATAAATAGCATAAATCAACCTAAAAACATGTCTTCTTGGATTTCTACCTGACAATTAGGTGGTTTCTCAACGTATACTTCCCTTTTCAACACTCCATTCAGGAACGTTGATTACATGTCCATTCGATGCACTTTCCATTTATGTTGCGCGATAATTGACAACACTATACACACTATCTCTATCCTTGTGACTAGTGAAAATGTCTCCACATAATGCCTTTCATATTATTGCTTGTGTCCTTTGACAACTAGCCTTGCTTTGTGCATTTCAATATTTCTTTCAATGTTGATCTTGGAATTATAGACCCCCTTCAGTCCAATGACTTATTTCCTTGTAGAAGGTCCACTAAATCCCATGTGTCATTCTTTTATATTAATCCTATTTCTTCATCCATTATTGCTACCCATTTTTCTTCTTTGAGTGCATCCTCAAAATGGATTGGGTCATCTACATGAAAAAAGCAATGCGAGTAAGGAATTCAGACATGCACTACTATCAACTTCATTTTTCTCGTAAATTTCACTTAAATTTCTGAATTAGTTTCTTCTTAGCCTTGAAAAGTATGGGCTTTTCCATGCATTTTTAGGAACCATATTCTTTAAACTTTTGGCTGGACACCCATTAATAAATATATGTTGCGCAACCTACAACTTCATCCCAATAATCATTTGGAAAAAAAAATCCTTCAACATACTCCTTATTATTTTCATAATGGTCATATTCTTTCTTTGCAAAAAACCATTTTTCTGAGATGTATACCTTATTTTAAATTTCCTTTGCACTCCATGCTCCCTACAAAAATGAAGGAAGTCATTTGATGTACTTTCTACTTTCCTTCTCAGCAAGAGTTTTCTATTAGGGGAAGCAGCCAAACACCTCAACTTTCTATTTGAGAAATTAGATCCATGTATTCCTTGTATAATCATCTATGAAATTCGAAAAATAATAGATTCCACTGATTGATGGTGTTTTCATTGGTCCACATAAATTTGAGTGGAAAATCTCCAGGGGTCCTTTTTCCCTTATTGACTTAGCTACTCGAAATGTTTCTCTATGTTGTTTCCTAAGATGCATCCTTCACATAGGTTGTCTGATTTTTCTATGAGTGGAAATCCCTTCACCATGCCTTTCCTATGAAACAAATTCAAAGCTCTGAAATTAAGGTGACAAAATCTCAAATTCCATAACCATTTTTTATCTTGAACTTCTACTTTAGCTGTGTAACAACCTAAAATTTTCTTTCATCCTCTTGTGTATCCATAAGAAATTGTGCTTGCGCATCTTCTTCACATGAAATATTTTTTTATCTTTAGGGGAAATAATATATTCCCTATCATTTCAAAATTTGCAATCAAATTTCTCCTTGGAGACTTATCCAAAATTGTGCACTCACCATTTTTGAAAAAGACATTGTAGCAATTTTTCATGAGTTTTCCACTAAGCTAAGGCCTTTAAGGATTAGTCAAGCTTGCGCTTGATGCTACCATTTCTAAATGGGAAAAAAACATTCTTCTTTTCTTCAAAAAAGTTCTTTAACTCCGAGTAAAAATACTTTCTCTAA
This sequence comes from Pinus albicaulis, assembly GCA_034641835.2. Lineage (NCBI taxonomy): Eukaryota > Viridiplantae > Streptophyta > Pinopsida > Pinales > Pinaceae > Pinus > Pinus albicaulis. The sequence continues at coordinate 1,693,584,224 of CM076575.1, read as the reverse complement.
TACCACATGAAATTCTAGTAATAGGAGTTTACTCAATACATTTTTCATGGAGATTAAATCACATTTTGACTTTCTGACCTAAGATTGAGTTAAAAATAAGAAATTGTATGCACATCAAGACAAAGTAAAAGAGAGTAAATGGGAGAAACATAATAAAGCTTTTTATTATACATTTTCCACTTAGAAAAAGACTTCTAATATTGTTTTTTTTTTTCAAAATATACATTTTTTAATATTTTAATATAGGAAAAGAAAAAAACACTTAAAACCTAGGATGAACATTTGTACTAAAACATAATTTTATGAAATGAAGATATTGTTTTCTTGACTACAGTTTTTACCAACCCTATAATTAATGCAAATTCATTCTTAATTATATGATGTATTGCAGAATGAGGACTCCCACTTTGAACTTATTTTAATTTATTTTCCTTCATCCTTAAAACCTAGGATGAACATTTGTACTAAAACATAATTTTATGAAATGAAGATATTGTTTTCTTGACTATAGGTTTTACCTACCCTATAATTAATGCACATTCATTCTTAATTATATGATGTATTGCGGAATGAAGACTCTGGCTTTGAACTTCTTTTAATTTATTTCCTTGAGCCTACAACACCCTGGAATCCAATTACTCATCTTAAGTTGGACTTCATATTTCTAGTGGAATCTGTGTAAATAAAAATATTTTATTTCCTAAACATTTATCCTATATTTGTATTGGAAATTGAACCAACAACACGCTAAAATCAAATTTCTCATCTTAAGTTGGACTTCATATATGTGCAAATAAAATTATTTTATTTCCTAAACATTTATCATGTATTTGTGTTGGAAATTGAATTTACACCAGGCTGAAATCAAATTTCTCATCTTAAGTTGGACTTCATATTTGTGTAAATAAAATTATTTTATTTGGTAAGCCAGTACTCGATATTTGTATTTGTATTGGAAATTGAATTTGTTTTTTTGCAAGTGTTTGGTTAGAGTGGAGAAAATGGGATGTCTTGTTTACCCAATATCAAAGGCCGAGAGTAAAGGCCAATCACCATTGTTTTAGTTTTTGTACATGTTATCCATAACCCCCAAATGTAAATATTGTCATAGTTTTGTACATGTTATCCATAACACCCAAATGTAAAGATTGTCACACGACAAGATGTAATTTACATGTGAGATAAAGTTAGAAAAAACTATGTATTAAGTTCACTCTTAAATAAATTATAAATTCCTATTACTATTTAAGCAATTTAACATCTTTAATGTTATTTTATGTTTAAATTATTTGATTTGAATGTTTCAAAAACTTTTTCAAATAAATCTTGCAAACAATTTTTTTCCTAAAGGCTTGAATTCTAACTTTTACTTTTTGAAATCGTGATATTTTAACTAAGTTTCCATAAGAAACATATTTATTGATGAACTTTGTTCCTTGAAAATCACATGAGAAGACACACTTATGAGAAAAACATACTAAATTAGAGTAGAGGGAATAAATATCTATTCTATCACAACATAAATTTATATTAATTTTTAAAAGGTTACATTATTGGTTAGTTTATAAATACATTATTAAATTCATCACTTTATATATATATATATATATATATATATATATATATATATATATATATATATATATATATATATATATATATATATATATAATTTAAGTTATTTATTAATTAGATTATTCTGATTCTCTTATTTATTAGTTTATTTCATTACTTTTTAATTTGAGAAAATGTGTAACTCATTAAATTATTAATATAAAATATTAATAATAATAAATTATTTTAAAGTAGAATTTAAACAATGAAAAATTTCACATGGTCTATATAGAAAAAAACTATACATAGTCTATAAAGATAAAAACATTGTAGATATATGTTAATTAAAGAGTTATAAAGCACTAAAAAGACTTAAATCTCAACATCTAAATAGTTTTTCAACTTTTTTATTTAAAATAAGGTTTTGAAATTTGGCTTCTGTAAATTCACTAATGAAATTTTTTTTCATATTAAATGTAAATTCAGGTAAATTCCTATGTTTATTAGTTAAGAAATTTGACAGAGTAAACCTGGATTCATGTTTATACATTTTGATTTCACTGTTGTAAAATTATTTTTCAAATAAATTTCATAAATTAGAGTTACTATAAACAATTTGTATTCTATTAGAATTAATTCAAAATCTGGACTGGGAAATTTTTAAAAATTAAATTTTAAGTTAAATTAAATTTTTAAAGATTAAATTTTAAATTAGTTTATAAAATATTCATTTTTAAGTAACAATTTTTTACCATTTAAATTGCAAATAAATAAATATTTTAAATCTAAATTATATACTAGTTTATTTTGATTAAAACTAAAAATTATTAGAAGAAAAAATTATTTTAATTAAATTTAAAAAATTTTAAAAGAAAGAAATCATTGAAAGCTTAAATTATTCCAATGTTTTGTTATTATGTTAAAACTATTTTGCACAGATCTATCTGAACCATTTAAAAAGAATATGATAAAAAGGGAAAAAATACCAATTATAATAAATGGGCAGTGGACCATCCTTCGCTTAAACGTTACTATTTCAAAGAAACGGAGTATGGATGATCGTTAAAGTCCAAGGTTATGTATTTCACCGAATTACCGATACAGATGTGCATAACAAATTCCAATACAGATTTCATTTTTTTTAATTACTTCGATAATCCTTAAATATTCTATTTCACCGACTCATATATATAGGTCCAGTGGCCATTACATCATCATTACTATATATGCACACAAAAACTTATATGAAAAGCTATAAAGTTTGTTTTAAAAACTATTTACTAATTCCTGCAAATAAACATATCTTTGAACATAAAAACAAAAACTAAAAGGTCGATCCCTTGACCCTCCACGCCTTCGAATTGATTCCTGCGCATGCTCCCAAAAATAAACACATTCTCAAAAAGACAATAAAAACATTGACCAAAGTCTCCAGCGCTATCGTCAATACCAAAACAGATACATGTGTTTCCCATGACCATCCTCTGTCCCCAAAAAGTTTTTCCTTATTTAGAACATCTGCACAGTGCCCTTAGCGCCAGTTCCCTTTTCCTCAGTGAGTACATAATTAATCTCTCCCAGTCTACCATTCAATCCTAATTTTGACTACCTGTCAATAATGAAATTATTTTCTCTATATATGTGTGAGAAGGAAACCGAGGAGAAAGTATCAACCAGCTGTTTTATACGCTTTATCCAGCAAATAAGTTTCACAGGTGCCAAAATGTTTCTCATTTTTAGATAATCAATCAAAATGTTTGAATCACCAAAGATCTGAATGGAGTCAATGCATAAATGCCTAGAGGAATGAATCTGATTCAGAAATGTTTCAAGAATCTTATCTTTCATTTCTCCTTCTTCCATGGCATGAATTTGTGACATAAATTTTATTTCTTCTTCGTCAGCAGTTTGAGCCATCAATACTTTTTCTTTCTGATGATTTTTTTCTTCAAAATAAATGTCACTTGAATAATCAGAATCAGAGGAATAACTGCAATGACAATCATCTGAATCTGAACAGAAACATTGCTATATATGAGAATTTAATTCTTCTATGGATGATTCAGAAGAACAGGAACTACAAGAATCATAGGATGATTCTTCAAGCTGCTGTTGTTGAATTTGTTCATGAATCACAACATTTGGACAATGATCAGTTTTGTGATTCCTGGACCAACATCTCACACATAACATTTGCGTTTCTATCTTAACATCTTTCTTTTGTTTATTCTGAGGCCAAGATTTGTTGCCTCTCTTCTTGATGGATTCTTCACCATCTGGGCATTTGTTTGAAGTATGGTCTGCTTTCCCACATAACCAACATGTTAGTTTGTTCCATCTATCTTGTTTGTGGGAATGGAGATGGACGTCAGATGGCTTGTAATAATGTGTGTTAGGGACATATTTGTAATATCCGTTTCTTACTTTTCTGGGTCCAAATATGACCATTCTTTTCCCGCTCGTTGGCTTATTCCTGAATTGCTTACTAGATTTCTTTGCTTTTATTTTTTATTTCCTTATTTTTACAAGAGGATCATCAATGTTAAGGCCATATTTGCTGCAAATTGACTTACTGTCAGGTATTCTAGAAAGCTTTTCCAAAGACTTGTTAACTTTAGAACTTGTGCACAAACCAATCAGAGTTTTAGTAACAATGCAATATATTTCTCCTGAGGTAAAAGATTCAAAGGGCAACTGGAAAGCATCTTGTAGACATAACAGGTCTACAAATCTAGATGGAAGCACTACTAGATATACTTGTTTCCAGAGAATATTTTTAAGCTCTTTTACCTCATAGATGCGTTGCATCTAGTCCCTATGGAAATATTCATACTGTGACAATTTATTGCACTTAAGATTCATCAGAATCATTTCATCCTTATCTGGTGTTTTTGTTTCAGAACCACACCAGCATTCTTGAATCACGAAGGTGAGAGCTCCAATCATATTATTTTGTGGTGTACCATCAAAATTATGAATTATGTCTCCAACTTCATCTTTCATAAGTTCACTTTCCATTTTTGTGATCAATGCTGGAGATTTTTCAGTTTCCCACCATCGTAGGAGAGTGCTAGTAAAACATTGGATGAGAGTTTTACAAGCTTCAATTTCATTTTTGCCTCTGAGGCACATAAGCTTTTACTCTGTAAATTCCATATCAATCATTTCTCTGATCTGGACCGTACTTAAATTATCAATATTCCATTCTTTATGAGAGTCTGGATAGAAAGTATGGGTTTCTGGAAGCTTTCCCTTTCCACTAAGATCACGAGCAGAATATCTGGTAAAATGGTTCTCTAATGGCTCATAGATTTGGAATATCTGTGATTCTGACTCTCCTTCCTTAAAAAAGGGAGCAATGATAATATTTTCTGAAGATTCTTCCTCATAAGGCTGGGAAACCTCTCTAGGTAACAAATGGGGAAATTTGTCAATTGGCTTGACAGGATTCTGAATATGTACATTTATCTTATGCGAGAATGAAGCACGAAAAGGCTTGTCAGTTTTGGAAATATTTACTTTGTCAAAAATTTAAGAAAAATCTGTTATGAGTCCTTTTGTAGAGCATATTTCTTGTATAACCTTCCCCTTTACTTCATATAATTTGCTTATGGACTCTCTTGCATAACTTTTTTTTTTAAAAGAAGAAAACTGAAGATCATTCAAACAATTATTTACACTATTGACTGAAACATGTAAACTGTCAATATGTTCTCTCACTGCAGATGATTTTATAGAGTTCATTTCCAATCCCTTAATGGCTGTGTTAGTCCAGCTTAATTGTTCACTAGCTTTTTGAATTATGCCATCAATGCCTAATGCATTGTCATCGTTCAAAACTAGAGGGATAGCCTTTGCTGAGTTTTGGGCTTCTCCAAGGATGATTCTTTTGTATGGAGGAAATGTGGATGAGGTTTCAATGTTACTACCATCTAATGCAGAACAAGAATGCTGAGTAGCTATAGAGGATGCAGTGTGAGTCATTAAAACATTCTCAGTTTGTTTCATATTTTTCCAGACATAAAAAGATATCCAAGAATAGGATTTATCTATAAATTCTTTCCATTCTTGGGACAGTCTGAGTTTTTCTTCACTAGAATGAGTTAGGCCAAAATATTCTACCTCTGGATGGGTATAGATATCCCAGTTTAACATCTATTTCATCCACTGGGTACATATTTTATGTTTCTTGCAACCATCCATCAGGGTGAAGAATTTGTGCATCTCTGTGACTGACAGATTTTTTGCAGTCTTCCGGTAAAACACCAAATCTGGATTCTGGAATTAAGTCATTTAGTTGTTCTAAGTAGCCTAGACCATATCTTGTCATATTTTGTGGTCTCATCTAGCTGAAAATTTATGTTAGACTTGGATCTTGTTCTTCCAAAGAGGGTAACAGATGCATCATCATAACATGATCAGATTCATGTACGAAGGGAATATCTGAACACTTTGGATTTGGACAAGGGTTTATAGATGTAGAAGATGGGGCTTCACCTATCCTGGGATGATGGTTTGCATGAATGAAAAAATATGAAAGACTGCTCAAATTTACAAGCAATTTACACTCAAGGAAAATAGCTTCAATAGAGGAAAAATTTACAATTTGGGAAAACTCAAATAAAAAAATATTTTTACAAGAATTTGAGACAGAACTGGATCAAGTAGTGTCAACTTCAAGGGGATCTTTATAAAAATGGGAAATTTTGTAGGCTTGGTCAATCCTTCTTGTATCGATGGTAGATCTTCATGGAAAAAGACAAAGCAGCAGAGGACTGGTCTTCTCGGATATTTGCAGAAGTGATACTTCTCATACTTGGGGTTTTGGGATTTGATACAACCCAGTGCTTAGGTAAATTGAGATCTTCCCATTTGATAGTTTGATTTTCTACCTTCTTATTTTTTGAATCGGTTAGAAAAACAACACTTGACTTTGAATCCTTACTGGGTGCATGGAGGACTGCAGGGTAGAGGGTGTTGGTATGACGGAAACATCCTCGGGTCTGAATGGTTGTATTATGTCTTCTCTTTGACATATCAAATCCAGTGGTCTTGATCTGTAACTGAAGGATATTATTGATTGTGTCATCAAAAACATATACAGAAAAGTTTGGATAAAAATTGAAATAGACTGGGCCATTAGACAATGGAGAAACTATTCCTCCAATCAGGGAATTGGTATATTTGTTATGTGTAAGGTCTCTGACAGTGTCTAGGACAAAAGTATTTAGACCTTGATTTGTTAAAGCATTAATGCCGATTCTGATACATCCCAAATGTATGTACTGAGTTTTTAGCCTTTTGGCTTCAGCTTGAAGTTTCTTAGAATTTAGAAGAGGAATGGACTAGACACATTCAGAGTTTTCTTGGATTTGACTAATAGATTCCTTAATGGAAATTCTAGTGGAAACCTTTAAATGGAAAATAGTAAGATCTGAATATACATGAGAAGCATCAATAATAGGGAGCTTCCATCTAGAAGATTGTTGCGATTCTTCATATTCTAATTCTGTAGAATTAATGACATGACTAGAAGCAGATGCAAACATATACCTAAGGGGATTTTCTTCAGCTTTATCTTTCTCATATAATTGTCAGAAAGAAACCGATCTTCTGGTTGGATCCATTTATCAACAAATTTTTTTATATTTGAGTACTAACCTTCATGAACTAGATCACACTTCTATCTCTGATACCAATTTTACGCAGGGGCTTCCAGATTAAGCTTGAAACAACAACACAGGCTGACTGGCCTTGCTGAGTCTCTTCTTTGTGTTTACTTATTCACCCATACATGAACCCATACACCAACCTACTCAGGTATTTCACGCACTGGCGACCTTCTTCTGTAGCTTCACTCACCTTTTAATGGCCTTGGCATCCCTTCTACCCTTTGGTGAACCTTTAGTGAACTTCTGGTGTAAAGAAATAACACAAATACTACCTCAATAGACTTTTAAATAAGCTCATAGTTTTCACTACTCAAAATATGTTGAACAATCTCACTCTTTATTGATCAAAATATTTTAGAATACAAATTTCAGATACAGACTCTACTTGTTCTTTCCTGAGATAGAATGTGACGGCATTTACCAGTATTTGCTTCTTAATGAATAATATAGCTTTCTGGAGGCTACCTGGCCGATTCACAGACTCAGTATTTGAATATGAAACACACAAACCAATGGAATCTCTATTGATCTAGCCAATTTAGTTTCTTATCAGTGCCGAGCACACTGATATGCAGGCTTCTCAAATCTCCTAAGACTTAGAGATTTCAATCTCCTTCATAGTGCAAGCAGATCAGACTAGACGTCCACAGTTGCAGAGCAGGAAGAGAAGATATTCAAATCTCTTACTCAAAACACAAAAAACACAAGACTCTATGACACACTCACTCCGACTCCGAATGCGTCAAGTATGAGCCTTACCCTCATTTTATAACAAAAGAGAGGGGACAAACATTCCTGTAAAACCCGTGAGTTGGAAACATAATCATTGCTTTCAGGTAACGCCGAGGCGGCATCCGTGTTAAGGTAAACAAATAAATTTTGGGAACCATGTACATGCTATTTCTCTATCATTTCTCCCATAAAATTTAAGGTAAAATTTAAGGATAACCATGCACATATTATTTCTCTCATTTCTCCCATAAACTCAAGGAAAACTTTAAGGATATCCATGTACATGTCATTTCTATGTCATTTCTCACATAAATTTTAAGCCAAACTTTACTTTAAGGCATTTTATAGTTTATGGGAAACTTTAAGGAAACCATGTACATGTCATTTCCATGTCATTTCTCCAATAAAATTTAAGGCAGACTTTAAGGATAACCACGCACATGTCATTTCTCCCATTTCTCCCATAAACACAACGAAAACTTTAAGGATAACCATGTACATGTAATTTCTCCCATAAAGTTTAAGGAATTTTATATTGTTTTTGGAACCATTTGCATGTCATTTCTATGTCATTTACCCCATAAAATTTAAGGAAAACTTTAGGGATAATGATGTACATGTCATTTGTTCCATAAAATCAGGGGCAAAGTTTAAGGAAAACCATGTACATGTCATTTCTCCAATAAAATTTAAGGTGAAATTTAAGGATAACCATGTACATGTCAGTTCTCACATTTCTCCCGTAAACTCAAAGAAAAATTTAAGGATAACCATGTACATTTCATTTCTCCCATAAAATTTAAGGCATTTGCTAGTGTTTCTAGAACCATGTACAAGTCATTTCTATTTCATTTATTCGATAAAATTTAAGGAAGACTTTAATGGTAACCATGTACATGTCATTTCTCCCATAAAATCAAGGTAAAAGTTAAGGATAATCATGTACATGTTATTTCTCCCATAGACGTTAAGGGATTTTCTAGTGTTTTGGGAATCATGTACGTTTCATTTCTATGTCATTTCTCCAATAAACTTTAAGGTAAAATTTAAGGAAAACCATTTACATGTGTCTTTTCTCCCATAAACTCAAGGAAAACATTATGGCATTTCATTTCGCACATAAATATTTTATTTATCCCGTAAAATATAAGGCAAAATTTTAAGGAAAACCATGTAAATGTCCTTTCTCCCATAAACTCTAGGCAAGGAAAACTTTAAGGCATGTCATTTCTAGATGTCATTTCTCCCATAAATTTTAAGGAAAACTTTAGGGAAAACTATATACATGTCATTTCTTCCATAAACTGAAGGATTTTGCCCATAAACTCAAGGCAAAATTTAAGGAAAATCATGTACATGTCATTTCTCCCATAAACTTTAAGGTATTTTCTAGTGTTTTGGGAACCATGTACATGTCATTTGTATGTAATTTCTCCATAAACTTTAAGACATTTTCTAGTGTTTTGGGAACTATGTACATGCCATTTCTATGTAATTTCTCTCACAAAATTTTAAGCAAACTTTAAGGCAAACCATTTACATGGCATTTCTCCCATAAACTTAAGGAAAACATTAAGGCAAACCATGTACATGTCATTTATCCCATAAAATTTAAGGTAAGCCATATATATTTCATTCTCCCATAAACTTTAATTTAATATATTTTTTAAACTTAAGGCAAACTTTAAGGAAAACCATGTACATGTCATTTCTCCCATAAACTTTAAAGTAAACCATGTACATGTAATTCTCCCATAAAATTTAATTTAATATATTTTTAATGAAAATTGTAGTGTTTTAAGTCAAACCATGTACATGTCATTTCTCCCATGCATTTGCAATAAATTTAAGTCATTTTCAATTAGTGTTAATTTAATATATTTTTAAGGAAAATCCTGGTGTTTTAAGAAAACCATATACATGTCATTTCTCCATAAAGTTGGCATTTTCTAGTGTTTTTGGGAACCATGTACATGTCATTTCTCCCATGAATTTTCAATAAAATTTAAGGCATTTTCAATAAGGAAAATTCTAGTGTTTTTATAAACCATGTAAATGCCATTTCTCCCATGCATTTGCAATAAAATTGAAGGCATTTGCAATAAGGAAAAAGTTAGTGTTTTTGGAAACCATGTACATGTCATTTCTCCCATGCATTTGAAATAACATTTAAGTCATTTGCAATAAATTTTCATTTAAAATACCTTTAAGGAAAATTCTATTGTTTTTAGAAACCATGTACATGTCATTTCTCCCATAAAGTTCGCATTTGCTAGTGTTTTTGGGAACCATGTACATATCATTTCTCCCAAAAATGTACATGTCATTTCTCCCAAACATGTACATGCCATTTCTCCCATAAAATTTACGGCATTTGCAATAAGGAAAATGTTAGTGCTTTTGGAAACCATGTACATGGCATTTCTCTCATATGATTTAAGGCATTTTCTAGTGTTTTTGGGAACCATGTACAAGTAATTTCACCCAAAAACATTAAGGAGGACCATGTACATGTCATTTATCCAATGAATTTGCAATAAATGTTAATTTAATATATTTTATTGAATTTACTTTTTTTCAGGGGATTAAAAAAACCCACTAATCATGGTTGAAAAATGGACATTATGCATAGATTTTTCTTGTTATCCCAATCCATGGAATGCAGTGATTGCATATGTTCTTTGCAATATTGTGACTAACAAGGTCCTCCGAAGGAAAATGAATATACCGGGAACAGCAACAAACAATGAGGCATACTATATTGCATTAATAAAAGTCTTGGGAATAGCTAGGGAGTATGGCTCAAATGGAATTGTAGTTTTCACCAACTCTGAACTTGTGTGCAACCAGATGGAAGGTGTGTACAAAGTTAAGAAGCAGAGGCTAAAACAACTACATGGAAAATTAAACAACATTGTTAGACAATTTCAATTTTTTAGTATAAGACATTGTGAAAATGCTAATAAGATGCCTGGTGATCTATTTTTGTGGCAATGCCAATTCAAGATTCATATGTCAAAGATGAATTAATAGATGAATTAGTATTATATGGGGAAATTCCAATTCAATATTTGTCTCTCAAATACGAATTAGTGTTGAGACGTTCTCCTTCAAAATTTAGTAATGGACATTGTAACAATAATTTGATATGTGTGTGTTTTTTACTTATAAATCCGTCATTTTTAATGACCATCTGTTTTTTTCAATTATATACCAAGTGTGCTCCCACCATGTAAGCGCAAATTGGTGAACTTCACATTTTATGAAATTAAAATGTGAGGACTTCAACAAATTTTTGTTTAAATTTAGTTTCACGCATTAATTTGTGCTTTGAAACTTGTGTTTTACATAATTTTTGTACTAAATTACATTAAATTTTTGAAATATTTTGAATTTATTCTAAATACTAATTTAAAGATAATTGTAAATTTCCACTGTAGATATCCATATATATATATATATATATATATATATATATATATATATATATATATATATATATATATATATATATAATGGAGGATGAAATGCGAAGATCAATAGAATCCCATGCCTCTACAAGAGAGGGGATCATGGATCGAGGGATGTTCATGGTATTTATATTAAATGTGCATGTTTTTAAATGACATTTGAATATGTAATATTATCTCCATATATACATGTATACATGTGGAATTGATTTTTTTATTGAATGTATATATATATATATCCCCATGTATATGCATGTATAGATATGGAATTTATTTTTTATCAATTTTGTGAGTTAAATTAGTTATTAATAAATTTCATTTTTTATTTTTTAGGAGTTAGGAGGACAAGAGTGTCTACTCCATCAATGGAGCATGGTCATGGTTCATGCAATTGTGGTATGGTTCACACAATTTAATCAATCATATGTACATGTATTTATATGTATGAATATGTTTTTGAATTGATTATAAATTCATATTTTTTTTATGAAGATTCCCTCTCGTCGTGTGAGGTTGGTGGTGGTACACATTCCCGTGTTTTCCCATCAATAGGTGGTGGCCAATTGCATGAGGGTGGTGATATGCATTCCCCCGAAGGCGAATCAATGGTTGGTCTTGTTGGTTATCGACCAATCAATGGTCATTCGAGTTCTCAACACTGTCATGGTGGGCATGATTTTAGCTAACCATCTCTAGGTGGCCATCAATATGAATATTATTTTCATTCAATTTGTACAAATTTGGTCACATGTTTCTTTATTTATACAAAATTTTGTATATTGATGCAGAGGGTGAAAATGTTGCTCCAATTAGACGTAGGCCAGAATGCGTTATTCAAGAAGAAGGTTGTACACCAACGATGACTTATCCATCTGAAATTTCTGATATATCTTGGGAAACAAGCATCCAAAAATGCACATTACAAATGTTTCGACATCTTTATTCAAAATTCAAGAAAGATACTATGTCTTTGAAACCCCCTATCGAGATCGAGAAAGCTTAGAAATAGTTACTCCATCTTTAAGAAGACTTGTAGATGTGTACAAAACGCTTGGGCCAACCACTGATACTTTTATAGAACTGATGAAGAAAGTAAAGGAAACAGTGGCAGGTGTCGATACATGGGAGGTTTTTAAACAGAGAATTACAATATAAATAGCCATGTCTTTGTTTAATTTCAAATAAAGGTAGGAAAGAAAGACGCTAAAGGCACAATATTTAAAGCACCCTGACATAGCTTGCCATTTGTATGACAGTTACCTTTCTGCCTATGGAAGACTACCATGGAACGATGAGGTTCCTATTTCTTTTGCAAAATTATTTTATGCATAATTATTTTTGTGAATGAAACCCAATTATAATGACCTTCCCTCTAAATTTTTTGTTCCTAGGAAAGGTCGATTATGTGACCATAGGGGTACTAAGCGTGATGCTTAATTTCCTCGCCCCGAGCCACCATTGGTAAGTCGGCCTTTTCATCTCGAAACATTGCAGTCACAGATGGATGTCACTTCTCAAATTAGTCAAGAAGTAAGGGATGTCATTATAGATAATGTTCAGAGTGGACTTGGTGGAGTTGATGTTTTTCTGAATCGAAGAAGAGCACGAGAGAATGCACGTGCTAATTTTGTGTATCATATAGATGATGACATTGACAACATGAGTATTGAAGAGATCAGAACATATGTAAATAATTTTCGCAATGGTTGGTAGGACCTAATCATTCATGGGGCACGTGATCAGTATGTGTTAATGCTTATGGTGAATATTTTAACACATGTACAATTTGTAATAAATACATATATATACATTTATTTGTATATTTTAATCTAACAAAAATGTATCATATATGTGAACACCATTTTCAGTTCTCACACTTGATGAACGAAGATGTTAATATCACAGTCGAAGCTTCAGGTTCTCACAATGAAGATGATATGTTGTCACATGTTAGTGTTTTTTAAGTGAACATGATGTTGATGTACATTATTTTAATCTATTATTATATATCGAACATGATGACATATTTTTAAAATAAATAATTGTGTGCACATGTACATGTATATAATTAAATTTTAACGGATTACGATTACTGTCCCGATGTTTTTTGTGATGGAGGCTCCCTCTTCTTCCCTGTTAGGAGATGTGCCAAATCCACCATCACAACTATGAACATTTTTTCACTTAAATATGTTTTTAACTTAATATATTGCAGTTTAAAAAGTTCCATTAAAAAAATGAGATCAAGATCTCGAGTTATTTTACAGCTTTTTAATTTTTTTTGAATTTTTATGTTTCTAGAGATGATATTCCTTTGGAGCCAGCCTTAGGAGATGTATCCAATCCACCATCACAAGTATTAATTTTTTTCACTTATATGTTTAAGTTATATATTGAAGTTCAAAAGATTTATTATAAAATGATATCTAGATCTTGAGTTATTTTATAGTTTTAAAATTTTTTGAATTTTAGCTTTTTTGGAGATGATTTCCATTGTCCAAGGACTCTAGCAATTGAATGTATGATGAAGATAGGAACATCCAAACCATTTGAACAAGTTGTCTACTTTGTTTTTTTAATATTATTGAAAATTATTTTATATGCATTTTTTCATTTGAAAATTTTTAATACACACACACACACACACATGTATATTGTACAATTTACTCGTAGAGGATGTTTTAATGGATGAACAACAAAAAACAATGCAGAGGGAACTACATGAGGTGTTGCATGAATTTTTTTTTCATTTTCTATTTTTACATGAATTTCTACATTATCATTTAATTTTTAAAACATTAAATTTTAATGTTAGTACAGAGTTGTGTACAATTTCCCCATTCCTCGAGAGGATAACAAGAGGCCCAGCATCGCTACTAGCAAAGACACTAGATCCATCTCGTATTTGATTGATGTTGCACATGTATGCAACATTTCATTTGATAGATGTAGTCTTAAATTTACTTTTCTATATATAGTCTTATCTATGCGAGTCATATTTAATTTTCTATATAACTTGATACTTGTAACACTATACATTGAACTATATATATTTACTTTTATTGTTCATGTGATATAAATTTTGGACACATTTCTATCGTTTGGATATCGTTTGAAACTACATTTGTTTTTATTAAGAATGATTTTAAATTTTGGATAGCTACGTTTGGAATATGATCACATGTGATATATAATGTTTCGTTTTCAAAACTCAAGTTGTCATTTTATTTGTTAAATATAAAATGAATCTAGATGGAAATTTCAAATTACAAAACACATACATGTGTATATTTTGGATAGTTGAACTACATTTAGCATGTCATCACATGTTCCGATATAATGTTTTGTTTTTAAAACTCTAGATGGAAATTTCAAATTCCATTTTCACAATGTGTATATTTTTTTGGATAGTTGAACTAAATTTGGCATGTGATTGCGTGTGATATAATGTTTTGTTTTTTAAAACTCAAGTTGCCATTTTATTTGTTAAAAATAAAATGAAACCGTAGATGGAAATTTCAAATTACAAAACATGTATACATCTCAGTATATTTTGGATAGTTGAACTACATTTGGTATGTGATCACATGTTGTGATATAATGTTTTGTTTTTAAAACTCAAGTTGCCTTTTTATTTTTTTAAATTTAAAATGAATCTCTAAATGGAAATTTCAAATTGCATTTTCACAATGTGTATATTTTGGATAGTTGAGCTACATTTGGCATGTGATCACATGTGATATAATGTTTTTTTTTAAAACTCAAGTTGTCATTTTATTTGTTAAAAAATAAAATGAATCTCTAGATAGAAATGTCAAATTACAAAACAATATACATGTGTATATCTTGGATAGTTGAACTACATTTTGCATGTGATCACAAGTTTTGATATAATGTCTTTTTTTTTAAATTCAAGTTTTCATTTTAGTTGTTAAATATAAAATGAATATCCCGATGGAAATTTCAAATCACATTTTCACAATGTGTATATTTTCGATAGTTGAACTACATTTGGCATGTGCTCGGATGTTGTGATATAATTTTTTGTTTTTAAAACTCGAAGTTGTCATTTTATAAATGTTAGATATAAAATGAATCTCTAGATGGAAATTTCAAATTACAAACCATGTATACATGTGTATATTCTAGATAGTTGAACTACTTTGGCCTGTGATCACATGTTGTGATGTAATGTTTTTTTTTTTTAAACTCAAGTTGTCATTATATTTGTTAAATATAAAATGAATCTAGATGGAAATTTCAAATTACAATTTACACATACATGTGTATATTTTGGATAGTTGAACTACATTTGGCATGTGCTCACATGTTTTCATATAATGTTTTGTTCTTAAACTAAAGTCAACATTTTATTAGTTATATCTAAAATGAATCTAGATCGAAATTGCAAATGAAATTTAACACATACATTTGTACATGTGATGCATTTTAACCTCGTGTGTGAATGTTATATAATTTTAGGATGTACATACATTATTTACGTGATATTTAAGTACATTTTAAAACATTCATAGATGGTTTTACATATTTAAGTTCACATGAATATATGTACATAAAAATGATTGAAGTACATGTTTGAATATATGTAAAAATGATTGAAGTACAATACATATCAATGTATATATCTAAAAAAAATCATGAAATCTATAGATCAAAAGACATACCATGGCCCCGCGCCAGCATCACAAGCCCAGTAGGGGCAAGTATAGGGGTATGTTCTCGTGGGTGCTTTCACTGTGGCCATGACCAAAGTGATTGAAATCGACCGAGGGCTCCGCATCCGATAGCCATGAGGTGCTAGCCTCTCAATCATTTGATAGAATTCATGGGGAGATTATTTTACCTCCGAAGAAGCCTAAGGTTAGAAGAGGCTACAAGAAATCCACTATTATGCAATTTGTGCGACCTTTTCCTAGGAAAAAACAAAGTCGCTTCTAGTTTATGAGTGCACGATGGAGGATATTGGCATTTAGGTTATGGACTCGGAGGGTTTTTGGACTAGAGATTACAATGTGAATTACCCGACTCACTCCAATCATCCATGTGGATCGTCCGAAGCCTCCTCAAATGACCATAGATGAGGAGGAAGTCGTTGCCAAAGAATACAACTGTCTGATATAGGAAGAGGATGAGGTGACGGACAAAGATGAATGAACTCCATAATTGTTCGGTAGCAAGGTTAATCTGATCTACCATGATTGAACTCCCATGATACCATACCTGATCTATAATCTCCTTCACACCTTTCTTCTACTGTGATATCATCACACGTGAATGGATGCTTTATTCCACCATGCTTCTGCCGCATTTACCCATCACTCGACCAAACAGATCCATGATATATCCGTACCTATACAATTATTCCATACAATTACTCTTTTAAACACATCTTATTACATTATTCCTCTGCTACCTCATCCGGTCATTCAACCTTCGGACCCTCGTTCGTAATTCTCTAGAATTTTAGGGAAAATCGTGGTTTCGACCTTCGAGAGAAAGTAGTCGATTTGCCCCTCTTCACTGGAATCTCATAACACAAAGAATCTCAAAATTAATCATTGCAACTTCACTCCTCAAAATGAATTCCAAACCCTTTCCCAAGAGCACTACATACATACTCCATTCTCGCTTTCTAGTTCATCTTAGGCACAACGCTCCTTCAACACATAAATGAACTCTGTCAATTACAAATATTAGTTTCACAATCATCCACCACGTTAAACCCTCTTGAGCTTTATTTTTGTTATTCACTTATACAAAAAAATCAATTCCCGTTGCTTATCCGACATAATTTAACTCCTCCACTTTGCAAAAAAATCACATAATACAACTATCTATGCATGCCTAGATTTCTTCAAACACGCAGGTAATTTCAATTCCTAATTAAAGAATGATTTCCTTACATTTACTTAAAAATATTGTACATACAAATTAAGCTAATCCTCGTTCCCATATACTCAATCCTAGGCTTGAGCTTCTTTAAAAATGGCCTTCTCTCATCCCTCTCTCTACCCGTAGGCTTACAATAAAATCTCCTCATTCGTACTGAATATTACCTATATAAAAATGGTATCCCTTAATGCCTTTGAGGGTTACAAATATATAAAAAAAGGTTTTGTAACCAATTCTATTTCAAATCATCAATCTTTGATGCGGGGACATTAGGCCCAAGAAAATACTTGGCATTTTTATAAACACGAGGGGGGTCTTATGGTTTTAATTTCTTATGTAATTATTATTATTTTGAATAAATATAGTGAGGAATTGTAAATTTTCTCGAATATTTGAAGAACATGAAGCGAAGTTGATTAGTTAGGAATGTGAAGAGTAATTTTTAGTAAATCTAGGGATTTAGGCTAAATTGAGAAATCAAAGAGTTTTGTCAAGTTGTAAGGGAGATTAATTGATTCATTAATATTTTGTATAAATGTAAGCATCAAGGATCAGATCCGAAAGGCTGGAGAGTTAGAGTAGGACTGTGGACAAACAAATTTTCTGTTTTTAAGCCTACGGGCAATTTTCGGAAGGGCCAATGATTTGAAGATCTGGCCAAGGAAATTGTAATTTTATTCTGATGTATTTATGAAAGAACCTATTTTGGAATTATATGCATTGATTGATTGAGAAATTTTTGTGTTTAATCTCTCGTAATTGGGGTTTGAGATGAGACTCTACATGTGATTGTGATTATGCTCTCCATAGAGAGAAATAGATGTTAATTATTATGTTTCGAAGTGAAATGCATTACGGGTTAAATATTTCGAGGAATATCAAGAGAAGATTTGCGACCATCGATCACCGCAAGGATCGATGATGAAAAGGGGGGTTTTGAATAGCATTCCAATTGAAATTTGCAAGTGTTTATAGATGAATTAAATTAATTGTGCAAGGGAAGAACCCTTTATAAGTAGTAACCGCTCCGTTGAATACAAACGATGAAACGAGAAAACTAAAAACCCTTTGAAACAATGAATCGAACATGTCGATCCCATGAGTGGTTGTGTGGTGTGTTGGCGAAGGATTGAGGTTTTTTGTTTAACCCTCGTTTGAATGTTGAAGGTGTGTGTTCAGCAGTAAGGACAAAATCGAAGATAGAAGGGTAGAACCCCATTTCGTAGAGACGGAATGGAGAATGATGGCACTGATACATATATACTACATGCGTTCAAAGGAAAATAAGGGCAGAGTTGTTGTTTTAAGACCTGTTTGATAGGGAATTATATTCGGGAAGTCAAATTCAACGTTGAAGGAATGGAATTAAGTGATGAGAAGGGAGAGCAAGCTTTGGAAGATGAAACCCAGTATTATCGCGTCGCTTCTAAAATGGTAAGTGGTTTGTTTGAAAGTAACGTGATATCGGTCTTTATATGACAGAGTTGCAAAGAGTGGTTTTTAAAAACCATTTTCATCGCATAAATTATGAGCATTAAACCCCATGCATTTGTGTCGCGGGATATCCATCGGATGTCCACCTAATTCATTATTGAAGCATGAGAGCAGCTAGGCCATCGGATCTGAAGGAAAGTCGCAAGGTGATTAATGAAGGAGATATGTGTTAAATGAGATGTGGGTCCAAACCAATATTACAATTGAGTTTTAATGTTGAGTGGGTCGATTTCTGAATTGTGAGAAGGCCATGATAAAAGACCTTTATTGGTAATGTATCGATTTAATTAAAGCATGGTGGATACATACATTCCGACTTTCATAATTTGAAGCCAAAGGCTTGGATCTATATGGGATTGAAATTCGAATATCCAATTTGAATATTTATAAATTAAGTTCGACTATGGTTGTATAGTCATTGTGGAAAAAGAAGCTATTCCATTTTATTAAATTACCAAAAGGTCATGTTAATGGATTGAAAAATAGAAAATGCATTCTACAAGCATAGAGAGTGGAAATTATAATTCTATGTGGAGATGGGTGGTTCCATAACCATAGGAATTTTATTTTAATATCTCAAATCTATTTGAGATATAAAAAAAGCTTCCCGCACATTAATTTAAAGATTGCCCAGATTTTGGGTTTAATTGGCATAAATTAGAAAGGCCATTTTTATATGTAGCCTTGAGAGTGAAATTTGTTTTGGGTATAATGTAAAGAGAATTGGATATGTGTTGTATGGTTTTAACCCATTAATTGAAGAAGCTTCCGTGCATATTAATTTAAATTTTCGGTTCATAAAATAAAATACTGGAATTGCCCAGATTGAGAGTTTGTGTTGGATTGAAAACTGGAGATGCATTGTTATATGCATGAGAGTAGGGAATGTGGGTTTGGCACGGTAGCTTGCCATCAATCTTTTAAACCAAATCCTAAGAATCCTCTAAATCCACAAAATCGTCAACTAATTCCTAAGTCTATGATTCAGAATCCCTATGAGATCTCAACTAGCCTATATATCTCATGTTCTCCTACGTTCGAGAAAATTTAAAAAATAATACTCATAATGTTTAATTAAATCCTATTCTGAATGACTCACATAAAATCCACTCAAAACATTGAAAATTAAATTAATTAAATACTTAGGGAACCAACTCCCTTGAAAACATAAGACCCCCTACATTTTAATAAATGTAAAAAATTTGGAACCATGATATTCCTGCATCAGGTAAGTAGATACTAGTTAATGAAATGATCTTGGTGGAAGTTAAAGGTGTCTCCACAAAAGGATAGAAATGGATAGACATGAATATCAAACTCCAAAGTTCGATGGAATTGTTTACGAACTCTTGTGAGGAAATCGTCCACAAAGGAATAGGATTCCACCGAGCATCATTTGGAGAACCATAATAGGAGCTTGAAGACATACTCTAGAGGTGCATTACATGTGATGGAAACCATGATGTGGTCAGACCACACCATCTCCAACTATTGGCGGCTTTAAAATAGAAGATAGTCCTAAACACGACTTTCTTTTTAAATTTCCTTTTACATGAAGTTGTTGGTAGATTCGCTATCTAGATAACGACCCAAGTACTATAGTTGGTAACAATTATTTAATCAAATTGAGAGTCATTAGGGAATTAGCGTTGTCACAATTAAGTTGAGATAATTTCTTGGGACTTGATGACATTCCATCTGTGGAAGAAATGTGTGAGGAAGAAAACATTCATCTAAACATGGAAAACTCTCCCCCCGAAATAGTAAATAGTAGCCAAGAGAGGAAAGTGATAGTCAAACCCCAAATTTTCAGAACTTGATTAGAGATGAGAATATGTTTTCCGTTGTCCTATTTTCTTTACTGGCTAAGCGTAGAAGGTCTAAAAGACTAGCGAGGGAAAAGAAGCCTATAGGGTCTCATTTGGGCAAAAAGAAGCCTATAGGGTCTATTGGGCATGCGTCGAGAAAATGAGCCATCTAGAGAACCCCCCTATGGAATAGTAGGTTAACTCACCTTGAGTTTGTGAAGAGGAAATAACCCACGTCTTGGAAAATATGGGAACCCTCTTTTCCTTTGAAGGGAATGAAGGTTGTTTTGAGAATCCATCTAAACGACCTGCTAATTTTTGGGCCTCTACCCCTAGCTCTAACAATACTGAAATATATCCATCTTCACCAAGAATGCATAGCCAAGAAAATTTAGAAGAATCTACTGAAATTATGAAATAACCAAACTCTTCTAGAGAAACGACCATTCCATTGACCCATTATAATCATAAATTTGAAGATAACTCAACTGCAACAGTTTTGATTGATGAAAATTATGAATAATTTGAAGTTCCTCCTATTAATGAAAATGTCACTATTGTTCGATATTGATCTAGATTACCAATTTTAGAACCTAGTAAAGGGTTGAAAGGAAAAAAATAGGGAGAGACTCAAGCTATTTGAGCAAGAAAAGAAGAAACTACGAAAAAGGATAGAACATCTCGGAAATTGGCTTATAAAATCCGAGAGGAAATTATAGAAGGAAAATAAAATTGTGATAGTTGGAGTCCAAGGTGAGGGGATTCCTATAAATCATGTGGGAACTCGAGACAAGAGGAATTTATATCAATGATTCAGAAATTGAAACACCCATTAACCCTTATGTGGTTACATTTGAGGCAAAAAGCTAGACAAAAGCTGTTGATGACCGCTAATAGGGATACAAAAACTGAAGTAGTGCTTCCTTATTCTCACTTTATTAAGGATGCCACAATCCAAGTACTAAACAGGGAAATTGGAAAAGCATAAATAGTTTTTGAAACAATACCAAGGGGAAGTACTACCTCAGGATAAAAACAAGAGTTTCTAAAAAATTAAAAAGCATTGCCTACTACGAAGATGAAAGCTACGTCGAATTCTGAATGGAGAAAAATAAAACAAAGAAATTACGAGTACAACTCCAAACATATATGGAGAAAAGAAAGGAAACATTATTTGTTTACTCTAATGTGTTGTCTTGTATATCTCCAGCTAAAAAACTATGCCATGTTTCTACTTGAACGATATTTACTATTGAAAGTAAAAAATCCATACGAGTGTGGCCAAACTTTTGAGTTTATTATTGCTTCTAATTTTATTAAGTGTTTTCGAGAGAAGGAGGATAATGTGAGGTATTTTTTTATGTCAAATTTACATGCATAACTTATTTATAGAAGAATAGAGGGAATGGAACCCTAGTCCTTTCATTGGGGATGTGAAATTCCAAGCTGTTATATCCTTTTCTAGGAATAAAATGAAATCGTATAAGGCCTATAGCATATTGCAATTAAGGGAGAATGGTCTAGACCTTTGGGTTAGAGGAGAACCTAACAATGCACTACAAACTTTTATAATGCATAAAGGGTTTATGCAACGACCTTAGGTTGCTTTTGTTTTGGCCCCCATGCATAAATATGATCTTATAGAAGTTCTTGAGTATTTTTAAGATATCAAAGAAGATGCCCTTTAGGCATCACACTAGTGAAGGAAAAAAATATCCTAATAAGGTAAAAAAACAAGGAGCCTTTTAGTTACAAAATTTTTTCGAGAGTGGTCGACTCAATGCAACATTATAGTCATATGGTTCTGTCTAAAGGACCCACTTGGATTGGGTGCAAGTCAAAATTCCTTGTTATCTGGTACCCTTCGTATGGTTACAATGTTGAATATGAACTCCCTAGAGGAGAAGAAAGTGATTCTCTCAAGGTTCTTCAAAACAAGAATGTATTTCGTCATTATGGTGAACGTTCTTACCCAACTTATTCACTTTGCTAAATTTTAATCATATATTTGTATGAGGACATGCAATAAGGTAATCTATGGGGTAACGATGGGCCATGGAAATGTTATAGTTCTTCTCCTTATTTGTTTATTAATTGTTATGTTTTTAAGAAGTTTACCCTTAATTTTCAATGATTCAAGATAAAAGGGATAACTAAAGTGATTCTAAGGTAGCTTGGTTAATTTAAGCCTTTTAGATATCAAAAAAGGTTATTTTTTGAGTAAATTGTTATGCGGATCGAGTGCAATGGAACGATTGTTGTTTCGTCGAGATATTGAAGCAATATATTGGATCAGCGATGCCGTGTTCATGGTAGATTAGAGCTCGATCCTTGAGCATTGTTAGAGAATGAATTCAAAGAAAACTCGATCATTACTATTTGAGGGTATTCTTGTTAAAAAAAAATCTTGAGAATCTTTTGATTCTCGGGTGATAACTTCATATTAATTTTTTTTAAATGTAATATATTAGAAATCAATTAAAAATACATAAGTTGTTCTTCTTATTATTACACTTTCACTATATATTACATACAACAATCTAAGTTTGAACCTTCTTGAGGGTATTTTTTAAAACAGTTTGAAGTTAATGAATTTGCGTAAGACCTTACCTTAGTCCCTTCTTATTTATTTTATTTAACACAATACTTCTCAAGACTGTGGACCCAATCACCAAAGGTTCTACTCTTTGTTATGTATCATTATTAGCTGGTTACGTTTCTACATTTGCATTAGTTGTCTTAATATTTACTTGCCTTTTTTTTGTGGTATATATCCAATTGAATTTTGTATCTTGTAATTCTGTTATGCATCTCCTGAAATCAAAGATTGGATTGCGTTACATAAATGTAAGGTGTGAGTGTGTGAATACCATAACTTATCCTTGATAAGTAAGAATTTCAAGCATTCATCTGATTTACTAGTCTTCCTTATGCATAGGATGTACTTAAATATAGATAAAATTGTTTGTGAATTAGAATAATTATTTGTTGTTATCATTTATCTCTGCAACAATTGAATTGGGATGATGATCCATGTATCTTTTCCTTTGTAGTTAATTTACATCTTTCATAATCTAAGACTCTAGTCTTGCATAGATTGTGTTTGTAAACTTGAAATAAATGACAAATTCTAGGTTGAAAAGATTAATGAAGGTGGGTTTAATTATATTTTTAGGAGTCATATTACTACCGAACATCCACCCTATAATCATGCGATATGTTAATAGCTCTAGACAACAACCTATATGACATTTGTAGGACACCACCAACTAGAAAGCCGCCATTCCCTTGTCTTTGCAAGCCACCATCGACTAGAAGCCACCACTCCTAAGAGGTCTCACCCATCCACCACTAGACTATCCAACTACCATTAGATGGAAGAAACCACTCTAAAGATATTTGGCCACTAACTTAAGGATGACACTACACCCAAAAATATGAGGGCCACCACTTTCTCAACACAATGCATGTTCAAAAAAGGATGCACCCATGCACAAGACATAAAACATAACCAAAGACGAGACCAACCTATTGAGTCCAATGTTTCTTCCACACGAAAAGAGAAATACATAATTTATCAAGAGCTAAACAAATATACCATCCGTGTACCATCGAAAGAACAAAAAGATAAATTGATTAGCATTAATATGCATTCGAGAAAATTAAAATTTTCAAACCAAGATAGTCTAAAAAAACTCATATTTGCAAATGGATAATTTTTCAGATTTGTGAGTTTGGCTCCCATAAAGCACAACATAATGTGGAGAACTTTGACTCAGACTATTAAAATTTTCCAAGAAAATGCTTGAATCAAAAAAGAGTGTCGTCCTTGAATCTTTGTATGAATCTACACATAAGTTGGGTTATAATCCTAAATCTCATCTTCTACGAGCATCTCGGTGATGACACATTTGTGTTTTGCAGCAGAAATTCATAGATATATGATTTCATGACTTTATTTAGCAGATGCATGTAGGGATACGACCTATCTTCTTTTCAAGACATTGAGGTGGACTAATGGGCTTCCCATTCATCCACCTAGTTTTTAGGGATAAGACTTATATTCTTTTCAAGACATTAACGTGGACTAATGGACTTCCCATTCATCCACATTTTGAGAAAATTAAATTCTTTTGGGGAGGGTGATTTTGCTAGTATCATGAATCACCCTGACTTCTATAGTCCCTATGAGTTGGAGTATCAATCCACAACTGGACATGGCATGGCCTGCAATTAATAGTCCATAGCTCAGTGGTAGAGCAACCTAAAATCCATAGGGAGGTCATAAGTTTGATTCCTATCCTCTCCAATTCCTTTACGTAAAACCCATGGTTGTAGCTAGTTGTAGCTAGGAATTCGCAGGCCTAGCCTTGAAAAAGGCTATAGTGCCTCATGGGAGTTGTTAGAATATTGATATGTTACTAAACTTGGGCATTTTCTGTCATCAAAAGGGCATGTAGGTTAGTTTCGTAGAGTAATAGGTGGGCTCAGGGAAACTCCTAAGTTTCACTCTTATCCTGTGCAATGTTTTCACTTTTGCAAAATCATGAAGTTATCGATTGTGAATCAACAAAATTAGTAAGCAAGATGCAGGAACATCCCAAACCATGGTGAAAAATTGGGTGCATCTTCCAACTCAAACTAAAAATTGAGGTCGCTTTAATTTGCACATTACAAACTTAAACATTAGTATTTAGTTTCAAGCAAATTCATACCAAGTCCAACTTACATTATAAATTTTACAAAAGTAGGAGGGACAATGTACTAATCTGCAAGGGAATCCATTAATTAAACTCCTTGATCCAAATTTGGCCAAATGGGATCTCTGATGAACTATACAAATAATTCGTCCTTGAAAACCTCAAAGGAAAACCACAATCTGCATTCGAGCTCTTGCTATTGAAATGGGTGAAATAACAACAAAAGCTATAATAAAAAAATCAGGAGACTTGTCATTGAGTTAGTCCTTCATGCCCTCCTATGAAATTAACCTAGTCACACCCACCTTCCGTTCTTCAATGGGGTTAATTTGATTTTTGAAACTTCCAACTACACATGTTCAACTAAATTTAGGAAAGGTTTGTTAAAATAGATTTTTTATTTAAGGACTTCTCAAGTGGAGTATTATATTCTAACTTTAAAGTCTATCGTAATTCAAAATTATAAACATAAAGTTACGTTTTTTCTTTCCTTTTTTATTTACCATAAGTTCAAAAATATAAAAATAAAGTTCTTCTATTTCTTTCAATTTATATTTTTTTATTTTTAAATCGATAATTTAGGACACAATCTGGCTCACACTAGGGGAATAGCTACCCAATTGGACCCTAAAATAAGCATAGAATCAAATAAGCGGGTTAAAAACAATAAACTAAGAAAACCCTAAAAGTTGTAGGTTACGGTTATGTTAATTGGAGTTAAGAAAAAATAATTAAAAAAAGCAGCGAAGAGCTCAATGCCTCTTTGGGTAATCAATCCCCTTACAAATATACATGAACTCATTGCGCTTACCTCATATCGCTCAGATTGTTCGAGCAAAAGGTCGTTCAGATTTCTCGAGTTCTCTTCACTTATACACAGAAGCTCATCTCTTTCCTTTTATTCATATCAGCGTTTAGTTGGGGAGCCATGGCCAGCGAAAGCAAGGTGACTTTGAAGAGCTCAGATGACGAATTGTTCGATGTCACGGAGGCTGTGGCATTTGAATGTGGGGCCATCAAAAACATGATCGAGGACATAGGCACCGCTAGTGCTATTCCGCTGCCAAACGTTTCTAGCAAGATACTCTCGAAGGTCATCGAATACTGCAAGTATCATGTCGAGTCAAGGCAGCCCGGAATCTCCGAGGACGAACTCAAGACTCGGGATCAAGAATTCGTTGAAGTCGACCAGGCCACTTTGTTCGACCTTATCCAGGTATTCTATCAGAAACCCTAATTTAATTAGGAATTTGCTGGTTTGGTATTATTTAAGAACCCGATTTAATTTTGGTTTCGAAGCGCTGTTACTTTATCATAAAATTTAATTTTATTAAGGATTTGGTACGAAAATTATTAAGGGTTCGATCCTTTCGTACTTTCCTGGAAAAGTTATTCCAGAAGGATTTAGTGGCTTGCTATCTCTCAGGAAACCCATTTAACTAGGGTTTGGAGTTTCTCTGTTTTTAACTTTTAGATTGCTCTTGTGGACCTGTTGTTGCAGTTTTCTGGCACAGTTTGCAAGATTTGTGGACTACTGGCCTGGTTGAGGCTTTCTATCTTAGGGTATCTGAAATCTTCGAATTGTTCATTAGCCTTTAAAAAAATTGGATATTTTGGGGCATACAATTTGAGACTTTTTATTAAAATTTTCAAGGTTTCGTGCAATCAGTTTAGACAATTTATTAAGCTTTCCTTTCTTTGAGTGATGGAATTAAAAGGGTTTTTGATATTTTTCATTTTGATATTAGATTCGATTGTTTCTTTTATAGATATCTTTAGTTCACCCAATTTAGGGCTTCTTTATTTTTATTTTTTGGTATTTGATTAGTTTTGTGGTTACCTTCTTTAAAAAAAATAATTACAGTTCTCTTATTCCATTTCTCCTGTTTGAACTTCTGGTGTTGCTGATACTGTTGAAGGGAATCTTTTTGATGAAATTTTTGAGGGTCTTCCAAGGGTTTTCATATCTGACGTAATATGCCCAATTGGATTGTATGTAAAGTTTGGCTTTTCTAGCTTTTCTGTTTTTCAAGTTTAATGGTTAATTTGATTATTTTTCTGGGAGCCCAAATTATATGGCTTTCTTTTAATTTGATTTTGTAGGCACATTTGCAATGCTACAGGTTTTGTTTTCATTGGTTTGTTTAGGTCATTGGCTTTTCATTTGCAATGTTACAGATTTTGGTGAAGTATTGTGATGAGTTTATCTTAAAATTTTTACTATAGATATTTGAGCGTACACTGTCAATGTTTACGAACGTTTTCAAGGCACTGGTGCAATGCTGGTTAATATTTTTGGATATCTTTACTTGATAGAATTGCAATGTTACCAAAAATTTATTTTCAAAGATAGGGTTCATTTGCATCCACTAAATTGGATGAGAATCTGAAGTGATGGCGTGTCAATCTCATAGATGGTTCATTTGCATCCACTAAATTGGATGAGAATCCGAAGTGATGGCGTGTGAATCTCATAGATGTTTGAGAGGAAAGATTTAAAAGTTCTTTCAACTTGTAATTTTGTTTTGCGGATGTTTTCTTGTACAATGTCTCTGATTTTTTTGGATACCTTTTCTAGTTTTGAGGGATTATTAGAATTATTTTTTCAGATGCTTCATTGTAGGTTTACTTTCATGCTTTCCGAGTTTAAGTTCTATGTATATTTGGGTGAGAGTGCAATTAAATATTTTTTTTCAAATTTGGAATTTTTTTATTATGAGTGTCTTCAAATATGCGTTAGTTCGATGTTTCTGATTCTTTGCAGATTTGGAATTTAATTTGCAATTTTCTATAATGTGTGTCTTTAAATATACACTGGTGTGATGTTTTTGATTCTTTGTAAATAAAATTGTTTCAGGGTTTGTTAGCACTAATTTTTTTACATTTTTAATTCTAATTTTATTCTGGTTTATTTTTTAGTTTAATTCCCAGATTTTGTTTCAAGATTCTTTCTCTGATCTAATGAAAAAGTTCTAAAAATGTACATGTAATTTTCAGAATGTATTCCTGTGTATTATTGATTTTTGGCTCCTGAGTGCAGATAGTTATAGTTTTTTGGTTAACTAAAAAGCTAATATTTCTTTTATTTGTTGTTTTGAGGGGTCTATTCTACCTGAATTGCCAAAAAAAAAAAAAGTTTGGAACTTCTGAGGACAGTTACTGATGGCTTCTCCAATTTATCAGAGTTCCATCGGCTATTTCTTTTATTTTTATAATTTCTTTTATTTTTTAAATGCCAGAAATTTTATTTGGATTATTGTTTGCCCCGAATTCTGAGATCCTTAAATTATCTCTGTTTCCCTGTAGTCTCATTCCATATAATTATTCTGCAATTACCTTCGTGGCTTTCTTTAGTATTGATGTGCACATGTATATGCCTGTCCAAGCTATAGATACATTTGTATAATTATTCTGCAATAGCTTCGTGGCTTTGTTTAGTATTGATGTGCACGTGTATGCCTGTCCAAGCTATAAATACATTTGTATATCCTACGAAAATTTTGGCTTATTAAGCTTTATGGATTTTTGCAGGCTGCTGATTACCTAAACAACCAAAAGCTCCTAGATCTTACATGTCAGACTGTTGCCCACATGATAAAAGGGAAAACGCCAGAAGAAATACGTAAAACATTCAACATAAAGAATGATTTTACTCCTGAAGAAGAGGAGGAGGTCAGGCGTGAAAATCAGTGGGCCTTAGAATGATCCTGATGAATTTCAGTGTCATGGTGTTTGGTTTTTTTGTAGTCGAGAATTTGTTTAGAAGCTATTAGTGGCAGACTTTCTTTGTTTGGATTCATTAACTTCTGATACTATGGTGGACTGGCTTTGTTTGGATTCATTAACTTCTGATACTATGGTTTGTTATAGTTAATCATTTTGTAAAGATCTCCCGGGAACTCCTTCAGTAGTATTGGGCTTATTGAATTGCTCAAAAATATTGCAACTACTTTGCTGCCAATTGCGTCGTGTGTTTATTTCTGTTTCCCGAGTTTTATTAATTGTGTCGTGTGTTTATTTATGTTTCCAAGTTTTATTAAAGTTTATTTTAATTAGGATCATTTTCGACCATATTAGGAATTGATTGCAAGTAATCGCTTTACTTTTTTCTCTATATATGACACGATAGAAATGACCTTACATGAGGTGTCTAGTTGCTCGTTCGTTATTTAACTTAACGCCTTTAGTTACATGTTTGTGGTGAGTTAATTCGAATTTGAGTCTCTACAATATTTTAATATTGCGATGGCGTTGTGGCATTTGAGATAACCAGGGTGATAGTATTTCGTTCGTTGATACAGAAAAACCCCGTAGTGTCGGATTGCATGTCTCTATCAAAATTCTTTCGATTGATGCATATTGACAGCAATGCAACATTAGGTTACACTAGTGAATTTTAGATTCGTGGGGGCGTCCTTGTCGTAATTAATTGCTCATCAGAATCCAAGTAATTAATAGACTACGTTGAAACGTTTTAGTGGTGAATTTTTTTTTTGTGTTGTTGTTTCAGCAATTGTGGGGTGAGTTATCTTTTCAGCAGAATCTGTTGTTTTAAAATACAATATGTATAGTATTGGATAGGCCACCAAAAATTTAATTATATATATTTTTCCATGTAATGTAAAATGCCTTTATTTACTGAAAAAAAAAATTACATTCTAAAAAATAGAGACCATAGTAGAGATCACATAAGTATGAAGGCATATAAATTTTTTTTGCAAAGTTTACATAATTATATTTATAAAGTTTAAATAATTATATTTACAAAGTTTCCATAATTATAAATGATAATAAATATGAACAACTTCATCCAAGATGTGTTACTAGCTAACAAAAATACCAACTTCACTTAGCAGTGCATTACCAAATAAACTCATGAACTACAATAACCAAAGCATAATAGCATCGAGCTACTAAAAGCTCCGACAAGCCTCAACATCTATGCCTAAGAGAACACAAGTTGTGACAGTGGAATGCAAACATGCACAGAAAACCAAATCGCCATAATGTCCTTATTCCAAAAATGTAAACATGCACCAAAAACCAAATGGTCATAATGTCCTTACTCCACAAAAAGAGACAAAAAGAAGGAAAAATTTAAGGATGCAAGTTTCGTGGAGTTTAGAAAGCTCGACAAATCTTACTATTCCCCTATATGTAAATTGTAAATTTTTATATGATATTTCTCTAAAAATATTTAGGTTTCTAATTATTTTATATTAGTATAAATGAATTTTTGGTGATTTTTAGGTTAAAATAATTTTATACTATAAAATTTTGGCTAATCAATTTTCAAAATAATTGAAATTGGAGAATATTTTCTTTTGAAAAAAGCATGGAAAATTATCCCACCTGAGAATATTAGCCCCTAAAATTTCCCCTGAAAAGTCTAGAGAAAAACCAACTCCATAGTACCAATGCATGTTCAATAAAGGATGCCTGCATAAAAAGACATAAAACATAACCAAAGATGAGACCAAATTTTTGAGTCCAATTTTTTTCCACACAAAAGAGAGATACATAATTTATCAGGATCTAAATAAATATACCATCCACGTACCATCCAAAAAAGTAGAAGACTAGAGAAAATTAAAAAATTTGTTACACCTGATGAATAGGGGAGAGAATAGTAGGAGACAATAGACTACCACGTGCAGGAAGATATATCAAATTTCAGATGTAGAATCCATAAGAAAAAATCATTCGAAGCGAGCATCATCATTTCAACGCTGTCTAAACAAAACCACATATTTTGAAGCACTCACTTCATATCTTCCAGAGAAGTGAAAACATTTTAGCTATTTACCTATTTATCATTTAAAATAAGACACGAAAGGGTTATGAATTGTTAGTTAAGAGCCAAGAAACTCAAGAAATTCCACTTCCTTTATGAAATATTCTAGGATACGACATCCATTTCTAATCCTCTAAGACAAATTATAAATCTGAATAGTCTGGGTGTTCTCAAGATTTTTCATTCTCTCAGATGAGAATCTCTCATTGAATTTCCTAGGGAATTGTATCAAACATAGAGGCTATGGAATCATAAGCTTTGTACCCAAAGTGAATAAAACCTTCTTGTTGACTTGTTATCCTTTTTTTTACAAGGATGACGATTGACGTAAAAGGATACCCGTGACACTCACTGAATGACCCACACCCAATGAAGTTGTATTAAGAATGAAGTGTGAGAATGCCCAATTTAGACTAAAAAAATAGGTTGTCACCTACACACCAAACAAGCACACGAGCACCCACAATATTATTCAATTCATCACAATGAAGACACATAACCTACAAGGTTAGCTAACACCCTATCAAGGCCCCTAAATGAGATAAGATACAAATATCACAGTGATATGGCCAATAAGACTACAAATCCAAGAGAAATAAACATTCAAAATTTGTTGTCGACAAAAACCCCTTGTAGAATTGACACAAGAGAGTATAAGAACACAACTAAATAAGTAGACAAGCCAAATTATAAACGAATAGAACTATGCTCAATTAAGGAGATATAATATTCATGGAATGCCATAGGTTCTCTAAATCTTAAAAAAATCATAGATTTGCCTCTCAAAACAAGTACATAACTCGCTAAAATGACACATACTTGAAATGAGAAAGAAAGAAGTAGTATCACTCGAATAAATGAGAAGACTCGCCTCATACCAATGCCTGAAGAGCATAGGGGATTCCACCATAAAGCGTATCACCAGATTTTTCACCAAAAGCCACCAAAAATAGAAACTGTGGACACAACACAGCAACTGAAACCCTCTCCAAGAGTCCACACAAAAACATAAAGTTATGCCACAAAATAAACCATTCCTAAGAGCTACAAATGCCAATGATAGTGAATGACGAAGAGGGATCCCCACCTCTCTGCTCAAACCTACTACAACCTCCCATTGAGCAATGTGATTAATTAAATAGAATGCATGTCCCCTCCCTTGGCACACTAAATGGGAAATGAGCATTAACTACCATTAATCAACCTTGATCAAGAAGTATCCAAGATATCACACCATCAAGAATTGGGTGATCCACCTTTACAAGATTGTGAAAGGGATTAATTTATTTTCATATAATAAATATAATTATTTCAAAATGATCATCCCAAATATTGTTTTAAATTTTTAAGTGAATATAATAAAAAGAAGAAAATGTAGTTTAAATATTTTATATTTTTTAATAATTTTATTTAAATTTTAGTTAAAAAGTATTGAAAAGACACATGAAATAAATATTTTAATTTTATAATTTTAAATCTATTTATCCATTTAAAACAAAATTAAGTAATAAAAATAACAATTTCATAAAAAAAAATCATAGAATTTAATTTCATCAAATTTAGCATTTAATTTCCTCAAAATTCCTAAAAATAAATGTCTTAAAAATTATAAAATATAAATTTCTCAAAAATTATTAATTTTATAATTTAAAAAATATATCTATGATTTCTCTTATTTTGATGATATTCTCCTATTTTGCCAGGCATCTCTGAGGGAAGCAAGTACAATCTTAAAAATACTGAAAATATTTATGGAGGCTTCAAGTACGCTAGTTAATACTAAAACACTAGGATTCAAGATAGGAATGTTCCCTATCAAGTATTTGGGGGTTCCATTGAATACTTATTCTTTAAGAATTCCGAACCAGAAAGATTTATTTCTAAACTTGGGCAAGAACTGAAAAATTGAGCATTTCGAGTACTAAATGCTCCAAGTAGATTAATAATGCTCCAATTAGTTCTCCAATCACTTCCCGTTTATCAAGTATCAGGTAGAGCGGCTCCAAAAAACATTTGCAACCAAATGGTAAATATTTTCAAAAAAATTCTTTGGTAAGGAGCGCAAGATTATAGAAAATGGGCACTTCTGTCATGGGATAAACTCATAAAAGAAAAATCAGTAGGAGGATTGGGCCTTCGTGATCCATATGGTTTAAATCAAGTCATGGGGGAAAAATTGTGGTGGAAATGGATCCGAGTTCAAGACCTCTGGAAATTTATATGGGAATGGAAATATGGTATGTCGCAATTGGTAACAGGTAAACTCAAAATTGATATTATACCAAGAGGTTCTACAATATGGAATCTTTCAGCTCAGAATAGACATTTTATCCGTCAACATAGTTTTTAGGAGGTAAGGGAAGGAAGATTCGTGGCAACAAAGAGAACTCTTCCTATTCAGTCGGCTTGACTTAGGAGAACTCTTCCTATTCACAAACACTCCAAATAATAGATTAATCAATAATTATTGATGTCAACAAAAAAATAGCCAGTGGAGAAGATAGAAAGAGAAAATTCATTCACAAGATGCACCAGAAACGAGGCAATGGAACAATCTTGAAAAAGAATTGAGCACCAGAAGAATACTAACTGCAATAGGAAACGATATACTCAGATGGGGGTATCAAAGTAACGACATGTTTACTATACAAGAGGGATATAATATTCTTGCTAATAATACTAATAACAATGGAAGATCTATATGGAAAAAAATCTGGGCTATCAATCATTGGCCAAAGGTAGAGTATTTCCTCTGGCTGCTAATTCATAGGAAAATTTTAACTTGGGATCAGTTGCAAAAACACGAAATGCATGGACCTTCCATTTGTTAAATGTGTAGGAAAACGAATGAATCAATAGAACAAATTCTAAACAGATATGAAATAGCGGAGATAATCTGGAATAATATTGCAAGGAAATTTATGCAAATGGATAGAGATAACACAAACATAAATACAACAATCATCAAATGGTGGAAGGGAGGTTTTAAAAGTGAATTCTTGAACAGAGCATGGAGGCTATCTTTTGGGTTTATATTATGGGGGATTTGGAAAGAAAGGAATCACAGGATATTCAGAGGAGAATTCAATAACAATGATCAAATCTGGCAGAAGATGGTTGATAATATCTGAGAAACCATTCTTGTAGAGAAATGGACAGAGGATGATCGGAAGACTAAAGATATAGAAACTCAAATTCTGGCCACTCTAAACTTAAAACCCCAAATTTTGTCAATCAACCTTTGGAAATTTAGGCCCCCTAGGAGAAATCTACAGGATAGGTGGCAGTTACCCCAAAATGGATTCATTGAACTCAATTATGATGGAGCTTCAAAAGGGAATCCAGGTGAGGCAGGAGCTGGAGGGATTTTTAGAAACTCTAGAGGGGTAGCCTATAGAGGTTATGCCATGGAAAAACTTCATGCAACCAATAATGAAGTTGAACTGACAACAGTTAAATAAGGTTTGATTATCAAAAAAAGAGAAAATCATCAATGTCTTAATGTAGAAGAGGATTAGGCAATGGTCGCAGGAGTATTAGAGAAATTACAGCAAGGATCGTCTTGGGAATAGATCAGTAAAAGCTGGAGGATGGAAAATCTTATTAGGGAAATAGGATGGCTCATTCAATAAATCTAGTACCTGATACCTTTACATGTTCATAGAATAGGAAATGAGCGAGCAGATTCCTTAGTAAATTAGGGTATTCGCAACGTTGGAAGACAATTAGATGTGAAGCCAACTGTCACAACTTGGGATATTGAACTACATTCTCTCCAGATCATTATTGACAGAGATATTTTGGGTAGTGAGATCCCCAATCGGGGTGCTCCAATACTGATGCCACTGGCCACACCGCAAGACAAGTGGCGGTATCGTACCATGCGCATTAACTATAATAGTTAAACCGTCCATAAAATGAATATGGAGGCATGTGGAGGATATGGGAATGATCATTCAATTAGGAAGACATCCAGTGCTGTCAGAAGCTTGGGGTAAAAGGAAATACAGGGCTGGTCTTAAGAGATATAGTTCGGCCTGCTAAACAACATTTTCCTCTGCTAAAAATGGTGAATTGTGGCGGCTGGTGGAGACTGGAGCTTCCATAGTTCACAGGAATTTTGTGCTGGTTCAAGGGTATGTTTTTATTTATATCAACCTCATGCCATTTTTTGTCAGTAATGAAATGCAAAAGGATAGTGATGTGTCTGCATGTATAGCATCGCTCTTAACCAGCTGCTCTGCGCCCATACCACCGGAGGCTATTAAGCCCTGCTTCCGCGACCCTTGTAACGATGGGAAGGTTAATTATTTATCATTGTTTCCTGTGAAGTGCTGTTACTGTCTGTTAATGAATTATCATGTCAGTTCTGTAGATTTATGTTTGTTAAATTTGGGATCTAGAAGTGGGAGAAAGAAGAGCCACTCTTATATGCGGGCTTCTGAGTTGGGGCAAATGATTTTCTGTAATGTTTTTTACATCGAGCCTGATAGCCATAGGCAGGGTATTATGCTTTGTATTGGCTATTTACATGCTTTCTGGGCTTGCCTTATTATTATTTCCTTTAACTCTAGGAGGTAGGGTATTCGGAAGCAAATCTCTTTTGGTTTTATAATGTTATTCCATCATGGTTTTAAGATGAAACTCTGCCTTTCCTATAGTCTAGGTTCTGGTTTGCATTGTCGCTTCCTTATAGTCTCGGTTCAGGGTCATTACTGGGCCTGTCTATATGTACATGTTAAATTCTAGGGTGGTAAAAATTTTGGACTTCCACACATGTTTAGTGAAGAGGAGAAACATGAGCTTCGACAAGATGATGTTGGTCAGAAGATAGGAACATTAACTGTTATCCCTTTTCTCTTCCATTATACAGGATCTTATATTGTTAATACAAAGTTAATTAAAAAATTTACACAATTGAGAACAATGATTAAGAGGCAAACGAGATAGAGAGTGGCTCAAAATGAAGAAAAAGGTAAACAAAAGTTGATAAAACCTGAATCTGAGACCAGAAAGAGAGGTAGGAAGACATAGCAAGAGGCTCTAGTGACTCTCTTGACAGTATACTCCCTTGGGAATCTGTCTCAAGTCAAGAAGGTAATTCATGGTTGGGAAAGAGAAACTCAAAGCAATGAGGAGGAAAATGAAGCAGAAGCAGAATTTCTGGAGTTTATCACTGATCCTAACAACACTAGAGGTCGTCTTTCACTATTCAATAAAACATTCCATACATATTGGATTATGAAGTGTCTTCTAGCTAAGGCTATCCAAAGTCTTTATCCACGAAACGAGACTCAAGAACCAAAAATGATGGAATTTCTTCAGGATATTGATATTCAAATCCAACAGATCAAGGTGACTCAGTATCAGGCAATAGACCGTATTGGGCGAATTGAAGACCGTATTGGATGAATTGAATAGTAGATTCAACAATTACAGCAAGCGGACATGATTGGTTCTATGACGAAGGACCCTGCACCTCGAGTCCTCAGATGGATAGTATTTCAGTTTAATCTCATGTTTTTGTGAATAATGTTTTTGGGGATAGTCCTTTAGTTTTAAGTTGCTTCTTTGTTAATGTTTTAAATAGTGAACTAGCTAATGTGGCGAGTAGAAGAATGAATCATTAACAATTTTGGTTGGCTTTTAATGCATTAAGGTGGCCAACAAACCTGGTTTCCTCCAGGAAGGTTGAGGTCACTAACCCACTATCTATTGTAACTTGAGTTTTGATGATATATAGAAAATAGTAAGATACTATTAAAATTGACAAAAAAAAAACTTTAACTTTATATTAATTTTGGAAAATTCTTTCAGTACTAATCACATGCAATGAAATATGGTCTATGATTTAAATTAGCTTTATATTTTCAACTCATTTAAAATTATTTTATTTTTTTAATTTAAAATTCAAAATTCAAAATACATTATTAAATACTTCGTTTTAAATGGATGGAATTCCAAACCGAATAAGTCATACTTTGAACTTCTCTTTCGTGTGTCTTTTAATATCAAAATAATATCAAGTATGAGTTGGTGTTATTTCCTCTACTAGTGTTGAAATGCACAATGTTAGATATTGCATTCATATCTATTATTTTTTATTTTAATTTATTTCATAATAAAGTAATAATTGTTTTTTTTAAACTATAGGGAATTGCCTTATGACACTTGGTCAATGATGTCTTATTTTTACATTTAGAAACCGAATAAAGGGAATAACATGTCCTCACGTTATGATGGTTAATTCCAATGAGCATCTCCATTGGCCACGGTGCAGGGGCTTGTGGTGACGTTGTCGATGTGCATGGCCTGACCATATTGACAAGGACGTACCGGCTGATAATGAAATACCGAAGCTGGAACAACAAGTCCTGAGCCCAGACTGCTTCTGCTACTCTGACACGATCAAGTCGGGATTTGAAGAATAAATTCTTAGCGTCTGTCATTTTGTTGTAGTTGCGACGGATCACTATCATTTCTTTTAGGAAGATACGGAGCCATGTAAACGCGCGATTTGTTGAGGCATCCGTGTCTAGGTTTCTTCCCTTATCGCCCAATTTCATTGGACTATAACCGCCTCTGTGAAGGAACACAACAATCATAGCAGCCATTCACTTGCAAGATTCAGAGGAGCGAGAGCCTTGGGTTATTGTTAATTGGTTTCATGTTTTTCTTTTCCCTTCGCGTGCTGTCTGTTTGCGAATTTAATTATATATATATATATAGATTTAATTTATTAATTAAATTTTATTTTTGATTGTTCAAATTATATTGATTTAAATGTGTACTCAAATCCCTACCAAATTTGAAATAAACTTAAAACAATCAAAGTACAGCCTTTGCGTTTTGGAAGCATGATTTACATGAGATTTTACGCATTCAAATGAAATGATAGATATTTTTGAATTTGACTAACCAAACTTGGAAGTGCTAGGCTCTTGGGAAGGCCTATAAGTGCTAGGCTTACCAAATAGTCTTCTATAACTGTAATACTAACACTCCAGCTTCTTTTTGGCATTGGGTGAACATGCTCAAGGAATGTGGTATTGGGTTGACATTTTCCATATTAATGATCTAGAGCTTTTCCTTATGTGCCAGATTTTTGTGGTCAATGTTGTTCTGAAACGAGTCCTTCAAGTCTTGCGACATTGCATATGGAGTATCTTTTCCCTGGATATTTGAGACAATATGATCTCGTATTCCTTCCAATATGATCCTTCTCGTCTTTGCAAAAAATTTCTTCTAATCTCCCAGATCTTGCACATCAATAGTTGGAGTCTTTCAAATAGAAATATCTATGAATTCCTTCAGGCCATTGTCTTCCAACATTGCTTCCATCAT
The DNA here is from genome assembly GCA_034641835.2 of Pinus albicaulis. NCBI lineage: Eukaryota > Viridiplantae > Streptophyta > Pinopsida > Pinales > Pinaceae > Pinus > Pinus albicaulis. The sequence continues at coordinate 1,693,545,743 of CM076575.1, read as the reverse complement.
GTCCTTCCATGCTACGTTATTTGAGCTTCGCTCAAGAGTATACTCAAGTCGCAGTCCGTAGAAGGTCATCCTGCTCTTGAAGGATGATTCTGCAAATTTGATTTCACTTGCAAAAGACAACCTCAAAATATTTATGTTCTATTTTGATTCCTACGTTGATACCATGTACAAATTATTTGTAGATTCAAACTGCTAATTGTAACTTACTAAAACAACAGACTTGAATTTGCTCTACCCATAAGCGGAAAGCAATTAATCGATCATGAAATCACAACACAAACATGATACAAGATTCAGTCACACATTAGACAATGATTTTCTAAGGAAATCCTCACCTAAAAAAACTTGCTCTTTGTATATTGCAAAAGTTATAAATATGAAAAGAATTACAATTCTTGCTCAAGCCTCATTAACCTCTGCACTAGTGAAAAATATCTCACTACTTCATAGACAAGCCTTGTCAATACTTAGCCAATTTTTTTGTCTCCTGAGATCCCTATTTCCTTGCATTGCTTCCTTGGGAATTTGCCCCTATTATTTAGGGAAATTCGTCAATGAGAAATGAGCAGTTCTTGTAGGCCCTTCTCTAACTGCATTCACCATTTTTACAACTCGGGTAACTTTGTAACTGAGAGTACACTGCCCTTGAACTCTAATCTCAGCTTGGTAACTGAAGTTATCTGTATGCATCAATTATTTTTAATTATTTGATGAGTTGACTGAATGATCTACTCAAGTTACACCCCATTACTGGACCCTTCACTAGTTCTTAATCAGTTAGAACTAGTTTAGCTCACTTTTAACACAATTTTACAAAACCCAATTACTAAAAATTACCAACCAATGATAACTAAACAGAACTCAAGTGTCTCCAACTTTAATTAACTAAGTTAACTAAGTGACAAACCCATGTCACCTCATTTAACTGCCTCCAAATAGTTTACTGAAATTAGAATTCGAATTTCTCCTAATTAATTTAGGAAAATTAAACTAGGAATTTTCTTGTTGGATTATTTTCAACATTATTGTCCCATAAGAAACAATTTCATTTTTTCTCTCCACAAACAATAGCTGGGATTAAAGAGACAATATGTATTTAATCCTAGCTATTGTCTCTTTAGAGACAATGCAATATCATTTTTGTCTCTTTATAGACAAAATAAAACAATGAATTGTGAAAAATATCTAACCATTAAAATAAATCTATAAAAAAAGTGTTTAATTAAAAATAAATTACAATATCATTGATTAATTTGTGTTAAGGCCTAGTGGAATCAAACTAACAACCTCTTACTTATAAGCCATGTGCACTACCATCGAGCTAGCACACTTTAAATAATTATGTGAATATTTATGGAAGTCATTGATATTTCATACATAGGCATTGATTTTATGCTTGACATATAATAGAATAATATTTGTAAAATATGGTAAAGTTTCTATCACATACTAATCATAATATGTGAATTAAAAAATCACCATTGTCTAGACGAAAATGTAAGGAAGCTCAATCACATTATTACTAATCATAATATGTGAATTCAAAAATCACCATTGTCTCGACGAAAAAATCATAAAATATTACATATATAAACAAGAACGGTGTCGAATTATAATAATGGAATGCAACAAAAAAAAATCATATAAAAAGATAATTGTATAGTTTTCAGATTCCATTTGGATGGTGTTAACATAGTGAATTTCACTTGGCACCTTTCAATACCTTGCTAAACTAGGAAAAGGCCCATCCCCAAATGCCACGGGTTCCCTTAGCATCAGGTAATACCAATACAAGCTAGTGAAAAAATGTATGAATATTGACCCAAGTATTTGAAACCCATTGTTTACTTTTGGATGGGAAATAATGTAGGCCCATATTTTTCTTGACCAATATTTGGCACATGGAATTTGAATGTCTAGAATAAAATGAAAAAATGAAATATGACTAACCTGGGCCAAATCATAGGGAAAAGTGAAGCATAGAGTTGCACCCTTTTATGTCTGGAACACACTTCTCTCTACAAAAACCAAAGGTTTCACCTTTGAAAATTTGTTGACTCCTAAAGAATATAGCTCCTCCATACAAATCCCTCATAATACCAAAAAGATCATTGTTGTTTTCTTTGCTAAAAATATCATTTTTGATGTTCCTGATATGCAATAATCTAGTTGTTAGTATCTAAAAGAGTTTATCACATATAAAATGAGAAAATTGCACGTTTTGTTATTTATTTTTCTATCGAAAGAATTTGGGCAGTAATCTTCCATACAAATTTAAATCTCAAATACATACCATTTCATGTAAACTTTCCAAAATATCGTTCCAAATAAAAAAACACAGGTAGGTGTGAAGAAGTATCTTCCAACATTATCATCAGAATTTGTGAGTAATTCCACCACCATTTTTACAAACATGACATGAATTGTCCAAATAACTATTGTGATTATTGGGTAACGAGGTATAGATATTTTTCTCTCGAACATGGAGAGTTGATCTCTTTAACAAAGGTTCTATTCTGCCTTCATGTCCAAGAAAAATAATGAAATATTAGAATGAGAGTTTGAAGTGGATATCTTGGTGTCTTGTCGACTTGTTATAGTACTAGCTATTATAAGTGGAACGATTCTAGTTCCAAAACATTGGAAAATTTAATGCTTTGTTTTGGACGAAAAAGTTTTTGTGATTCTATAGAACGTCTATTCTCGGATGATGATTTACAAGAATAAAACTAATTTCCACATAATATGCTGAGAAAAAATAAAACTATCTTCCAACATCCATGTAGCTTGATAATATTTTTCTTTGATCTTTGGTACTCCCAGAATAACATGCAGTTTGCATGGTAAAAGTAAGAAAATTAAATAACATTTTAGACACTAAATTGAAATTAGTATGTTAAAATCATTCCTTTTATAGCTACAACATTTTGTATAGTGGTTACCTCAAAGTTTTCAACAATCACGTGAGAAATTTGGCCCAGTGGCCTGAAGTGAATGACTTTCCTTCTCTTTTCATGAATAATAACTAAAACGATTATAGTAAGTCATAAATTACGACTCGGAAATAAACAATATAAGTTAACTTGTATAGTGGTTACCTCAAAGTTTTCAACAATCACGTGAGAATTTTGGCCCAGTGGCCTGAAGTGAATGACTTTCCTCTTCTTTTCATCAATAATAACTGAAACGATTATAGTAAGTCATAAATTACGACTCGGAAATAAACAATATAAGTTAACTTAATCATAGAATCCAACATTGCCTTATCTTATCAAAATCAATGCTACACTGATGAATGGTACATATAAATATCCTTGCAGTATATATTGTGTTACAAGCCACTCACATAACAATTGTGGTTGATCTGACGTCCAAACTAGAAGTGGGATCATCCATGAAAATTATACGACTTGCTAAAAGCTCAACATCGATTGTTAGCCTTTTCCTTTTTTCTAGTGGCAATCAAGTCACACTAGGAAAGCCTATCCTTGCATCCCATAAATTGTCTAATTCCAGAAGTTCCAGGACCTCATCCATAAAGGCCTTCAAACTTTTCCTTTTTTCTAGTGGCAATCAAGTCACACTAGGAAAGCCTATCCTTGCATCCCATAAATTGTCTAATTCCAGAAGTTCCAGGACCTCATCCATAAAGGCCTTCAAATTGGAATATTTTTCAGGTTAGCAACATGACAATTCGACGCCATGCCATAAGAGAAATTGATTAGTTTTGTAGACTTACAACTTTCATTTCTTTGTTAACATCGTTCAGAATATGGATAAATGAAAATTATAACAATGATTCCATGAGAGTGACATGTGGAGAATATATGTCATTATACACATAGTAACTAAAAATTTTCGCAAAGGTTTCCTACTTTTTGGGAAATCAAGGTATCACCCTCAATATATCCTCGAATCTTCCTTCCATCTAAGATATCGATGAGAATTGTATTCCCTGCACCACTGACACCCATCAATGTCGTAAGAACATAATATGAATGCACGTGTAACATCTTTCAACAATTTCAATCTATCTTCAGTAACTCCTTGTTCCCTCATTTCCTACACATTAATCCAGAATTAGTCATCTAAATCCACCAAATAAGAGAATCCAGAAAAATTGGTAATAGTCGAATCACATAATAGACCAGTATGAAGGCTCAAGCTCCGTACAGGGGGGATTTCAACAAATTGTTTGACATTTTCAAAAGGCATCGCTGGTGATTAAAATGGATAATTCATTGGTCGATTTGCAGAAACTCCTATTGCATCCTCCAAAACCAACTCATTATTGTCTGCTAGATTAACCGAAAGGATGTTCATTTCTCTAATCTACATTTTGACTACATAACCATTGAAAAAAATATTATAGAACTAAAAATCACGCAATCATATTTTGTTTAATCCCTTTACAGTTCAATATGTTCAACAAAATCCAAGAATGAGATGGTTAAAATTTACCCTACAATTATTATCGGTATTTGAAGAAGAAAAAGAATATAAGAAACATCCTCTTCTTGACCTTGATGGTCTTGTATTGATCCCCTTATTTGTACCAATTCTATTGGGATTTCATTTCTTCATAAGATTCTTCAGAAATAAAAACTTGTGGTTTCCAAAGATCTATCAAGAAATAAATCTCGTATCATTTTGTATACGAAAATATTTGATAAAATAGAGATAAAAAGAAAGAGAATGGCAGGTATTTGTACAATTAAGAAACTCACCATTTCGATCTCAAAAGCTAAATTAAACAACACAACAGGTTGAGGACTAATGAAAATCTTAATAAATCGCTAGCTTCTATGATGAAAAGTGAGACTGCCACAGGGCAGGATTCACCTTTCAGTTAAACAAAATGAACCTGCAACTTATTAAGAATCCATAACAAGCTATAGATCTATCCCTCTGAAACTCGATCTTGGGACCTTATGGCCCACTGTGCTTCCGCTGCGCCTCTTCTAATGTTTGAAGACGGCGTTCAACCACACCTCATCTATTTGTTATGTGAGACCGCCAGTTTGGGTCTTCGGCAACCGTTTATTTTTTTCCTGTTCAACAATTCTGTTTCCATATCTTGTGGATTTCTGGTTCCACACGAACACAAGTCAATATCGCCCTCACTATTACTCATCACCGCATCTTCAATACTCCAGACGTCATTCTGAATATAAGTTTTTCATGCGAATATAAGTTAATATTCAAAACAAATCTTCGCCAAGATAAACATTAGTGAATATACCAACGCTTACCAATCACCATAATTTCTCACAGATCGGAATGTTCATTCGGCCCATTTGACATTTAAATGCCGCTTCGTTTAATCTTTAAACCCAAGTAAACAATAAAAACTGTCTTCAGGTCAAATTCAACCTCTGGTTTAAATACCATGTTAATAAATCCGTTCCACTTAAATCGAATTCGTTTTTGCCTTAAAACTCAATGTTTTAAAACCCAGCACTATATATTCAACTTCAGAATCTTACCTGTTCACCCGATGGTTAAAACCATATCAAACCCACTTCAATCGACATATTAGAGCTCGGATTCCGATTGTATTGAAGTCGGAATTAGAATTGGATCTCAAATCTCTGTGCTGCTACTGACATTCCACAGATTTACAAAACCTATGAAGTTCAATCGAACAGTTATGTGGCCGAACAGTTCTGCTACGCATGGTCTTAAAACACAAATTTTAAATCCACCATATAGCATTCATTTTATATCACGCTTCCGCTGGATCTCCATTGATCCCCGTGGTGATCAATGGCGGACCAATCAAACCATAAAAAACGGAATTTAACACAAAAAAACTTAAAACATAAGCCACCCATAAATTCGATACACAGGAAAAAAAAACCAGATAACACCATATTCTATTATAATACAAAATGCAAGATTACATCTAAGGCATTTCAGCCTCAGTAATCATTTCTCCGGCAACTACATTGCATTCGCTTCCCCCCTTTTTCAATACAGGCTTCTCTTTTATATGTTTTCCAAGAACCAAGAATCGGTTCTAACTAATCTTTTGCCCTAATTTCCATAACTGTTTTTCATAACAGTCTCTTCAATTTCAGAGTTCGGATGCCCCTGCGTCAGACTCACGAGGCACAAAAATTTATGACCTCCTGGTCATATGTCTTCTACAGTTGTCAACAATCAGCAATTCTTCTGTGGAACTGCTCCTTGTGATCTTCATGTAGCAACACTTCTGAACAATTCTACCCACGTCCTCTGTGGAATTGTCCATCGTGAGCTGCAACGAAACCTCTGCAATAGCAGTCCTCTCTGCTACCAGATACCTCACCAAGCTTCTCTCCTGAGCTTAGTCTTTTGGCATCTCTCTGGTTCGCTCCTCTCGAACCAATTGAGCACTCCTGCTCTAGGTTGCTGCATCTTCTCACCTTCCTCTGTTGCTACCTTCACAAACATAAAAAATCACAAGCTTCACAAAATTTCATAAAACTGTACCTCTTCTTCTTTGTCCTTCTTTGTCTGCAAACTCCTCCTTTCTACGCACGCAAAACTTCTTTCCACAAGATTTTCCCGCTCTGATACCACTTGATGAAAAGTGAGACTGCCACAGGGCAGGATTCACCTTTCAGTTAAACAAAATGAACCCGCAACTTATTAAGAATCCATAACAAGCTACAGATCTATCCCTCTGAAACTCGATCTTGGGACCTTATGGCCCACTGTGCTTCCGCTGCGCCTCTTCTAATGTTTGAAGACGGCGTTCAACCACACCTCATCTATTTGTTATGTGAGACCGCGATTTGGGTCTTCGGCAACCGTTTATTTTTTTCTACTGTTCAACAATTCGTTTTCCATTTCTTGTGGATTTAAGTTTCCACACGAACACAAGTCAATTCCGCCCTCGCCTATTACTCATCACGCATCTTCAATACTCCGGACGTCATTGAATATATATTTTTCATGCGAATATAAGTTAATATTCAAAACAAATCTTCGCCGAAGATAAACATAAATGAATATACCAACGCTTACCAATCACCATAATTTCTCACGGATCGGAATGTTCATTCGGCCCATTTGACATTTAAATGCGCTTCGTTTTTAATCTTTAAACTAAGTAAACAATAAAAATCGTCTTGGGTCAAATTCAACCTCTGGTTCAATACCATGTTAATAAATCCGTTCCACTTAAAATCGAATTCGTTTTCCTTAAAACTCAATGTTTTAAAACCCGGCACTATATATTCAACCCGAGAATCTTACACCGATTTCACCGAGGGTTAAAACCATATCAAACCCACTTCAATCGACATATTAAAGCTCGGATTCCAATTGTATTGATCGAACAAAATGGATCTCAAATCTCTGTCTGCTACCTGACATTCCATAGATTTACAAAACCTATGAAGTTCAATCGAACAGTTATGTGGCCGAACAGTTCTGCTACGCATGGTCTTAAAACACAAATTTTAAATCCACCATATAGCATTCATTTTATATCACGCTTCCGCTGGATCGCCATTGATCCCCGTGGTGATCAATGGCGGACCAATCAAACCATAAAAAACGGAATTTAACACAAAAAAACTTAAAACATAAGCCACCCATAAATTCGATACACAGGAAAAAAAAACCAGATAACACCATATTCTATTATAATACAAAATGCAAGATTACATCTAAGGCATTTCAGCCTCAGTAATCATTTCTCCGGCAACTACATTGCATTCGCTCCCCCCCTTTTCCAATACAGGCTTCTCTTTTATATGTTTTCCAAGAACCAAGAATCGGTTCTAACTAATCTTTTGCCCTAATTTCCATAACTGTTTTTCGTAACAGTCTCTTCAATTTCAGAGTTCGGATGCCCCTGCGTCATTCTATATAATACCAATAATTCTATGTAAATATGTTATGACGCTTCAGCACATTATGGCACAGATTCGTGGTGTTGCCTACACTCTGAACGTCGACATGGTTGCATAAAACTAGTTAATGCGATGCATACTTGCATAAAACCTCTTCATAATTAAGAATACACTCGTTTTATAGAATTTCAGAGTCCTCACTTGATTAAAAATGTTGAAATATTACAATCGCCCATCTAGGAACAACAATCTCATTGACGAAGATCACATTCTCTATATACATTAAAGTTGAGCACTAGTATCCCCATATCAGCCATTTTGGGACACTATCTACATTTTAAATCCATCAAGATGTTAATTTGATTGTAAATTGATTCTTCATTGTTAAAAGCCAAAAAATATGATGTGATGATAGTGACAAAGTAATGTACTATTTTCTTAACCTTCAGGTCTTGCATCATTTCCTTGTTTCTGTCTTAGACATATTTTATGTCCATGACTTATAAAGGAAAAAAAGTACTAACCTCTAGGAAAAATGAATCTTACAAGATTGAATATCATAACATATAAAGATCCTCTAGTATTAGTTATGACCATCATTATGAAAACTTCTTATATAAGGCGGACCATGAATGATGCCACTTGATGAAATAGGAAGATGAGGAAAAATTGTCCAAGAAAACTGCAAGGAAAAAGGACTAGTGTCACTCAGAAGGAAAAATGCAACGAGAATTAATTAGAATTATGGTTGAATTATTGAGAATGTATAAAATCCTGATAAACAAATGATTGATTTATGGTACTTGTGGGTAAACCCAATGGTATAGTATTTCATCATCACCCAAATACCACCTTCGAACAATGACATTGGAATTCTCAACATAAAAGTAGAAATAATGAAAGCTCCCATTGTTGAAGAACATAGTGAGCCCAAAATTTTTAATGAAAATGTATAAAAATAAATTGAGCATGTTGGTCATGAGGATGAAAAATAGTGCTCCAAGGTAGATATTTGCATCCCTTGAAGTTTTATGGCTGCATTTCAATCCTGAAGAATACACTGGCGCCAATGAAGGCAATAATTATAATGTACACAAAAAAACAGTTCTAGTAAGATATCCTTTAACCTTCTCCTGATGATTCTTATATAATATTAACATTTTGAAATAACATGTAAGTTATCTCGAGTAAGAAAAAATTATAAAGTCTGGAGCATCTCACCATGTACTATTCTAAAGATGTAAACAATGGAATTCCACTTGAAAAGAAGCCATTCAGTTGAAAAACAAACCTTGAATATATCTATTTTGGGGACAAGATTCCTATTGAACACCAAAGCTTCTTTGTGACTTTTTTTCTTACCGTAAGGGACTACTAACTCAGTTTCCAAACACCAATCTGCATTAAACTACTTGAATTTAAATGTAAATTCCTTGACATGGACATAATGATAAGGGCTCCTTTTGTCTTCCCAGTACGGTTATTGATCCTTCATGAATGTAATGTCACCTTTTGTCTTCCCAATATTTTTCTTGATACTTCTTAAATGTAACATGTAACTACAATGTAGTATTTTCAAGGAAATATAAGTAAAATTTACTATTAGAATTAGAAAGCTTTGCTTTAATGAAAGTAATACTTATCTTGAGATTTTATAACTTGATACCTCTTCTAGGAAGTTTGTAGTACCTTTTCTTTCAGGGCATTTGAATCCACATCTTTCAAAAAATTCCAGCACTTTATCCCTTTACAAAGACATAATGTTGAGGCCACCTTTTTTCTGTTGGGTATTTCTCTTGATCCTTCTTAGATGTAACGAGTCATTTTGTATGCCCAATATTGTTCCCGATCCTTTTGAAATGTAACTTGTAACTACAATGTAGTATTGGTGAGGAAATGTAAGTATAATGTAATATTAGAATTAGAAGGCTCCACTTTGATGAAAGCAATAATTATTTTTAAAATTTATAACCTAAATACCTCTAGTAGGAATTTTGTAGTGCCTTTTCTTTTAGGGCATTTGAATGCAAATATTGTAAAATCTTCCAAGACATTAACCTCAGATCCATGGTAGAAAATCTGACCCTTTAATAATATATTTGTCATTAGAGAGATGAAATGATCGTGATGTTGGATGGGTAAAAATGCAAAGGTGCCTTTTCTCTAATTTTCGGCCTCGTCATCTCATTGTCTTCTCGTTGTGTGCGCTCTCGTTGTCCCGTTCTATCTGAATTTCTAGATAGAAGAAAAAACCTACTATTTGCATCCTCCTACTTTTCCTTTTATTCTTCCGAAAAACAATTTCACATGGAAATGAAACCAAATATTGATTTTGGTTAATATCACTTAATTTTAAAATGAAAATATTATAATATTATAATCATACTAGAAAAGAATAAACTTAATTCTTCATAACTTACAGACATTTTCCAAATATCCAATTTCCTTGCATTTTGGTTTAAGTTTAGGCCTTCAACATATCAAATTATTGTCAATGAAAAAGTCTTGTTTTCCCAGTTGAATAAAACTACTGCATGTTCCTTTCCCTAATAGTTTTTCTTCAGCAGGGATTTAAATAACGTACACATACATATATGGATCCATAATGAAAAGAAAAAATGAGGTTCTTCGGTACCCATTATTTTTGTAAGTGATATAAATGGATCTAGATCCACGTGTTAGAGGACAGTTATTTCCTCAAAAAAATTGTTCAAGCCTTTTCTTATACCTTTATGAAATCAAGCAGTAAATATGGCTAGAGTGACCGATCTTCATTCAATATCCACATTAAAAAATCTATGGAATATTGCTTCTACCCAAATCCTTATGAATTTTTTGACATTGATAATTTCTTGCAGAATTCGTTGTGGTTAAGATATCTATATAGAATCTCTATTAGTTAGCTTAGTAAGAATATCAGTATTATAGGCTTAATGATGTAGATTACTATGACAATGAGTATGATACATAGTTTTTTACATCACTTGTGTGACTTTTACCAATATAAGCTTAGTTTGTACTCTCTCCATAAAGCTTGAACATGGTCTATTTCATATAATTAATATGTTGTACTATCATATTACTCTAAATACATGGTGTTAATTAGGCATAGAAATTACCATAAGTATAGTCTCGCTATTCTAGCTCTTTAATCATAAGTCTAGTGTAAGAGCTTAATCAACTTGCTGACTTAAACTGAATACAGTTTTAAATAAGCTATAATTAGTAAGAATTCACCTAATGAATCACACTTTCTATGAAACATATAAGGTATGATTACAAGCATGATGATACATGGAGTTGTTGTACCATATCTAAAAACTTGATAAACATAAAGTAGTACAAAGTTCACACTAGTCACCTGCCTCGAACATTACACATATAAGCTTACTTATACATATTCATTACTACGATTACGTGTTTAAATCTAGTACGATCCATAGAACCTATCATAATTGTTGTTACGTGTTCAACCTCTTTATAAAATCTATGAAGTCATTGTAACCTCATATTCAATGGGCTTTGATTCCCTACTCATTTTATAGTAAGTATTGTTTACCTATATTATTGTGACACCAGATTGGTTAGTACGATCATAAAAGTTGTTTTGTAAAAATTGTTGCTACTTGTTCAACCCATTTCATAATCTATCGAGTCATTGTAATCTTATATTCAATGGGCTTTGATTCCCTGTCTATTTTACACTAAGTAATGTTTACCTATATTATATTATTAGAATAAGGTAACCTATGATACTTACTTATATTCAATTCTGCATTTGGAGGGAGAAGAAGGAGTTGCAGGAGTTGCAGGCCCTCTAATCATCATTGAATTCCATAAACCATTACCCAACACTTCTCCATGAGGCTTCCTTGGATTTCTAGTATTATTATCAATCTTATCTACAGTTGTTGAAGTTGAGCTGCCATGGCCACAACATTGAAGCAACACCAAAGCCAACACCCCAAACATGAAAAATATTGATCCTCTAAATATCACACTACAAGGAAAAGACCCTCTAGAGGAGGTTATAAAGGAGGTTTTTGTGTTATAAAATTGGAAAAAATTGTTAAAAACACATTTTCTACAAAATCTATTTATAGTTACAGAGGTTTTGGAGGAGATTTTAACGAAATTTCAACACAACTAAAAAACCTAGGCAGTTAGAGGTTATTACAGATGTTTTTTCGTTGGTGCGCTACTAAGGTGTCAACGCACTGGTAGGTGTCATCTAGACGGTGGCTTGGGGTAGTCAAAGGTGCATGCACCGAACCTTCAAGGTATAAAACCAAACCGGGGCGCAATGTTGGTGGTACAATGCACGAGGCCATTCTAATTGGTCTTGGGAATTGTGCACTGCCCATAGGCCGTCTCAACGCACCAGTACGTGGAGTTATAGAAACGCACCGATGTGCAGTATTAGACAAATGCACCATCTGTTCTAATTGGTATTGGTATTTTTGCAATACCCATAGTTCGTACAAATATCTTAGTGCACAGACTCAAATAAACACACCGGTGCGCAGTATCACACAAACACACTAAGATTTATAATTGGTATTGGCATTTTTGCGATGCCTATAGGTCATATAAACACACTAGTGTGCTGTATAATACAAATGGACTGGTGTACAGTAATTTTCATGCACGGATGTTCATTTTGTATTTTTTAGAAACATCCACCTGTGACAGTGAAATTATTGTGATTTTTTAAAATTCATTATTGATCAAAAGTCGACACATCTTATAACAATATTCATATTAATTTATTTTTTATTAATGCAATTGATTGTGATGTTTGGATTAATTTTTTATATCATATCATAATTATTGCGATTTTTTAAAATTCATTATTCATGAAAAGACGACACATATCTTATAATAGTATTCATATGAATTAAATTTTTATTAGTGAATTTGAATATGAAGTTTGGATTAATTTATTATATCATATCATCAAATTTCACATCTCTTCATTATAATATTTAATCATCCATAAATTTAGTGAGTCGTGTTACATTTCACGGCATCAATGAAGAACAAAATAGAATAAATTAAAACATATTTTACATATATAAGACAATATTTTTCATAGAAAATGGGACAGTTATTGGTATCCATTTGTCGTTCAATTTGGACACTATCTCCATTACATTAAACAAAATGTCTGATTTCATAGACAAATATTTCAAAAACTACAATGCCTTGCTATGATATCCAAACATAGTGATCATCATTCTTTGCTTGAATTGTTGTCACTGTTTGTTGTCACTGTTAGAGCTAGTTCCATGACTTGGGTTATTTTTAGGAATGTTTCGTTCATGATGTTGATTGTTTTCTTCTTCTTCACCTTCCATCTACAAACATAGAGATAAATTGTAATGAGTTTATATACATTGGTGAGAATAATGAAAATGAAAATATTGAAAAATATACATCAATGTAAATCGAAAATAAATGATGTACCCTAGCAAGAATTGACTCACGAACTATACACATTCTTCCAAAACCATGTAGTATGCCATATTTCAACATTTCATCTGTTGGCACAGTTCCATACTTTGTTTCTTGCAAGTTTTATATCCCATAGCAAATCATATATTTAATATAAAAGATTTTTTTGTTCTATTAATTATATATGGAGGTAAGTAAAACAAGATCGATAGATGCATACAAATTCCTCAATTAATTTCTGATATGCCAACATATACTCACAACACATATTTAACCCAATGTCAATCAATTTGTCTAATGGTTCTTCTTTGTATGTTAGCACCTGTTTGAAGACATTCAATGATGATTTTTGTAAAACAGCTTAAAAAATACAAAAATTAAATCTAGTTAATTTGTTATAAGGAAGTAACAATTACTCACAATCATAGATATCAACCCTTTTCTTCCTTGTCGTCTTGTTTTATGTGCTGAATGGGTTCCATTTTCTTTTCTTTTCTGCAAAAAAATTCTTGAAATTAATATTTAATGCTAAATTTTTTATTTTTTGTACCTAATGATCAAAAAAATTAATGATTACATATTCCATTTGAAGCACGTTTTTGTTGAGATGGATCCTCCTGCCATGCAATTTTTTCCATTTCTTTGACCATCTCCTTGTACACATTTTTGGACATTCGTACTAGCATATTTCTGAGATCAGCTCGTTCATCTTTTGAGATTTTCATAATCCTCTTGAAAATGTAACATGACAATACACTATTTAATTTTTATATTGATATATGAAAAGTAAATATAACAAAAGTGATATTTATAAATGATATTTATAAATAATTATAGAAAAACATTTAAAGCAATATTACTTTCTCATTCCTTAATTTTTGTTGTATGTTTTTGCTATTAAAATTCTCACATGTCTCATTGACCAGTTCTCTGGAAGCTCTTCCTGTAGTTTAGATAAATTTTGTTTCTTGGAATCATTGGATTGATTTTTGTATTGTAAGTGGAAAGAACTTAAATACATTCATTCCACTAGATCCCTCAAACTTTTGTAAAAGTTTTCCCCCCTTTCCTTAACCTCCAACTCCACTCCAGATGAGCTAAGGAGCAATTCATTTTCATTTGCATGTTCTATTTTTTTTTCTTAGAACAACATCCATTTTCTGAGTTGTTAGCCCCTGTAGAAAATTAAATAGATGTGAATTAATATATTGTTTGACACATGTTATCTAATAATTTTAAGTATATTATCAATGAAAATTTAAAAAATAAATTCATATTGGATCAATAGTATTTTTTCATTCACCTCATTCATCCTTTTGCAAATTTTCCATCAAGATTTTACGGTCTTCTGGTCCTAGATCAAAAATAATCTTATCGATATTTGTCATTTTGTGCTTGTGCATGATACACAATAAACAATACATATTAGCTAAACTTACATATAGTTCAAAAATAATATTTTTTTCAAATAATTTACAAAGAAATTGTATTTTCTTCTTTTGTTGATGTGTTATCAATATTTTTGTTACTTGATCTCTTGTCAGTCATTTATTTATCTATATGAAACCTATACCATATCATTCATTAATACATTTTATAAATAAATGTTAAACTTTTCAGGTAAAAAAAAATATCTCAAGAAACCGGTGCGCCATTCACGGTGTACACACTGACATCGGTGCGTAGTGGTCTTATAAACCCATCACCAAAATAGTATAACACACCATACCGTGCTCTGTGTCAACAAGGAGCACTAGTGTGTTACATGTTAACCACCACACAGATTTACATAGACAAAATAATAAAAATTGTCGAGTGTTAGTTTTTGTACCATAAATACCCCACGCAAACAAGGGACCACCATACGGTGCTCTCTGTGAACTATGAGACACGGTTCAGTGCACTATATGTTACATGGTGCACCGATTAACACAACATTTTTCTTTTTTTCGAAACAACATGAGTGCAGTGCACCATAATGAAATAACGCACTCGTGCCCTATTTTACATATGGCGCACTGATTAAAAAAAATCATTTTAAAAGTTTTTATGACACAGTAATTCCACGCTGCACTAGGATAATCCAATGCACCGGTGCGCTAGGTTACCCCTTGCGCACAGACAAAAAAAATTCTTCTTTTTAAAAATTCACACAAGGGCCGACATGGATTGGAATCCGACTATGCAATTTGTCCTGTGGGTTGGATGTCTTAGGCCTATATATCGCAACGCAAACCATATAAATATAAAATGAAAAGCCCTAATTCTGAATTCACAGAAACAGGGAGAAGAAAGGGCAGAAGAAAAAATAATGTAGGGTTTTAGGGTAAAAATGATTTTTTAAAAATTTTGTTTCTGAACATGAAAAATAATTTGAAATTTTTTCTTACTGCGCAAAAAAAGATGCAGAAAAGGTAAAAAAAACAATATACTTTAATCATGAGACCGTTTGAAATTTTATGCTAGAGGGTTTGAATCACTGGAGGTTTGGAATTTTGATTGTCTGATTACTTTTGTTCGAATGTATTTCGCTACTACACAGTGCTCTCGTGCTCTATTGCTCCATGTATGTCTCGTGCAAATGTCTGGCTGAATTTTTTGTAAAAATAGCGAAATAATGAGAAGTGTTTAGTATTTAATGATTTTTTTTATGAAATTAGATTTTAGAAAAAATAATTTTCCACCCATTTTTCAATTTACTACTTTTTTTCTCTCAAAGAAAATAGAGTTGCACTTTTTTTATTTGTGGTTATTCATCACTGGTGCGTCACTTAATATCAGTGCATTGGTGCGTCCGTTTATAACACAACACCGGTACGCAGTAATGAAAACACACCAATGCGGTGATCTATATATTAGAACAGATAAGAAAAATTCCACTTTTAAGGCACCGAAAGTACTTTTAGGTGTCTACACCAAAATTTACTGTTTATTTTTCTCAAATGCAAGGATAAAATATCATAATTATATCGAATGGACAATTCTTCAAAATCTAGCTCGTTCCATAATATTTCTCAAAGTACATTGCAGAGTCCTCCCTATCCATCTCGAGACGTAATATTTACTTCAGATTTTATTTATATTTTCATTATTTAATTTAATTTATGTTTTTTATCCATGTCAACCAAGAATAGCTTAGTTAAATTTATAATGTATACAATTTTTCACATTCATGCAAGTTCAAAATCTAGTTCGCATGCACATAATATTCAACCAACTCCAAAACGACGGAAGATGTTATGACGAGCATCATACTGCAAGGCACATTTGGTAGATGAAAATGGAAAACCGCTTCACCTTGCCAATTGTAACAATATTGCATCTTCTAGCCACAATCCTAGGACAGTGATGGTAATAATTATAATTGTTTGGTATACTTATTAATGTAATTATTTCAACGTCAAAATAATTAATCATGCAATATTGTCGATGTGATTACTAAATGATATCATATATTTTGTACTAATCATGTTTAATTTTTATTTTTTTTAATTATTAGGATTCTAATGATGATGAGAGACCTACCTACCATCTTCCGTTGCACCCCACGACGATGTAAAAATGAGATAAGACTAAATTAAGAGGAAAAATCAAAGAGGAACAATACCAAGAATGGGTGAATCAACCATTGATTCAATTCTCGCTACGTCCAGATTCACCAATTAGGAATGACTACAACAATAGTAGGTCTTCACAAGTTGGCAATGGAGGCAATCAAATAGAGGTTGATATGGATGATTACTTAAGGGATATGACTGCCATGGAGACAACATTGTTAGATGCATTCAAAAATGATGATAAGCTACGGAATGATACTCATATCGCTGACATCTTTTTTGAAAGCCTTAAATTTGCTTCCACCACCACTCTCTTTTGACTTGGCGGTCAATCAAAGTATACCCAGTTGGGGACAATGATGTTACTGTATAGCTTGAAAGCAAAGCTTGGCTTGTCGAATGCATGTTTCTGAGGAATTTTGAGGTAAGTTACCATAAAGCCCTCCCTTATATAAATCTGAGAAATATAATCAGAACACAATGAACATTACACGTGGTAAATTTTATGAACGCTGATAATTATATCAAAATTAATGTACATTTATTAATATGTTTTTCCATATTCACCAACTACAGGTTTATTCAAGGATAAGGTTCTTCCGAGTGATAATGTCTTGCCCGGTAGCTGCGAGGAGGCAAAGAAATTGTTGGAAATTTTCGGTGTTGAGTACATATCATATCATGCACGTCCAAATGATTTTCTATATATAGGATAATATGAAGACAAATAGATATGTCTGAAACATGGGCATGACTGTATGATAAATAAAAAAATAAGGTTAAATCACATATTGGTCCTCCTTTTAAGATATTGAGGTACATGCCTATAATCCCAAGGATTCAAAGGCTCTTTCATTTGTGAAGAATTAGCTATGTTGCAGGGGTGGCATGCCTCACAAAAAATTGTGTTTGGATTTATGCGAATCCCAACTGATTCAATAGCCATGACGCATATAGAGGATACATGGCCCAAAAAATTCAAGGATGAGGTACGAAGTCTACCACTTAGCATAGCCATCAATGGTGTCAACCCATATTCCCTCCAGAACACCAACTATTATATTTGGCCTGTAGTAGTGATCAATAACAATATCCGCTTATCCCCCCATGGTTTTGCGTGAAGAATGAACATCTTATGTTGGCTCTCATTGTACCTGGTAGAAGACAAGTGAAGAATATGGATGTCTACTTACAACCACTGGTAGATGAATTGAAGGAATTATGGGATAGGATAAATGTATATGATGTATCAAGACCCATCGCGACGAGAGAGGATTTTACATTGTATGGCATGTCATGCTCACATGACACATGATTATCTAGGCTTAGGAGTTTTCTCTATTAAACTACATGTTTAATTTATTGATTTTTTTTTATATGCGTGACGGGAAAATCTTTCCGGCCAACGATGAGGGATCTCCCGGTAGAAGGTCCCAATTCAACCTTGAACCGTTGAATAGGGCTTAACTCCAAGGTGTGGGTCCGGCTACCGCTTAAATCTGCCCCTTTGGTCCTAAAGAACTTGATTGAACCTCAGACACACACTTATTCACATGATACAGAATACATGATTGATGCATTAAACACTTATATAGCACTATACGTAGCAAGACAACGAAAAAAGCATATACGCCGAAGGAGGTGTCATTAGCAACACATATTTTGGGTTATGCTTGTGAGGTATTCTTACCACAAAAGAAATAGTTCTTTACGGTGAGATGCCCCTTTACTTTCTGAAAGATAAAATGAAATGCTAATAAACAAGGTCATTAACATTCATTAAAAGAGAAATGAAAAATTGAACATCATTAACACAAGCACAGATAGCCATGATGCATAAATGATGCCATTAAAAGTGCAGCTTCATTAATCAAAAGATATTTGAAACTATATAAGAAATACACATAGTGTTCGCATAGCAAAACACATCATATCCATAGGGAGTTTTAACAGGTATCTGTATTCATATGCACAAGAGTGTTATCTTTCAATACAATGTTGTATATCTCTTGAGTCTCCAAAAGAAAAAATTCCCCTGGGTATTTTCCCCGGAGGGGGTTTTATAGATCAAAATTTCCCTTTGGGCTCCCTAACTCTTCGCCTGCCCGACGGTTGTGTTGCCCTGCGACCTGGGAGAAAATTGCGACCTGCAACCTAGATAGTGAGTGTGACTTGCAACCTATTGGGCAGTGCGACCTGCGACCTACTACCACTGAGTTGTGAAGATGGGCGTGTAATAGAGAGGTCAGGAGCATCAATCTTATTTCCTTTGAGGAAGTCCTGCCAGGTCTGGTATTCTGCTACTATGGGAGAGACTAGGGGGACCTCCTCTTTAAACCGATGCATGCACTCCAGAGCATTCGGAACTCGAGTTTCCTTCTTTTGTGAGATCTGGTTTGGAAGGGAGGCGAGCTTGGTGTAAATCCATACTGGTGTGACCAGAAACTAACCCAGGTTTTCTTGTGATGCTGCAAGCTCGGGGGCGGTAACAGCTTGCTTGATGGGCTACAGAAATGACTAGATTTCCTGATCTACTTGCTCCCAGGTTTTCTTTTCATCCAATGCCCCTAGCGAAGGAATGTGGTGTAGAGTGTGCATCAAGACGATGTCACTGATTAGGTGGTCGTATGAAGACATTACTTTGTCCAAATCCTTAGATAGCGTGTCCTTGGACTACATCTTCATACGGATTTGGACTTTGGCATCCTGTGTATGAATCCAATCCTTCTTAGGCAAATACTCAGGAGCCTGAGGGTATCGCACCATCTAGTCCATCATCTTATCTAACACAGCTGAGGGTTCCTTGAGCTGCTCATGTTTCTGCTTAGTTTCTGCTCGTGCTCTCACCAATGGGGCAACTGTTTGTTTTATGGTGAACATTTCCCCATACACCTGCCTCATGGTCGTCTCTAATACATCGCGATCCTTTAGAATGGAAAGTGTAACTTCATTTACCGGGGGAGTCTTGTTTCGAAGTTGTTGGATCTCTTCTTTCAATGTTGACCTTTCCTGTTCCGCCTTCTTCTCTCGCTGCTCTGCTGCTTGTAGTCTATTTTGTAGGGAAACGATTTCTCTACTCATTCTGGTAACATTTTCTTCCGTGGCCGCAGTGAAAGCCGTGCCTGCCGAGGCTATCATCACGAGATTAGTCCTGGTCTCAAGGACTATGTCTTTTTCAGTTGCAACTATGGAAGCGGCGGCAGGACTTTGTGCCAGGGACCTTCTCTTCTCCTGCCAGATTTTGAAGGAGAACTCATCGAATGTGCGCCTGGTGAGGTCGAAGACCTCCTCCTCTTGCCCCTGGGGGGAATTAAAATTGGAGAGCATGGTTCCTGCACCGCCTAGAGGTACTTGGAGGGGGGACACCTCGATGTCTTCTATCATTTCATCCTCCTCTTCTTTTTTCTTTTCCTCTTTTTCCTTTCGTTGGCGCTCGGCTTCCGCCTTCTCATGCTATTCCTTCTGTCTGTGCTCTGCTTCTGCAGCTACTTCTATTTCAGCTTTCCTCTTTTGCTCGGCGACAGCAACCTGATCTACTTTCTTTTGGCGTTCAGCTTCTGCTTTGTCTAGCTCTTTCTCGAGTGCCTGTTCCACTGCGGTCTGTACCTCTTTTTCTTCCTTTTCTTTCCTGGCCTCTTCGGCCTGCTTCTTCTTCTATTCTGCCCGTAGGCTCTTCTTGCTCTTTTCCTCGTCCTATTTTATTTTCTTTTCTCTCTCTTGCTGGGCTTTGGCCTCTAGTTCTTTCTGTTGGAGAGAGGTAGCAGGGCCTGTGCTGGTCCGGCTTTTTTTTGCTAGAGAGGAAGAAGCACCTCCTAACTTACGACTCCTGTCTTCCAGGCTTTGATCATCTGGATCCTCTTGGCCAAATTCCGCCCCCGGAGAAATTTGTCTATCTGCATTATACCAGTTTCTTCTTTCATCTTCTCCCGGGAATTC
The DNA here is from genome assembly GCA_034641835.2 of Pinus albicaulis. NCBI lineage: Eukaryota > Viridiplantae > Streptophyta > Pinopsida > Pinales > Pinaceae > Pinus > Pinus albicaulis. The sequence goes on along the minus strand of CM076575.1, from coordinate 1,693,524,952 downwards.
TACATGCTGGTAGTTCCATTTGAATTTAGCTTTCTTGCAGTGTTCGGGAACTATCCTCTCCAGGTCGTATGTTTGGTACTCTAAAGCCCCAAAGCGATAAATTTTCATATCTTCTCCTTCTGCCCCTACTTCTCTGAAATATTTAACTGTGTATGTGCCGATAGTGAGGGGTAGAACGGGCCAGGGCTTCTTCTTACCTTTGGACAAGACACTGGAGAAATCCGAGGACATTTGGAAGCATACCTCTTGTATGAGAATCTTGTTTGTAACGAAGCGAGGCATAGCATGTGGTGCCCTGAACGAGCCAAAGACTCAGATGAAAGTATATTCGGCGAATAGAAACCAATGCGCCACTTGCCCTAGAGTCTCCCTGGCTCACCAAGACATGCAAGTGTCTTCTTGGCCAAATAATTTCCTAAATAGGGCGGGGATGAATATTTGAGAAATTTGCTCTATATCCTGTTTATACTTGGATTCCCAGAACACTTTGGTTTGTAGATGAATTGCATGGGTCTGCGTGGAATCCCAGTTATGTGCCCATCCTCAAAATGCAACCTCGCATAGATAGCATCCAACAGATAAGAGTCCATATAGAACTCAGAAGGCATTCCTTCATCTGGGGCCAATGCCGAGGACAAGTTTGTATGTATTGAGGTCATCAATATACTAGCCCAGTTGAAATGGGTGCCATGCACCGTTACATATTCCATGATAGTAGCCCATGTGCCATTGAAGGTGGTGGCGTCGGGGCGCCCGTACAATCTGCAAAGTATGGCGGCTACTAATTTATATACTTTTCTCAGGCTAGCCACCAGATATTCTTGGTCTTTCTTGACTTTAAATTTCTCGGGCTCTGCCCACCACTGCCTGATAGTGTCGACTACAGGGATTGCATGGGCAAGAGCCCATTCTTCTGTGAATTTTTCTGCTTGGTGAGGCAAAGAGTAGTAAACATGGGCATCCGAGCCTACGAGCGTTTCGAAAGCCTTTCCTTTGCTGTCTCGGATCACGAACTTCTTGGGATCTATTTTCTGTATGATCCAGTCTATCATTTCGGGGCATGGAAATATGGGCGGTTGAGCACCTGCGAGATGCATCTTGGACCTTTTGACTTTTAAGTATACCTCCCGATCCGGGAGGTCTTCTGGAAATTCTGTTACGGCGAACTCATGGTACACTTGGTACCATCGCATGCTATCCCCTTTTGCAAATGTGCAAACGGTATCTCTTTATATCGGGGGTTGGGACACTAGTATGTCCATCTCCACATCTTCCACTACCACGTGCTTGTCTTTCTTCCGGGAAACTGGGGGTGCCATGTCACTGGAATTCGAGAGAATAGGTATACACTCTGCGTCTGCTTGAAGTTCACCTGTCATATTCATGAAAGAATCCCATGATAAGAACAACATGATGATAAAAAACCAATTACAGTTTATCAATGATTTTAGCTGGGACACAAGCAAAATTAAAAAATGGTCTACTGGGTTGCGGGGTCGCAGATTGGGAGAAAGCAGCCAATATGCGACCTTGCGACCTTGCGACTACGTCGCAGGGTCGCAGGGTCGCGAATCATGAAAAAGTATGAAAATGCGACCTTGCGACCTTGCGACTAAGTCGCTGGGTTGCGGGGTCGCAAATTTCTAGAAACCGAGAAAATGTGACCTTGCGACCTTGCGACTGGGTCGCTGGGTCGCGGGGTCGCAACTCTCGAACAATTTGGAACTTGCAACCTTGCGACCTTGCGACTAGGTCGTGGGGTCGCAGGTCGCGCTAGGGCTTCCCTGGGGGTTTTGGGCGTGTGTGTCGACCTGTCAGAGCCGTTTATTTCTATTCACTGCATGTGAAAAATGCGACCTAGTGACCTCCTTTATATAAAAGGGTCGCACGTGCAGGCATTTAATGAGGTCGCAAGGTCACAATTCGAGTGATCCGGGAGGTATGCGACCTCGCGACCTCGCGACCTTGCGACTTGCGGGTCGTGGGGTCGCAAAGTCGCGGGGTCGCGATTTTTTGAAAATTTGAGCTTTTCGACCATGCGACCCTGCGACCCGCGATTAGGTCACAGGGTTGCTAGGTCGCGAGGTCGTGGTTTAGCCTTCTAGACTCTTTACTTAGTCTTCTTTAAGTTCAAGGGGCTCTGAAAAAATTTTGAAGTGGGGATTTTCGGAGGGTGTTGTAGAGGCTACAACAAATGGCGATTCACTGGACGAACCCAGAGTCTCTGCCGATAGTCAGCCTTGGAGGGGGGAGGGAGGGGCCTTTTCTCGCTGTTTCTTTTACCTCAAGGTCAACATTGCCTAGCTTTTTGGCACCTCACAAGGTTTTTCATCCTGCTGGCTTGCTCGGGCACTGATTAACCAAAATTTCATTCCTTCAGGTCTCCAGACCGAGAGGGTTGGAGGACTCCAAGTAACTACAGGATCCGGTACGATTATTTTGTCCTCCTCGTGTTGCTCCGCTACCAGTGAACCTCTCGGTCCTGGCGGAGTCACTACTTATGAATCGTAACCGTTGCTCCACTGCCAGCGAGCCTGGTGAGTACCCCGGCGGAGTGGCTACATCACCTCTCTGCGCAGGAATCCTTTCTCAATGCTTTACCCTTTATTAGTGTGCTATTGCACTTATTTTGAATGTGCCTGGGGCACTTATTTAGATGTGCTCGTGGCACTTATTTGAGATGGGAAATTTTTTCCTTGGGCGGATGAGGGATCCCGACTTATTTTTCTTGCAGAGAGGTTGTTCCTGGTCTGGTCTGAGGACTTTGGTTTTTCCCGGATGCCCTGACGTAACATGGAGTACCTATTTTTCCTTCCGATCTAGTTACCACTGCATCGCACTTTCTTTTGTAGACACCCTCTCAAACTTTCCAGGTGGGCTCCCTGCTTGATGACTTGAGCTAGATCATACGCTTCCTTTAGGTGCCGGTAATAAGCAAGCCTTTACCACCTTTGTGCCTATGGGGAAAAATCCTTCCATCAGCAGAGAACCTGTTGCAGTGTGCCAAATGCGTAGTTCTGACAAGCCCTTCCACTTTAAAATATATATATATATACATATATACACACACACACACACACACACACACACACACACACACACACACATATATATATATATATATATATAGTTATTTTTATCCATTAAAAGGGATGAAAACGGAAACTATGGTACAAGGATAAGATAGCCCTCTAAGGGATGCTAAGTGAAATAATGTTTGAGGTCATGGCCGTTTACTGGAAGGAACTCGACTCTTCCCTCAAGGGTTTGCAGTCTAAATGTATGGGAACCTAATTTTTCCTTAACTTGGAAAGGACCTATCCATAGTGCTTGGAACTTAGAATGTTTTCCTTTTTCTTCATGAGCTTTATCCCATTTTAGGACTAGGTCTCCTACCTCAAAGTTTTTATTCCCTGCGGATTTTCTATCAAACCATCTCTTGATTCGGCTTTGGTGGATGGCGAAATTTTCCCGGGTCTTTTGTCTTTCCTCCTCCAACTTCAGTAGGGTGTCAATCCGAGTCTGCAAGGTAGGGCATGGGGTGCCATGACATTCCTGGGACAGCTGAAGGGCAGGGAGAGATAAATGGGGAGGGATAACATCTTCTTTTCCATACACGAGAAAATAAGGAGAGGTGCCTAGGGAGGACTTGGGCGTGACACGGTCGGCCCAAAGTGCATTGTGAAGGACGTTGTGCCAGTTGCGCTGGTGGGATAGCAGGGTCTTCTTAATGATGCGGATCAGATTTTTATTGGTCGATTCAGCTAAACCATTTCCTTGGGAATAGTAATTTGCAGAATGTTTAAGAACAATACCGTTTTCTAGGGAAAAATCATATAATTTAAAAGATGAAAATTAAGTTGCATTATCAAAAACCAAGGAAGTTGGAATGCCAAACCTGGTGATGATGGAATGAGTGACGAATTCTATTACCTCCTGGTCATTGATTTGGCGTAAAGGTGCTGCTTCGACCCACCTGGTAAAATAATCAGTAGCTGTAAGAATGTACCGGTGTTTTTTGGAAGAGTGAGGTATGATTTCGCCAATGACGTCCAAGCCCCACTATTGAAAAGGTTCTTCCACTGCTACCGACAGTAAGGGGGCGACTGGCCGCACTTCTCGGTTTGCGAACTTCTGGCACTGGATGCACTTCCGGACATATGCATGCACGTCTCTGAAAAGGGTTGGCCAATAGTATCCTGCGCGCATTATCTTATTGGCAGTGGTATCCCTGGAAAAATGACCCCCAGCTGGCCCGTCGTGTAGCTCGGTCAAGATTTTCTACACTTCATCATGTTCTAAGCAGCGTAACATGACCCCATCATAATGTTTCTTGAAAAGCTTCCCCTGGATCAGCTGGTAAGATGCAGCTTTGAGTCTTATCGCGCGTTTCTGCCGGGAAGTTAGAGCGAGGTCCAGAGTACCCTGGGCTAAGTACCCTGAAACGTCAGAGTACCAAGAAGGACTACTCAGCTGAGGCACGTGGTCGCTCTGGTACATATCGATTTCTTGTTCCCAACACTCCTCTTCAATTCCATGGGAACTTGCAGCCTCCGCAGCCATTTGACATAAACCTTGTCCTTTAACGGTGTGTGCTGGTTTAAACTCCAAGTCATACTCTTGCAGGCATGCCACCCAGTTGCCTCGCCTCTCGCCTAGCTCCTGCTGCACAAACAGTGAGCGGACTGCTGGGTGTGGAATGAAAACCGTGACGTGGTTTTTCAAGATTTAGGGTCTAAAATGCTTCACTGCTTTGTAGACCGCATAGGCTTGCTTTTTGATTTCAAGGTAGTTCAATTCAGCTCCTTGTAAACCAGTACTCATGAAGGAAATGGGCCGCTCGTCATTGTTGTCGTCTTTCTGCGTGAGGACAGCTGCAAGTGATGAATCTGAAGCGAAAGTATATAGGATAAAACCTCTGCTAAAATCTGGGCTTTGAAGGGATGGGGCTTCAGCTATGGCCTGCTTGATTTTGGCAAAAGCCTCCTTCTATGGCAGGTTCCATTTGAACACCGCATTCTTTTTTATCATCCCCTGCAAAGGCCTAACTATATGGGTGAAATCCGATATGAACTTGCGGACAAAATTGATTTTCCCCAAGAAAGATTGCATTGCTTTCTTACTGCTCGGGGGGGGGGAATCTGGGCAATAGCTTTCACCCGCTCTGGATCTATTACAATGCCTTGCTTAGTTATAATATGGCCCAGCAAGTTCCCTTCTGCCACAGTGAAAACACTCTTTTTCGGGTTGAGAGAAATCCCGTACTTCCTGCACCTCTCCAAGATTTGTTTGAGGTGGCGCAAATGATCGCCCCGGTGTTTTGAAAACACAGTGACGTCATCCAAATAGACTACCACGCTCTGACCTATCAAACCACGGAAAGCTATATCCATGGCCCGTTAGAAAGTTGCCCCCGCATTAATCAATCCAAAAGGCATGCGCCTGAAAGCGAATGTTCCCCATTTGGTCCGAAAGGTAGTTTTCAATCTGTCTGGTTCGGCTACCAGCACCTGGTTGTAACCGGAGAATCCATCCAACAAGGAGAACATCTCAGATCCAGACACAGCTTGCAATATTTGTTCCATAGGCGGCACTGGGTAATTGTCTTTGTTCGAGACTCGATTCAAATTCTGGAAATCCACACATAAGCGGATCTCACCAAACTTCTTCCGTACCGGGACCAAATTTGATACCCATGTGGAGTGACGAACTTTAAATATGATGCGTGCATCCAACAGCTTCTTGAGTTCTTTCAGAATCATCAGTTCCAAAGTAGGGTGTACCTTCCTGAGCTTCTGTTGGAATGGCTTTACACCTTCCTTCATGGGTATGATGTGCTGAATAATCCTAGTATCGTACGTACGTAAATCATTATACGTCCAAGTGAATACGTCTCGATAATTCCGAAATAGTTGGGTGAATGCCTGAATCTCTTCGTTGGTACAATCTTTCCCGAGGTTAATGAACTTCGGGTTCTCCTCTGATCCCAAATTCACTTGCCGATGTGCCAAAATGGAACTTTTCACCTTGGTATTTGGGGGGCCGCGGAATCGGCTTTGCAGGTCGAAGAGCTTTTCAAGTGATACTATCCCCTTGGGCATGGGGTTTTCCTTGCGTTTTTCATGCTCTTCCTGCAAGGCTTGGTCGTGATCCGCCTCATCAATTGCCGCATCTTTGAATACTTCAGTGTTGAGCATAAACTCCAATATCTGTTGATCATTATCAAAAACGCGTAAATTAGTAATATTATCTGGCACGGAGGGTCTATATATAACTTCAATAGAAAATTTGTCCCTCAAAGGGGTAAATCTAGTAGCAGCATTAGCCAGAGTATCAGCTGCTGCATTGTGCATTCTAAGAACAGATTTAATTCCAAAAGCATCGAAAGCAGAAATAAGACGCCATACCTCTTGCTGATAAGCATTCAAATGCGGAGACAAACAATGAATGGTATTGCGTGCCTGCCTAGTAATGATCTCGGAGTCTCCAACAACTCGTAAGCACCTTACCTTTAAGTCCAATGCCTTCTTGAGTCTGAGGATTAGAGCTTCATATTCAGCAGTATTGTTCATGCATTGGAACTCAAGCTGACATGATATCAAGAATTTGTTCTTTTGGGGGTCTAGCAAGATGCAGCCCGCACCAGCTCCGTCAAGAGTTTTGGAACCGTCATAGTACAGGGTCCATACATCGTTTTCTGGCTCCTTTGGGGTTGCAGGTTGGGGTGAGACTTCAGTTTGGTGTGAGATGGGAGTGGCTTGATCTTCCGCGACGAGTGTTAATTCAGACTGGCTCTCGGGATCTATTCGAGATGGAGGAGGGTGATAACATCCAAAAATGGCTTCCAAGAAGCACATGCCAAGCTCCTCCTGGGAAAAACTGATGGGTTCATTAGTAGCATCCAAATCAGTCACAGTATGTTTCATCTAAGGCCCGATTTCGACCCTGATTTGGTTATTCTGGCCCTTGTAAGGAAGCCAAAGGTGGGACCAGTCAGTGGCGAAATATCCTTGCAGTTTGCTGGACCAGTCCCTACTAACTAATAGGCCGTAGGCTTCTGGAATGTCAACGACTACAATGTCGATACATTGGTGGACTCTAGAATCAGACAAGAGGTGGATGATGAAGTTATTCAGTTCTCCTACGGCTGGCACTTGAGATTTGTCAAGTTGAATGATCCTTGCGTCGGTTTTTTCTGGGCGGATGTTCAGTTTCTTGCAAACAGATAGTGGCATGACGTTTGTGGAGGCGCCGGAGTCAACTAGACAGTTATGGACGTTGAAGTTGAAGATCTCAAAAGACAAGAGGAAAGGAGGAGTAGACCCCCTGGAATTTGCATTGATGGCGTTTACGATGGACTGAACACTTGGACTAGGTTGCGCGGAGGTGTTGCTCACAGGCTTAGTAGTTGAGGTATTTGCGAAGGCTTTAAAAATGAGTTCTCGTTGATTCGTGATGCGAGCAAGCTCATAGAGGGATATGTTAGCTCTGGTTTTCTTCATGTCCTCTAAAATGTTATATGTGGAATTAGATTGGGGACCGAGTTCGGTAGTGGTTGTGGTGGACCCCATCGGGAGCTTGTTTTTCTGATTTGCTCGGGTATTGTCATTGGTGGGCTTCTTAGGGGTAGCTTGCTGTTCATTCCTCAGCGGTAGAATTTTCCTTAAGAAAGCCCTTTTCTTCTCCTCAAAGGATGGTTCGGGAACCGGTCCTTTGCTCCTAAGGCTGTAGTTTCTTACAGGTGGGGCCTTAGGATTGTCTGCCATTTTGATATCGGTGACTGTAAGATGGTTGTCCCCTCGGATAACGTCGAATGCAAGAACTGAGGATGCTTGTTCTTCATCCGGGGACAACTCTTCATCGTGGTCGGAAACATAATCCTCCCCTGCGTCCCCTGGGGTTTGATCATCCAGCAGCTGGATTACCATGCCGGTCATCTTTGCCTTGATCACGCGTAGGCATGTTTTTTCGGTGGGAAGAAGCTGGTATCACCGGCTCGGAGATCGAGAAGAAGACATCAGCCCGCTTCTGACTTTTCGAACCCGGTATGGGACTTACTCTAAATTCTGGTCCCTACATTTTTGATTAGAAAAAAATGCCACATACATTCATGTACATTGAACGATGCATGTTAAATAAGTATTTGGATAAATTTCTTCTTGTGTGTTCTGAATGATATATAGTCTACTCAAAAATGAGGATGAATATAAAGACCACTTGAGAATAGTATTCAGGACTTTAAAAGAAAACGTTATATGTATGGTTTAGCAAATGTGAATTTTATAAAGACAAAATTCAATATCTAGGTCATGTTATTTACATGAAAAAGGGGCATTGGTTCCTAAAAGATAAAAGCCATTAAGAATGAGTCCCAATGATGTTTAATGATGGGGTCATTCATAGCAAGATTCAGACTCATTAGCAATTTGTAGAGGAGAGATTTTCTTATATACTTGTCTATCCTTCATTAGAAAGAGATTGATGTCAGGATTAGTCAGTAATTTAACGAAAAATGTCAATCAGGTTGGAGGCAATTAAAACAAAAACATGTAGCCCCTATACTAAGATTAGGATCACATTCAGAGATTTGTTGTATGCGTTCTTGGGGGTTAGGGAGGAGTCATTGGAAAAACTCGGTTATTGCCTATGGAATGTAAAGCCCAATACATGAACATAATTATAGTGCTAGTTTAGAATTATGAAATTTATTATCCATGCGTTGAAAATGTACTTCGCTTTTATCTTCTTGGGAAAAAGTTTTACCTTAATAGGTAGTCCTTCGTCTCAAATACTTCTTTCCCAAAGCCGAGTCTAAATGCAAAACAAAACAGGACCAATTTGTCCCTTTCAAATCATTCTGATACAGTTTTCATATATCAAGGAAAAGAAAATACGAGATTGATGATGCATTAAACAGGAATGCTGAGAATATAAACGTATGGAAATGCAATGCAGATAAATGAAAATTGAATGAAAAAACGGCAAATCAAGATCCAAACTATGAAACACTCTTGGTGAAACTACGGAAAAAGGGAGAAAATGATTTCACTCAAAACCAAAAGTACAACTCTATTATAAAGCAGGAGTTGTATATTCCAATCTTGATCATGCAAAAGAAAATTTTGGATGAATATCACATATACCTCAAGGACATCCATGATATCGAAAATGTGCAATTACTGAAAAATAAGTTGTTCGGGCCGGGAATGAAGAGATGTGGAAGAATATTGTGTGCATGGAATGTCAACTAGTCAAAGTTGAGCATCGGCATCAAACCGGAGTCTTTTCCAAACCCTTCCCCATTAGAATGAAATGGGACACGGTTCCATGGACTTTACCTCAGGGTGCAAAACCAAATGTCAACCATGATTTTGTAATGGTAGTAGTAGACATACTCTCTGACTTCCCTTTATACCAACGTGAAATCTGCAGGACAGCTCAAGTAACGAATGTATTTGAAGAGGTATCAGAGCTTCATGGGTTCAAGGTAATTGTATCAGGGCCCAGGATATTTAGTTACAACATTTTTGAAGGATTATTTGGAGGGATGGTACTAAGTGGGTATGACACCCCCACCTGTCACCCTCGGACGTGGGCAGCAGAGGACTAATCGTTTGGAGGACCATGGCGAGAATGTGTGATGGATGGGCCATCAAAGTGGGAAGAGTATTATTTGCATTTAATGAGGAATTTGCCTATATAATAACGACTACCAATCCTCTATCAAAATATGATGCAATTTGAGAATTGTATCTGGAAGAAAGTGTTAAACTATATTTAATTTAACGGAAGGATAAACTAATGTTGGGACTGATGCCTTAAAGGAGATGGAGAGAAGTGTCAACAGATACAAAAAGAAGCATCAAAGTGACACAAGATCTGGAAAGAAAGCTATGCGACAAGAAAAGAGTGCATCGAGAATTCAAGTGGGAGATCATGTGTATTTGCGTATTAAACCCAAAAGAGCCTTCTCTGCTGGAAGTTACTTTAAGTGGCTCCTAGATATTGTGTGATCCTTTTGAAGTCTTAGAAAGGGTGGGACAGAGTGGCTTACAATTTGGCCTTACCACCTGCAGAGATGATGATGTTTCATACTTCAAATGTAAAAGATATGTACATGTTAAGCTATACATGAATTGAATGTTCTTGAGAATTCTGAACCGAGAGGGAGAGTTGCAAGAACACTTCAAGTATTGAGACGAGGACACAGTCAGTGAAAACAGGAAACTGACAGGAAGTAAAAGTGCGTTGAAGCCATACACTCAGAAAGATATAGGAAGAGAAAGTGAAATGATGGAAAGATATCGTTTTTTGTTGGAAAAATGAACTCTATTAGTTAATGCTCACCTTTGGACGGTGTTTATTTTTTAGAGAAGGAATATAACACCTAATTTTATGTGTTGAATTTCAAAGTTAGACATTTCAACTTTAAATCTAGGAAATTGATTTAAAGGATAAATAAATTGCCGATATAATTTAATATTATTTTAAGGAAATGAATAAATCTTTGGTGTGCATGTTGACCAAAATAAATTGCAGAGATCACTTGCTAAATCCAGCAGGATGGATAAAACAACTATTCCCACAATCATCAAAAATCTTGGAAGAGATTATTTCTAGTTTAGATTTTGAGGAAGAATCTAAATTTCTAATGATGAGGAAAGTAGTTGGAAAGCGGTAAAAGATGGAAAAAAGTTGAGGAAAGCATAAAACATCTTTAAAGAATCCCAAAATGGAAGCCTGACAAACACGGGAAGAAAAACATCTTGCTATTAAGACATAATTCATGTTTGAAGGAACTATTCGCTTAAATAAGTTGCTTAACTGGATCGAGAGGTTGATCAAAAAATGGAGGTGGTCTCGGCAGTGGGTCTGGGAGAAAAAGAACTCTACGGTTGGGAGGTTGGTCTACGCCCAGGTGGTATGTATTTGAACCACCCAGGGATTTATTTCCTACGGTATCGTTATTTTCTCATTAACTACCATTATTAGAAGTATGTCTTTTTTCTTTCCCTGAGGTGGTTATCATGAATTTACCTTCAATATTACGTGTGATGGTAGATAAGAAAATCAACTATAGGAAATTCGGCCTATCGATCTTTATTATGAGTAAGAGAAATTATGATAGAAAGAATTTTATTTATTAACTTTAAATACCTTTAAATTTAAATAAGAGAGGAACAATAGAGCAAATCATTCAACCCAAATGAAAGGAAAATTGTTGACGTAAATAGGTGATGCCCTTTTCATGAGAAGGGAGATAGCAGAAGACAATCTTCTACCTCTGGCAACAAGTAAGTAAGAACAACTAACCCAGACAAATTATCACGAATATGTCAGCCACACACAGGGTCTAATGGAGAATCTTGTACAAAGAAAACATCTTGAAATTCAAGTAAAAATTTAAAGTTCAGAATGGCTATAGATCTAGAAAAACAGTATAAAAATAAAAACAATGTTCTGCACATGCAAATTAAGATCTGAAATATCTGGAAACAATTGTCTCATTTGAGGTCATTAGATCCCTTTATCCATGGATGCATCTAAAATAGATTATGCAATATCCTGAATAAACATTGCAAATACATGAAGAGTATAGACATAATACAAAGTATACTGCGATCCTTTATTAAAAGCATTAGGGAATCAAATTAACTTTATTGACATAGAAATATATTTCATACATGTGTTGTAAGAAGCAATCCACAAACCTAGGAGGTATGTAACTGTCACACAAATTACAGTTTCTTCCCATGAGATTGAAAGTTAATATGACCGGTAGTTATATAGAAAACATAAACATTATGGAATATTACAGTCATGGCTAGCTACACTCTTTCGATATATTATCTGAACATACATATGATTGTTATGATAACAATACGAGTAATGCTATAAGGAACTAATTATAGGTAAAAGAACAACGGACATTATATGCTTTTAATGAAATGTCAATGGAAGCCTATAGTAGATATTAAATGTATTAACTACAGAACTTCCCTCACTGGGACTAGATACATGGAAATTTGCGTATATCATGCCAATAGAGGAGAACATTATAGATATAAAAGAACAAATCTAAAATGAACCGATGAATAAATTAGAGCTTTAACATAGTCAATCAATGTCATTCGGCATCACAAAAGAAACAAAAATATTATGCGAGAACTTCAGTCAAAACAAATTAACAGAATATGCAACATATATATATATATATATATCAATCCGGAATACGTCTATTCATTGTCTGTAAAAGTTAGCATGGAAACTTATGAGTCACAGCACCATCTTAGAATAAAACAAAAACAAAACTTAAAACCAAGATTTTACATGACAGCCAATATGAATTAAAACAAAACTTTATCCATTCTTCTTACAGAATTGACAAAACCGAAGTTTATGAAGTAAGGATAGCATGTTCAATAGAAAATTCAGAACAACGTCTTGCCATCAGCATTGTATGCAGAGCTATAAAGATAGGAGAATGCCACGAATACACCATGATGCAATGAGAAGTTTCAGATTAGTACATGGAAACAACTATACGAAGAAATACCATCCATTAGAGACCGTATACCAGGGGAGCGAAGACTTCACTGGTAAAGTAAGAACTACTGCATGGAGAAAGATGCTTCAATTATACGAACGGTGATGGCGGTAAAACCAGAATGCGAATATCAATTCAAGAAAATAAATTCTGAATGTAAAGGTTAAAACATCGCTATTGTATCGCTATTGACCTTATCAAAATTCTGCCATTCCCAGTAAGCTAAAATTAGTGTATGCAGCAAAGGATAAATAACAGAACGATGGGATGAAAAATCAATCATCAAACCTATTACACTGATACAGAGATTTTGGAGTAAAGCTCTTCCACAGCATGAACACCGAGATGGCTCTGTCAGGAGAAAAAGTTAGTTAACGTAAACAAATTGTTTTGACCTAGTAAAATTCATAACTACAGTCCTTTGGTGAAAAAGTAAAATATTTAGTAATAGAAATATGATTCGGTAAATGGCTATGGAATAAATACATAAATCCCAAACAAACAAATTACACAATTTGAAATGTTTTACGATTTGAGCTTCGGTCGGCTTGTGGGAAAGCGACCTCAACGGGCGAGGAAGGCATGGGGATAACGAACGGAAGAACCCTCTACAGAGACACTCTATGGTTGCAGTGACTGGCAGAAGGTTGCATTATATTCAGAAGAAAAACAGTTGCTCCTGATAGGTAAAAGACATCTGGAATCAAAATCTACAAACCCTAACCCATGGCGCCCTACACTTGTCTCCATGCAACGACGATCTTGGACTAGACAAACTACATTGCACTATAACAATTAAATCCCGAACATCCTCCATATATGTCCAACTTGAGTTAGGTAGAGTACATGGAACAAGTTAATAAAACTACAGTCTAGACACGCTTGAGGTGATAATGCAGCGTTCCAACTGTCATATGTGACCCAAACTGAAAGACGCTCAACACTGTCCAAAATAGTACTCAGGACTCCCAAATGCCAAGATGGACTGGAAATAAGCAATCCCCATGAGAATGAAACAATATATAAATCCTTAATTCCGAAATGAATATATATATTGCATTGTTAATATGCGGTCAAAGTGAGTGATAGTTGTGTAGAATGTTTCAATTTCGACTGGGCCTTATATTTAGTCTGTAGCGATATATATAAACCCAACGTTTACGATATATATATACCAACGTTTAGATACGGCTATGGTTAGTGCGTTATAAGTTTTATAGGTTAGTGCGTGGAATAAGGCTTGGTAGTCATACACATATAATCAAATATATATATATCATCATTCTCTAAGTTTCATGAATGATCTTTATCATGTGTGAAATTATATATATCATCATACTATATGTATATATATATATATATATACCCCCATTCAAATATATAGTGGAAAGTCAATTTAGCCTCAACATGAGGGTTATGGCCCGATTTAATACATAAGTTTGGATAATACATCCTGACTATAAATTGTTAATGAAAAAAATTGTTGTGGTAATGGGTATTACATTTTAGGATAAAACTTATATTCTTTTCAAAGACCTTCAACGTGGACTAATGGACTTAGATATCCACATTTTGAAAATTAATTCTTTTGGGAGGGTGATTTCTGTGCTCATGGATACACGACTTCTATAGTCCCTATGGATTTGGAACATCGATCTGGCTTGGACATGGCATGGCCCTCAGATTAATAAGTGCAAACTCAGTGGCGAGCAGCCCAAATCCTGGAGGTCATTTAAGTTTGATTCCTATCACTCTCCAATTCCTTTACGTAAAACCCATGGTTGTAGCTAGTTGTACTTCAGGTGTGAGGCCTAGCCTTGAAAGAGCTATAATTTTACCTCATGGGAGTTATTAGAATATTCGTATGTTACTAAGTAACTTGGGCATTTCTGTCATCGAAAGGGCATGTAGGTTAGTTTAGTAGAGTGGTGGGCTCGAGCTCTAAGTTTCCTCTTATCCTGTGATATTTTCCCTTTGCAAAATGTGAAGTTATATAGTTGGAAATCCCTTATAAATTAATAAATAGATGCGAACATCCCAAATATAAAAGGGTAGAAAATTGGAACATCTTCAGCTCAAACTGCGTGAGTCAACTTTAATTTGCACATTACAAACTTAAACATTAGTGTTAGTTTCAAGCAAATTCCATACCAGTCAACTTACATTATAAATTTTACAAAAGTAGGAGGGACCAATGTACTAATGTGAGGAATCCATTAATTAAACTCTTGATCCAAATTGGCCAAATGGGATCTACGATGTTTTCTACAAATAAATTCGTCCTTAAAAACCTCAAAAGAAGAACACAATGTTTGCATTCCGGCTCTTGCTATTGAAATGGGTGAAATAACAACAAAAGCTATAATAAAAAAATGGGGAGACTTGTCATTGAGTTAGTTGTCACCCTCATGATGCCTAGTCACCCACTTTCCGTTCTTCAATGGGGTTAATTTGATTTTGAAACTTCCTTCCCATGTTCCTTCAATTTCAGGAAAAGTTTTATTTAAAAATGATTTTATTTGGAACTATAAGTAGATATATATTTCTAACTTTAAAGTCTATGTCATTCAAAAATTAAACTTTATAAAGTTACGTTTTTTCTTTCCTTATTTCATACACATAAGTTCAAAATATAAAAATAAAGTTCTTCCTATTTCTCTATTTATATTTTTATTTTATTCGATAATTTAGGACACAATCTGGCTCACACTAGAGATGCTTCTTAGGTGGATTTCAAATAAGCATAGAATCAAAAAATAAACGGAGTTAAAAACAATAAACTAAGAAAACCTAAAAGTTGTGAGTTGGTTATATTTAATTGGAGTTAAGAAAAAAATAATTAAAAAAGCAGCGAGCTCAATGCCTCTTTGAGTAAATCGTCCCCTTACAAAATATACATGAACTCATTAACACCTCTGTCGCTCAATTGTTCGACAAGATCGTTCGAATTTCTCAGTTCTCTTCCCTTATACACAAGCTCATCTCTTTCCTTTTATTCATATCAGCGTTTTAGTTGGGAGCCATGGCCAGCGAAAGCTTAATTGACTTCAGAGAGCTCAGACCAGCAAATTGAATTTCGAATGTCACGGAGGCTGTAGCATTTGAATGTGGGGCCATCGAAAACATGATCGAGGACATAGGCACCGCTAGTGCTGTTCGCTGCCAAAGCGGTGCCTCTGCTCAGATACTCTCGAAGGTCATCGAATACTGCAAATATCATGTCAGTCGACAACCCAGAATCTCGAGGACGAACTCTAGGAGCTCAAGATCAAGAATTCGTTGAAGTCGACGAGCCGCTTTGTTCGACCTTATCCAGGTATTCTATCTTGAAACCTGTTAGTCAGAATTTTAACAAGTTTTGGTATTATTTAAGAACCCGATTTAATTTTGGTTCAAGCGCTGTTACTTTATCATAATTTATTTTATTAGGATTTAGTACGAAATTATTAAGGTTCGATCCCCTAATACTTTCCTGGAAAAGATTATTCCAGAAGAAGGATTTAGTGGCTTGCCTCTCTCAGGAAACCCATTTAACTGAGGTTTGGAGTTTCTCTGTTTTTAACTTTTAGACTGCTCTTATGGAACTGTGGTACGAGTTTTCTGGCACAGTTTGCAAGATTTGTGGAACTACTGGCTTCGTTCAGGAAACTCTATCTTAGGGGTATCAATCTGATTTGTTCATTGCTAAAAAAAGTGGATATTTTAGAACATAGAATTTCAAGACTTTTGTCAAAATTTTCAAGGTTTCGTGCAATCAGTTTAGACAATTTATCAGCTTTTCCTTTCTTTGTTGATGATTAAAGGGTTTTGATCATTTTCATTTTGATATTAAGATTGATTAACATTTTATAGATAATATCTTTAGTTCACCCAATTTAAAGGGGGCTTCTTCTATTTTTATTTTTTGTTGATTAGTTTTGTGGTTACCTTCTTTAAAAAAAATAATTACAGTTCTCTTATTCCATTTCTCCTGTTTGAACTTCTGGTATTTATGTCTGTGAAGGGAATCTTTTTTTGATAAAATTTTTGAGAGGTCTTCAAGGGTTTTCATATCTGACGTAATATGCCCAATTGGATTGTATGTAAAGTTTGGCTTTTCTAGCTTTTTTGTTTTTCAAGTTTATTAGTTGGTAGTTATTTTCTTGAAATTTAATTATATGACTCCTTTTCAATTTGATTTTGGCATTTACAATACTACAGGTTTTGTTTTCATTGGTTTGTTGGTCATTTAGCTTTTCATGCAATGTTATAGATTTTGGTGAAGTATTGATGAGTTTATCTTAAAATTTTTATAGATATTTGAAACCACTGTCAATGACCTTTTACATTGTTTTAAAGGCACTGGTACATTACTTGTTAATATTTTTGGATATCTTTGCTTGATAGAATGCAAATATTTTAAATTTATTTTCAAAGATAAGTTCATTTTACATGCACTAAATTGATTGAGAATCTTGGTATTAGCGTGTTAATCTCATAGATTGTTCATTTGCATCTACCTAATTGGATGAAATCCAGAAATTGATAGCGATATGATCTCGCAGATGTTTGAGAGGAAAGATTTAAGTTCTTTCAACACGCAATTTTATTTTTGGATGTTTTCTTGTACGAAATCTCTGATTTTTTGAAACCTTTTCTAGTTTTGAAAGTTATTAAATTATTTTTCGATTCTTCATTGTAGGTTTACTTTCCTTGCTCTCAGTTTAAGTTCTAGGTATATTTTAGGTGAGTGCAGTCAATGTTTTCAAATTTAGAATTTTTTATTATAGTGTCTTCAAATATGCTTTAGTTCGATGTTTCTGATTCTTTTGCAGATTTGATTTAATTTACGAATTTTCTATAATGTGTGTCTTTATTTACTGGTGTGATGTTACAAGTTAACAAATATAAATTGTTTCAGGTTTATTAGCACTAATTTTTTTACATTTTTAATTCTAATTTTATTCTGGTTTATTTTTAGTTTAATTCCCAATTTTGTTTCAAGATTCTTTCTCTGATCTAATGAAAAAGTTCTGAAAATGTATGTAATTTCAGAATGTATTCCTAATGTATTATTGATTTTGGCTTCTGGTGCAGATGATTATAGTTTTTGGTTAACTAAAAAGCTAATATTTCTTTTATCTGTTATTTTGGGGGTCTATTCTACCTGAATTGCCAAAAAAAAAAGTTTGAACCTCTGAGGACAAGGTTACTGATGGCTTCTCCAATTTATCAAGAGTTCCATCGGCTATTTCTTATTTTTATAATTTCTTTTTTATTTTTTAAATGTAAGTTTTATTTGGATTGACTGTTTGCCCAATTCCCAGTCCTTAAATTATCTGTTTCCTTAGTCTCAAATACTTTAGTACCTTCACCACCCAATTACCTTCGTATGACTTTACTGTTATTGATGTGCATATATATGCCTGTCCAAGCTATAGATACATTTGTAATTCTTCTGCAATAGCTTCATTGGCTTTGTTTAGTATTGATGTGCACGTGTAATGCCTGTACATCCAGCTATGCGATACATTTGTATAATTATTCTGTAACCTTCGACAGCTGTTTAGTATTGATGTACGTGTATGCCTGTCAAAGCTACTTAATACTGTTTATGCATCTCTGAAATTTTGACATAAGCTTTATGGTTGCAGGCTGCTGATTACCTAAACAACCAAAAACTCTAGATCTTACATGTCAGACTGTTGCCCACATTAAAGGGAAAACGCCAAGAAAATGCCGTAAAACCATTCAACATAAGAAGTCGTTACTCCCTGAAGAAAGAAGGAGGAGGTCAGGCGTGATAATCAGTGGGCCTTAAGAATGATCCTGAAGAATTTCAGTGTCGTAGTGTTTAGTTTTGTAGTCAAAATTTATTTGAAGCTATTAATTAGCCAGACTTTCTTGTTGATTCATTAACTTCTGATACTATAGTGGACTAGCTTTGTTGATTCATTAACTTCTGATACTGGTTTGTTATAGTTAATCATTTGCTAAAGATCTCTGGAACTATTCAATGATATTGGACTTATTGATTGCTCAAAATATTTAACTACTGCTGTCATTCATCAGTAATCATTTATTCTGTTTCCCGAGTTTTATTAATTGTGTCAGTATTTTATTTATATTTCAAGTTTCTTAATTTATTTTAATTAGGATCATTTTCGACCATATTAGGAATTGATTGCAATAATCACTTCTTTTTCTCTATATATGACACGATAGAAATGACCTTACATAGGTGTCTAGTTGCTCGTTCTTAATTCTTCCAACTAGCAACTAGTTCCCCTTATTTGGTAGTTATATTCAGATTTGAGTCTCTACAATATTTAATATTACGATGGCGTTATGTATTTAGGATAACCGAATTGATAGTATTTCATTCGTTGATACAGAAAAGCCCCGTAATTATCAGATTGCATGTCTATATCAAATTCTTTCGATTGATGCATACAAACGTAATGCAACATTTAAGTTACACTAATTAATTTTTAGATTCGTGGGCGTCCTTATGTAATTAATTATATCGAATCCAAGTAATTAATAGACTACGTTGAAACATTTTAGTGGTGAATTCTTTTTTGCCATTTGTCTCAACTAATTGTGGGGTGATTCAACATCTTTTCAACAGAATCTGTTATTTTAAAATGCAATATATATCTCAGTATTGGATAGGCCACCAAAAATTTAATTATATATATTTTTCATATAAACTAAATGCCTTTATTTACAAAAAAAAAAAGTACATTCTAAAAAATGAAGACCATAGTAGGAATCACATACATATGCAAGTATATAATTTTTTTGCAAAGAAGATTTCTTTACCAATTATATTTACTAAAGTTTAAATAATTATATTTACAAGTTTCATAATTATAAATGATAACAAATACTGAACAACTTCATCCAAGATGTGTTACTAGCTAACAAAAATACCAACTTCATAGCAATTGTTACCAATCAACCTCATGAACTACAATAACGAAGCATATGCATCGAGCTACTAAAGCTGCAACAAGCCTCAACATGTTCCACCTGAAGAACACAAGTTGTGACGGAGTGGAATCTAAACATACTGAAAAACCAAATCGCCATAATGTCCCTTATTTCAAAAATATATAGCATACACCAAAAACAAATGGTCATAATGTCCTTACTCTAAAAACGAAATAAAAGAAAGGAAAAATTTAAGGATGGAAGTTTAGTGAGTTGGAAAACCTCAAACAAATCTTACTATTCCCCTATATGTAAATTGTAAATTTTTATATGATATTTCTCTAAAAATATTTAAGGTTTCTAATTATTTTATATTAGTATAAATGAATTTTGGTGATTTTAGGTTAATGTTGCTACAAATTTTAAATAATCATTTCAAAAATGATGAAGGTGGAAGATATTTTCTTTTGAAAAAAGCATGGAAAATTATCCCACGAGAATATTAGCCCTAAAAATTTCTGAAAAGTCTAAGAAAAACAACTCCATACATTGTTGTATTCGATAAAGGATACATAAAAAGACACAAAACTATAACCAAGATGGAGACCAAATTTTTGGTCAATTTTTTTCCACACAAGAGATACATAATTTATCGGGATCAATAAATATACCATCCACGTACCATCCAAAAAAGTAGAAGACTAGAAAATTAAAAAAATTGTTACACGATGAATAGGGGAGAGAATAGTAGGAGACAATAGACTACCACGTGCGGGAGGATATATCAAATTTCGGATGTAGAATCCATAAGAAAAAATCAGAATTAGGAAAACGAACATCATCAGAACAACATAAACAAAACCACATATTTTGAAGCACTCACTTCATATCTTCCGAGAAGTGAAACATTTTAGCTATTTTCTTATCATTTAAATAAGACACGAAAGTTTTGAATTGTTAGTTAAGAACGAGAAACTCAAGAAATTCCACTTCCTTTATGAAATATTCTAGGATACGACATCCATTTCTAATCCTCTAAGACATATAAATGCAGATAGTCACCAAATTGTTCTCAGATTTTTCATTCTCTCGGACAGAATCTCTTTCATTAGATTTCTAGGGAATTGTATCAAACATAGAGGCTATGGAATCATCGCTTTTGTACCCAAAGTGAATAAAACCTTCTTGTTGACTTGTTATCCTTTTTACAAGGATGGCCGATTAGCGTAAAGGATACCGTGACACTCAACCCAAATGACCCACACCCAATGAAGTTGTATTAAGAATGAAGTGTGAGAATGCCAGATTTAGACTAAAAAAATAGGTTGTCACCTACACACCAAACAAGCACACGAGCACCAGAATATTATTCAATTCATCACAATGAAGACACATAACCTACAAGGTTCTTCAACACCTATCAAGACCTAAATGAAGCAAGATACAAATATCACTTAGAGATATGGCAATAAGACTACACAAATCCAAAGAAATAACATTCAAATTTGTTGTCGACAAAAACCCCTTGTAGAATTGACACAGAGAGTAGAAGAACACAACTAAATAAGTAGAGAAGCCAAATTATAGCAGAATGAAGACTATTGTAATTAAGGAGATATAATATTCATGGAATGCCATAGGTTCTCTAAATCTTAAAAAATCATAGATTTGCCTCTGAAAACAAGTACATAACTCGCTAAAATGACACATACTTGAAATGAAAAGAAAAGAAGTAGTATCACTCGAATAAATGAGAAGACTGCTCATACCAATGCAGAAACATAAGGGATTCCACCATAAAGCGTATCACCGGATTTTTGCAAAAGCCACCAAAAATAGAAATTGTGGACACAACACGGCAACTAAAACCACTCTCAAGAGTCCACACAAAAACACTGGGATATACAAAATAAACCATTCCTAAGAGCTACAGTACGATGATAGTGAATGTGAAGAGGGATCCCACCTCTGCAGCAAACCTACCACAACCTCTGATGACTGTTGAATAATTAAATAGATACATGTCCCTCCCTTGGCACTAAATGGAAATGAACATTAACTACTGTGTCAACCTTGATCCAGAAGTATCCAAGATATCACACCATCAAGAATTGGGTGATCCACCTTTAGAAGATTGTGAGAAAGTTCATGTTATTTTCATATAATAAATATAATTATTTCAAAATGATCATCCCAAATGTTATTTTAAATTTTTAAAAAGTGAATATAATAAAAAAGAAGAAAATGTAGTTTAAATATTTTATATTTTAATAAATTTCTTCTAAATTTTAGTTAAAAGTATTGAAAAGACACATGAAATAAATATTTTAATTTTATAATTTTAAATATTTATCATTTGAAATATAAAAATTAAGTAATAAAAATAACAATTTCATAAAAAATCATAAGAAATTTAATTTCATCAATTTAGCATTTAATTTCCTCAAATTTCTAAAAATAAATGTCTTAAAATTATAAAATATAAATTTCTCAAAATTTATTTTATAATTTAAAAAATATATCTATGATTTCTCTTATTTTGATATTCTCCTATTTTGCCAGGCATCTCTTGAGGGAAGCAAGTACAATCTTAAAAATGCGAAAATATTTATGGAGGCTTCATGCTGATTAATACTAAAACACTAGGATTCAAGATAGGAATGTTCCCTATCAAGTATTTTAGGGGTTCCATTGAATACTGATATTTAAAATTACTGAACCGAAAGATTTATTTCTAAACTTGGTAAGAGCGAAAAATTGGTATTTCGAGTACCCAAAATGCTCCATTAAGATTAATAATGCTCCGTTAGTTCTCCAATCACTTCCGTTTATCATTGTAAGGTAGTAGGCTCGAAAAACATTTAAACAAATGGTAAATATTTTCAAAAAAATTCTTTGGTAAGGAGCAAGATTACTGAAAAATGGGCCTTACTGTCATGGGATAAACTCATAAAAGAAAATCGGTAGGAGGATTGGGCCTTAGAGTCAACCTTGGTTTAAATCAAGTCATCAGGGCAAAATTGTGGTGGAAATGGATCAAGGTTCAAGACCTCATGAAATTTTATATGGGAATGGAAATATGGTATACTGTTGATAACTTGAGGTAAACTCAAATTGATATTATACCAGAGGTTCTGTCTGGAATCTTTATTTCCGGAATGAACATTTTATCTGATCAGCATAGTTCTTAGGAAGTAGGGAAGGAAAGTTAGCACTTTTTTGGGAAGATTGGTGGCAGCAAGGGAAAAAATTTAGGTCGGCTTGACTTAGTAGAACTCTTCCCACTATTCCAAAACACTCAAATAATATATTAATAATAGTATTCAGTGTCAACAAAAAAATAGCCGATTGGAGAAGATAGAAAGAGAAAATTCATTCACAAGATGCACAAAACGAGACGATGGAACAATCTTGAAAAAGAATTGAGCACGGAAGAGATACTAGCTGCAATGAGAGCTTGATATACTCGGATAGGGGTATCAAAATGCTGACATCATTACTATACAGAGGGATATAATATTCTTGCTAATAATACTAATAACAATGGAAGATCTATATGGAAAAAATGCGAGAACATCAATCATTATTCAAAGGTAGAGTATTTCTCTGAGCACTGATTCATGAGAAGAATTTTAACTTGGAGTCAGTTACCAGCAATGCATGGATATACATTTAACAAATATGCAGAAGCTTGAATGATCAATAGAACAAATTCTAAGCAGTCTTCAAGTATGGAGATAAATAAGGAATAATATTGCAAAATTGTGGGAGTAAGATAACACAAACATAAATACATGATCATCAAATTAGTGGAAAGTTTCAAAATTGATGCCCAGGCAATGAGCATGGAAGCTATCTTTTTTGAGTTTTACATATTCATGGGGGATTTTGGAAAAGGAATCTGAGTCTGAGGAAATTCAGCAACAATGATCAAATATGTGAGAAGATGGACATTATCTTAGAAGCCATTCTTGTAAATGGACGAGAGGATGATGGAAGACTAAGATATAGAAACTCAAATTCTGGCCCTCTAAACTTAAACCCCAAATTTTGTCAATCAACCTTTGGAAATTTGGGCCCCTGGAGAGAAATCTACGGGATCGTTGTGATTACCCCAAAATGATTCATTGAACAATTATGATACATTCAAAAGGGAATCCGAGATTGACAAGGCTGGAGGATTTTTAGAAACTCTAGAGGAGTAGCCTATAGAGGTTATGCCATGGAAAAACTTCACATGCAACCAATAGCTGAAGAAGTTAGGCAGAAACCTTGATTAAATAAGGTTTGATTATCAAAAAAGAAAATCATCAATGTCTTAATGTAGAAGAGGATTAAGTAGTCGCGGAGTATTAGAAAATTGACAAAGATTAGTCTTGGAACTAAGATGAGTAAAGGCTGAGATCAAGCGAATCTTATTAGGGAAATAGGATAGAAACATTCAGCCAATCTAATGCACAAATGCCCCATGTATTCATAGAATAGGAAAACTGGTAATGAGATTCCTTAAAAGTAAGTTAGAATTATTCATGACGTTGAGATGATTAGATGTGACCAACTATCCAGCAGGATGTTCGTTGTTCTCTCTCCGGATCATTATTGACGGAGATATTTGGGTAGACAGATCCTAATGGGGTGGCACAAATACGTTCTGCCCCATGCACATGGAATAAGTGGCGGTATCGTACCATGCGCATTAACTATAATAGTTAATTAGTCATAAAATGAATATGAAATATATGTGGATACTAGAATGATCATTCATTCAGAGGCATCAGTGCTGTGGGCAGAATTAGAAAATCTGAGGGCTGGTCTTAAGAGATATAGTTCGGCACCTTCCTTGACATTTTTCCTCTTTGCTAAAAACGGTGGTGTGTGTGGTGGGCTGAACTTCTACATAGTTCAGAATTTTATGTTTAGTTCGGGGGTATGTTTTTTATTTATATCAACCTCATGCCATTTTTATTAAATTGTGAAATGCTAAAAGGACTAGTGATGTGTCCATGTATGTATGCGCTCTCCAACATTTGCTCTGCGCCCATACCACTGGGAGGCTATTAAGCCACCTTCCATGACCCACGCTAATGATGGAAAGTTCATTCTTATCATTATTTCTGTGAGAAGTCAACATTGCGCGTTAATGAATTATCATATGGAGTTAAATAAAAGATTTATGTTTGTTAAATTTGGGATCTAGAAGTGGGAGAAAGAGCCCATCTTATATGGGGCTTAGGAACAAATTCATCAGATTTTACATGTCATTTTTATAATTTCATTAGCCACAGTAATTATTATGCTTTGTATTGGCTATTTACATGCTTTCTGCGCTTGCCTTATTATTATTATTTATGGGAGGGAATTTAAGTGTGAACAAATCTTTTGGTTTCTAGTATTCCATCATGGTTTTAAGGTCAAACTCTGCCTTTCCTATAGTCTGAGTTGGTTTGCATTGTAGCTACTTAGTCTGGTTCCAGGATGTTCTGGCTGTCTATATCATACATCTTTAAAATTCTAGGTCAGTAAAATTTTGGACTTTACCTTGCTAGTGAAGAGGAAAACACAAGTAGACAGAGATAAATCTTTGGTGAGAAGATAAGACATTATTTATTATCCCTTTCTCTTCCATTATACGGGATCTTATATTGTTAATACAAAGTTAATTAAATTTTAATTGAACTTAATGGTGCCAAAAATTAAACGAGATAGAGAGCTGAAATAAAATGAAAAAAGAGATGGCAAAGTTGATAAAACTTTGAATGCAGGACAGAAAGGAGGTAGAACATAGCAAGAGGCTCTAGTGACTCTCTTGACGGTATACTCCTTAGGAATCGTATAAGTCAAGAAAAAGATAATTCATGACAGGAAAGAAACTCAAAGGCAATGGGGAGGACAAATGACGGCGAGTGGAGTTTATGCAGTCTAACTTACTGGGAGTCGTCTTTCACTGTTCTTCATTGTTAACCAACACATATGGGACTTATGAAGTGTCTTCTAGATGGGCTGTCCAAAGTCTTTATCACGGCGAGAGCTCAGGAGAAACCAAAATGATGAGATTTCTTGAGATATTGATATTCAAATCCAACGGATCCAGGTGACTGTTCAGGGCAATAGACCGTATTGGGCGGGTGAAGACGTGGTGGACAGACCAGATAGTGAATTCAACAATTAAATAGCGGACATGATTAGTTCTCACAGCGGAAAGATTACTGTACCTGAGTCTGGGATGGATAATGTTGAGTTTAATCTCATGTTTTTGTGAATAATCTTGCAGGATAGTCCTTTAGTTTTAAGTTGCTTCTTTGTTAATGTTTAATAGCTGAACTAGCTAATGTGGCGAGTAGAAGAATGGAAGTCATTAACAATTTTGGTTGGCTTTTAATGTATTAAGGTGGCCAACGGACACGGTTTCCTCCGGAAGGTTGAAGGTCACTAACCCTATCTATTATTATCTTGATTTTGATGTGCCTGTAATAAATGGTACTACAATTGAAGCTAAAAAAAAACTTTACTTTATGTTAATTTTTGTGGACTAACAATACTAATCACATGCTACAATGGAACTATGCAGTCTATGATTTAAATTAGCTTTATATTTTAACTCATTTAAAATTATTTTATTTTTTAATTTAAAATTCAAAATTAAATACATTATTTAAATACTTCGTTTTAAATGGATGAATTCAAACAATAGTCATACTTTGAACTTCTCTTTCGTGTGTCTTTTAATATCAAAATAATATCAAGTGTGAGTTAGTTGTTATTTCCTCTACTAGTGTTGAAATGCCTGAGGTTAGACTATTGATATATCAGTATTTTTATTTAATTTATTTCATAATAAAGTATAGTGTTTTTTTAAACTGTAAGAGGTGCCTTATGACACTTGGTCAATGATGTCTTATTTTTTACATTTAAAATGAATGAGAATGCTGCAATATACGTTATGATTGTTAATTCCAATGAGCATCTCCATTGCTGACACAGATTGCAAGGGCTTGTGGTGACGTTGTCGATGTGCATGGCTGATATATTGACAAGGTGTGTCCCCAGCTGATAATGAAATACGAAGCTGGAGCAACAGTCCTGACAAGGCTGCTTCTGCTACTCTGACACGATCAAGTCGGGATTTGAAGAATAAATTCTTAGCGTCCTTATCCTTTGTTGCATTCTGACGGTCCTATGTTTTCTTTTAGGAGGAAATGGGAAGACCATGTAAAACGCGATTTGTTGAAGGCATCCGTATTCTGGTTTCTTCCATATATTGTTCATTGGACTATAACCGCCTCTGTAGAGGAACACAACAATCATAGCAGCCATTATGCAAGATTGAAGGGCAAAGCCTTGGGTTATTGTTCATTGGTTTCATGTTTTCTTTCCTGCGTGCTGTCTGTTGCAATTTAATTAATTATATTATATATATATATATATGTATATATATATATTTAATTTATTAATTCAATTTTATTTTGATTATTCAAATTATATTGGTTAAATGTGTACTCAAATCCCTACTAAATTTGAAATAAACTTAAAATAATTAAAAATTGTACTACCTTTTGACATGATTTATGAGATTTGACATTCGACAAATGATAAATCTTTTGATTATTAACCATTGATACTGAAGCTCTTGGAAGTATATAAGTGCTAAACACCAAATAGTCCTTTATTACAATACTAACACCATGACCTTCTTTTGGCATTTAGGTGAATATTCTTTCAAGTCTGTGGTATTGGTTGACCTTTCCATATAATGATCAAACTTTCACCATATTTTTGATTTTGTAATTCATCATTGTTGAAGCAGGTCACTTCTGATCTGTGACATTACGCTAAAGATGTCTTTACCTGAATGTTTAGGACAATGTGGTCCATGTTCTTCATCTAGTCTTCTAAATTCTTTGCAAAAATTTCTTCTAATCTCTTGAATCTTTGTCATGGTTGAGTCTTTCAAATGAAATATCTATGAATTCCTTGAACCATTATATTCATATTGCTTCAAATGTCCCTTCTCGTTCTTTAGGCTTGGCTCAAGGTATCTCGAAGTGTGATCAAGTAGAGATTATCTGCTCTTGAAGGATGATTCTGCAATTTGATTTCCGCCGAAAAGTGACGCCTCATCGCATTATGTTCTATTTGATTCCTAGTTGAATCCCCATGTACAAATTATTTTGTAGATTCGTACTAATTGTAACACTAAATAACGGACTTAATTTATCACCATAAGCGGAAACGCCAATTCGTCGATCACAGTCTTACAAACATGATGCAAATTGATCACATTGAATAATGATTTTCTAAATCCTACTAAAAACTTTTGCTCTTTGTATATTACAAAAATATAAATATGAAAAAAATTACATTCTTATCGCTTTGATTCTTATACTTTCATGAAAATATCTACTACTGTAGTGTGCTTGTCTAATGCCAGCCAGTGCGCATTATCCGGGTCTATTCATACGACGCCACTTCATAGATTGCCCCTGTTATTGGAAATTAATTAATGAAAATGAGCGGGTTCTTCTAACTCCGGTACTTTATGCTTTGAAGTACGCCTTGAATAATGTAACCCAGTACAGCCAGTTACATGCATCAATTTATTTTGGTATTTGATGATTTATTGCAGATGATCTGCCTCCAGTTACCCCGTCGCTGGACCTTCACTGGTTATGATTGAGGAAATTCATTTAGCGCTGAATTCCAACACAATTTTGTGACTAATTATTAAATTTCTTCAGCCAGTAACTAAGCGAACTCCATTGTCTAAACTTTATTAACCAGTTAATAAGTGACAAACCCGTATATCTCATTCGCTGTACAAAATACATTCTGAAGTGGAATTAATTCTCCTATTCATTTAGAAAATTAAACAAATTTTCTTGTTGGATTATTTTCAACATTGTTATTACAAACAATTTCTTTTATCCCATTCAATAGGCAGGGATTAAAGACAATATATTGTTCCAATCCTAGCCTGTTGATATCTTTATAGGTAAATAAAACAATGATTGTGAAAAATATCTAACCATTAAAATAAATCTATAAAAAGTGTTGGTATAAATAAAATTACAATATCATTGATTAATTTGTGTTTTAAGGCTAATGGAATCAAACTAACAACCTCTTTTATAAACCATGTATGCCGCTACAAGACTATTTGCTAAATAATTATGTAAATATTTATGGAAGTCGTGATATTTTAACATAGGCATTGATTTTATGCTTGTATATAATGAATAATATTTGTCTGCGTCCTTGGCAAAAGTTCTATCCATACTAATCCTAATATTAGCGATTAAAATCACCATTATTGCGAACGGCGTCTTAAAACAATCCTGGTATTACTAATCACAATATGTGATTAAAATCACCATTATTATAAACGAAAAAATCATAAATATTACATATATAAAAACGAACGTTCTCGAGATTATAATAATGAATGCAACAAAAAAAAATCATATAAAAAGATGTTATATAGTTTTTAGGAACCCATAGGATGATGTTCTTACGGTAATTTCATAGCACCTTTTCAATACTACAAACCAGAAGAATTTCCATCCCAAATGCCACAGGTTCCCTTAACGTCATTGTCAATACAAGCTTCATTGAAAAAAATGTATGAATATTGACCCAAGTGTTGAAACCCATTGTTGCACCTGGATGAAATAATGTAGGCCATATTTTCTTTATTAATATTTGTACATAAATTTGAATGTCTAGATAAAATGAAAAAATGAAATATGACAGCATAATTGCCGTCAACAGGAAAAGTGAAACATAGGGTTACATGCCTTTTTATGTCCCGGAGCCACGCTATCTACAAGAGCAAGGTTTCACCTTTGAAAAATTTGTTGACTCTAGAATATAGCTCTCCATACAAATCCCTCACCATTACTAAGATGTTGCAATTTTCTTTGCTAAAATATACTTTTGATGACTACAATCATGCAATAATCTACATTGTTAGTATCTATAAGGAGTTTATCACATATAAAATTCATTACACGTTTTGTTATTTTTTCTATCGAAAAATATTTTGAATGGCCAATCTACATACAAATTTAAATCTCAAATACATACCATTTCATGTAAACTTTAAAATATGAATACAATAAAAAAACTACATTTAATTCCAACAAAGAAGTATCTTCCAACATTATCATCAGAATTTGTGAGTAATTCCACCACCATTTTTACAAACATGACAGCAGATTGTCCAAACTCTTATTAATTATTTGATATGAGAGTATAGATATTTTTTCTCTCGAACATGGAGAGTTGATCTCTTTAACAAAGGTTCTATTCTGCCTTCATGTCAAGAAAAATAATGAAATATTAGAATGAGAGTTTGGAAATTGGATATCTTGGTGTCTTGTCGACTTGTTATAGTACTAGCTATTCTCAATTGGAACAGTTCAGTTCCAAAACATTGGAAAATTTAATACTTTGTTTTGGTTTGAAAACGTTTTGTGTCTATGATCTATTCTCCGGATGATGATTTGCAAATAAAATAATTTCTACACCAATATGAGAAAAATAAAACTATCTTCCAACATCCATGTAGCTTATTAAATATTTTATTTTGATCTTTGTTATCTAAGAATATGATTTTTGGTAAAAATAAGAAAATTAGAATGTATTTTGACACTAAGTTAAATTAGTATGTTAAAATCATTCTTTTATAGCTACAACATTTTGTATAAGTGGTTACCTCAAAGGTTTTCTTAATTAAAAACGAAATTTGGCCTAGTGGCCCTGAAGTGAATGACTCCTTCTCTTTTCATGAATAATAACTAAAACGATTATATCGTCATAAATTACGACTCGAAATCCAACAATATAAGTTAACTTTATAGTGGTTACCTCAAAAGTTTCCAACAATCACGTGAGAATTTTGGCCCAGTGGCCTGATGAATGACTTTCCTCTTCTTTTCATCATGTACTTGAAACGATTATGTGGTAAGTCATAAATTGAAACTCGGAAATAAACAATATAAGTTAACCCAATCATAGAATCCAACGACTGTATCTTATCAAAATTATTACTACACTGATGAATGGTACATAAATATCCTTGCATTATGTTATTATTTACAAACCACTCACATAACAATTGTGGTTGATCTGACGTCCAACTAGAAGTGGATATCCATGAAAATTATACGACTTGCTAAAGCAAAATGATTGTTAGCCTTTCCTTTTCTAATGCTAATCAATCCCTGGAAAGCCTATCCCTTGCATCCCTTAAATTATTAATTCAAGAGATTCAGGACCTCATCCATAAGACACTGAGTGGAATATTTTTCAGGTGCTTAACATAGGAGATGATTAGTTTTGTAGACTTGCTTTCATTTCTTCCATTAACATCGTTAAAATGGATAAATGAAAATTATAATGATTCCAGGATAGTGACATGTGGAGAATATATGTCATTATACACACTTAGTAACTAAAAATTTTCGCAGGTTTCCTACTTTTTTGGGAAATCAAGGTATCACCCTCAATATATCCTCAGATCTTATTATCTAAGATATCGATGAAATTGTATTCCCTGCACCACTGACACCCATCAATGTCATGGGAGTATAATATGAATGCACGTGTAACATCTTTCAACAATTTCAATCTATCTTCCGTAACCTCCTGGTTCCCTCATTTCCTACACATTAATCCAAAATTGATCATCTAAATCCATCAAATACTAAGAGAATCCAAGATAGTAATAGTCGAATCACATAATAGACCAGTATGAGCTCAAGCTCCGTACAAGAGGATTTCAACAAATTATTTGACATTTTCAAAGGCATGGCTGGTGATTAAAATGGATAATTCATTGATCGATTGCAGCTCTATTGCATCCTCAAAACCAACTCATTATTGTCTGCTAGATTAACCGAAAGGATGTTCATTTCTAAATCTACATTTTGACTACATAACCATTGAAAAATATTATAGAACTAAAAATCACGCAATCATATTTTGTTTAATCCCTTTACAGTTCAATATGTTCAACAAAATCCAAGAATGAGATGGTTAAAATTTACCCCTACAATTATTATCGGTATTTGAAGAAGAAAAAAGAATATAAGAAACATCCTCTTCTTGGCTGATGGTCTTGTTGATCCCTTCTTTGTACCAATTCTATTGAGTTCTTCTTCATAAGATTCTTCAGAAATAAAAACTTGTAGTTTCCAAAGATTATCAGAAATAAATCTCATGTCATTTTGTATACGAAAATATTTGATAAAATAGAGATAAAGAAAAGAGAATGGCAGGTATTTGTACAATTAAGAAACTCACCATTTTCAGTCAAAAGCAAATTAAACCAACACAACAGGTTGAGGACTAATGAAATCACAACCGTCTTTAGCTTCTATCTAATACCAATAATTCTATGTAAATATCTTATGACGCTTCAGCACGTATGGCACAGATTCGTGGTACTACCTCTGAACGTCGACATGGTTGCATAAAACTAGTTAATGCACTGCATACTTGCATAAGCCTCTTCATAATTAAGAATACACTCGTTTTATAGAATTTCAGAGTCCTCACTTGATTAAAAATGTTGAAATATTACAATCGCCCATCTAGGAACAACCATCTCATTGACGAAGATCACATTCTCTATACCATTAAAGTTGAGCACTAGTATCCCCATATCAGCCATTTTGGGACCACTATCTACATTTTAAATCATCAAGATGTTAATTTGATTGCAAAATTCGTTCTTCTTATTGTTTAAAGCCAAAAAATATAGATGTGATGGTAGTGGCAAGTAATGTACTATTTTCTTAACCTTAAGTCTTGCATCATTTCCTTGTTTTTAAGTTTGTCTTCCAAATATTTTATGTCCACTTGAGTTATAAAGGAAAAAAAGTACTAACCTCTAGGAAATAGATCTACAAGATTGAATATCATAACATATAAAGATCCTCTAGTAGTTATGACCATCATTATGAAAACTTCACTGCTATAAAATAGGACCATGAATGATGCCACTTAGTGAACTAGGAAGATGAGGAAAAATTGTCAAGAAAAACTGAGGAAAAAGGACTAGTGTCACTTTCGAAGGAAAAATGCAACGAAAATTAGTGGGAGTATGGTTGAATTATTGAGAATGTATAAAATCTGATAAACAAATGATTGATTTATGACACTTGTAGATGCAACCCAATGGTATAGTATTTCATCATCACCCAAATACCTTAGAGCAGTGACATTGGAATTCTCAGCAGCATAAAAGTAGGAATAATAGAAAGCTCCCATTGTTGAAACATAGTGAGCCCAAAATTTTTAATGAAAATGTATAAAAATAAATTGAACATGTTGGTCATAGGATGAAAAATAATTAACCAAGGTAGATATTTGCATCCCTTGAAGAGTTTTATGGCTGCACAATCTGAAGAATACACTCGCGCCAATGTGAAGGCAATAATTATAATGTACACAAAAAAACGGTTCTATTAAAGATATCCTTTAACCTTCTCGATGATTCTTAGCAATATTAACATTTTGAAATAACATGTAGATTGTATCTCGATAAGAAAAAAATATAAAGTGGGTATCCTATGTACTATTCTAAAGATGTAAGCAATGGAATTCCACTTGAAAAGAAGCCATTGATTGAAAAACAAGCCTTGAATATATCTATTTTGGGGACAAGATTCCTATTGAACACCAAAGCCGTTTGTGACTTTTTTCTTCTGCAGTAAGGGACTACCTTCAGTTTTAGCCTGATACACTTCCTTCACTTGAATTTAAATGTAAATTCCTAGACATTTGGACATAATGATAAGGGCTCCTTTTGTCTTCCCCGGTACGCATTATTGATCTTCATGAATGTAATGTCACCTTTTGTCTTCATCTTTTATTGTTCCTTCTTAAATGTAACACCATAACTACAATGTAGTATTTTGAGAAATATAAGTAAATTACTATTAGAATTAGAAAGCTTTGATTTAATGAAAGTAATACTTATCTTGAGATTTTAACTTGATACACATAACTAAGAGTTTGTGGTACCTTTTCTTTCGGGCATTTAGAATCATCTTTCAAAAAATTCCGACACTTTATCCCTTTACAAAAGACATAATGTTGAAGCCCACCTTTTTTTTAAATTTGGGTATTTCTCTTGATCCTTCTTAGATGTAACGAGTCATTTTGTATGCCCAATATTGTTCCCGATCTTTTGAAATGTAACTTGTAACTCTGGTAGTATTGGTGAGGAAATGTAAGTATAATGTAATATTAGAATTAGAAGGCTCCACTTTCTTTGACCTTCAATTATTTTAAAATTTATAACCTAAATACCTCTAGTAGGAATTTTATGGTGCCTTTTCTTTTAAGGGCATTTGAATCCAAATATTGTAAAATCTTCCAAGACATTAACCTCGGATCCATGGTAGAAAATCGGCCCTTTAATAATATTATTTGTCATTAGAGAGATGAAATGATCGTGATGTTGGGTAAAAATGCAAAGGTGCCTTTTCTCTAATTTTCGGCCTCGTCATCTCATTATTCTCGTTGTGTGCGCTCTCGATTGTCCGTTCTATCTGAATTTCTAGATGAAGAAAAAACCTACTATTTGCATCCTCCTACTTTTCCTTTTATTCTTCAAGAAAATAATTTCATGAAATGAAACCAAATATTGATTTTGGTTAATATCACTTAATTTTAAAATGAAAATATTATAATATTATAATCATACTAGAAAAGAATAAACTTAATTCTTTATAACTTACGGACATTTTCAAATATCCAATTTCCTTGCATTTTGGTTTAAGTTTAGGCCTTCAACATATAAATTCTTTTATTCAGTAGAAAAAGTCTTGTTCTCAGTTGAATAAAACTACGCATGTTCTTCCTAATAGTTTTCTTCGGCGGGGGATTTAAATAATATGTACACATACATATATGGATCCATAATGAAAAGAAAAAATGAGGTTCTTCGGTACCCATTATTTTTGTAAGTGATATAAATGGATCTAGATCAAATGTTAAAGGACAATTCATTTCTAAAAAAAATTGTTAAAACCTTTTCTTATACCTTTATGAAATCAAGTAGTCTAAATGTATTAAGAGTGGCTAGATCTTCATTCAACATCCACATTAAAAAATCTATGGAATATTGCTTCTACCCAAATCCTTATGAATTTTTTGACATTGATAATTTTCGTGGAAATTCTTTGTGGTTAAAATATCTATATAGAATCTCTATTAGTTAGCTTAGTAAGAATATCAATATTATAAGCTTAATGATGTAGATTACTAGACAATGAGTATGATACACTGTAGTTTTTACATCACTTGTGTGACTTTTACCAATATAAGCTTAGTTTGCCTCCTCTCCATAAAGCTTGAACATGATTATTTCTATATAATTAATATATTTGTACTATCATATTACTCTAAATACATGGTATTAGTGACACCAAAGTATATAAGTATAGTCTCATTTGTTCAGCTCTTTAATCATAAGTCTAGTGAAGACTTGAAATCAACTTCTTGACTTAAGCGAATATAGTTTTACAAATGGCTATAATTAGTAGATACCTAATGAATCACTTTCTACAAAACGACATGCTAAGGTATGATTACAAGCATGATGATACATGGAGTTGTTGTACCATATCCGCTTGATAAACATAAAATGATATTAAGTACAGTTCTACAATCACTATGAAACATTACCTATAAGCTTACTTATACATATTCATTACTCGATTACGTGTTTACATCTGAAGTAGTCCATAGAAGCTATCAT
Source organism: Pinus albicaulis (assembly GCA_034641835.2). NCBI lineage: Eukaryota > Viridiplantae > Streptophyta > Pinopsida > Pinales > Pinaceae > Pinus > Pinus albicaulis. The sequence goes on along the minus strand of CM076575.1, from coordinate 1,693,489,724 downwards.
AATTGTTGTTACGTGTTCAACCTCTTTATAAAATCTATAGGAGTCCTTCTTAACCTCACTGTCAATGAGCTTCAATTCTCTCTGTTTTATAGTAAGTATTGTTTACATATATTATATTATTATGTTTACAAATAGTCTGATCGTAAGTTGTCAAAATTGTTGCTACTTGTTCAACCCATTTATATAATCTGTCAGTCATTACTTAATCTTATATTCAATGGGCTTTGATTCCCCACTGTCTATTTTACACTAAGTAATGTTTATATATTATATTATTAGAATAAGGTAACTTCTGATACTTACTTATATTCAATTACGCATTTGGAGGAGAAAGAAAGTTGGGAGTTGAGGCCCTCTAATCATCATTGATTATATTATTACCCAACACTTCTCCATGGCTTCCTTGGATTTCTAGTATTATTATCCATCTTATCTACGGTTGTTGAAGTTGGCTACTTGCATGGCCACAACATTGAAGCAACACCAAAGCCAACACCCCAAACATGAAAAATATTGATCTCTAAATATCACACAAGGAAAAGACCCTCTAGAGGAGGTTATAAAGGAGGTTTTATTATGTAAATTGGAAAAAATTGTTAAAAACATTTTCTACAAAATCTATTTATAGTTACGAGGGTTTTGGAGGAGATTTTAACAAAATTTCAACACAACTAAAAACCTAGGCGGTGTAGAGTTATTCAGGTGGTGCACGTTGGTGCGCTCTTGGGTGTCAACGCCTTTGTGACCGTCATCATCAAATGATGGCAGGGTAGTCAAAGGTGCATGCACGGAACCTTGAGTATAAAACCAAACCGAGGCGCAATGTTGTTAATTTTATTTGAGGCCATTCTAATTGGTGTTGGGATTTGTGCAGCGCCCATAGGTCGTCTCAACGCCTTTGATCACGTGGAGTTATAGAAACACACTTAGGTGTACGTGGGAAAATGCCTAGAACTATAGACTGGTATTGGTATTTTTACAGGTACTTATGAGTTCGTCCTAAATATCGATTGCGTAGACTCAAATAAACACACCGCGGTGTGCGGTTTCCATGAGAAACGCCTTTGAGATTTATAGTGGTATTGGCATTTTTGCGTGCCTATAGGTCGTATAAACACACTAGTGTCTTCCATTATAATACAAATGGGTGATGTCAGTGACTGCTAAATACACGGATGTTCATTTTATATTTTTAGAAACATCGACTTGTGACGGTGAAATTATTGTGATTTTTTTAAAATTCATTATTGATCAAAGTGGAAGTACATCTTATTTCAATATTCATATTAATTTAATTTTATTAATGCGATTGATTGTGATGCTTGGATTAATTTTTATATCATATCATAATTATTGCGATTTTTAAAATTCATTATTCATGAAAAAACTGACACATATCTTGTAATAGTACTTTCTGAATTAAATTTTTATTAGTGAATTTGAATATGAAGTTTGCATTAATTTGTTATATAATATCATCAAATTTCACATCTCTTCATTATAATATTTAATCATCCATAAATTTAGAGTGAGTCGTGTTACATTCTGACATCAATGAAGAACAAAATATAATAAATTCAAACTTCTCTTTATATATAAGACAATATTTTCATAGAAAATGGGGCCAGTTAATAGGTATCAGATTTGTCTTTCAATTTGGACACTATCTCATTACATTTAAACAAAATGCGATTTTATAGACAAATATTTCAAAACTAAATGTCTTGCTATGATATAAACATAGTGATCATCATTCTTGGCTTATTTGTTGTCAATGTTAGAGCTACTTCCATGACAGTTTATTTTAGGAATGTTTAAGTTCACGATGTTGAGTGTTTTCTTCTTCTTCACCTTATATCTACAAAACATAAAAATATTGTGTAGAGTTTATATACATTGGTGAGAATAATGAAAATGAAAATATTTAATAATATATCCAATATGTAATCGAAAATAAATGACGTACCCTAGCAAGAATTGACTCATGGGCTATACACATTCTTCCAAAACCATGTAGTATGCCATATTTCAACATTTCATCATTGGCACAATTCCATACTTTGTTTCTTGAGTTTATATCCCATAGAAAATCATATATTTAATATAAAGATTTTTTTGTTCTATTAATTATATAATTAAGTAAACAAGATCAATAGGTGCATACAAATTTCCTCAGTAATTTCGATATACAACATATACTCGCTTCTCTATTTAACCCAATGTCGATCAATTTGTCTAATGGTTCTTCTTTGTATTTTACAACCTATTTGAAGACATTCAATGATGATTTTTGTAAAAAAACTTAAAAATACAAAAATTAAATATAATTAATTTGTTATAAGGAAATAACAATTACTCCTGAGCAGATATCAACCCTTTTCTTCCTTGTCGATATAATTTTATGTCTTGAATGGGTTCCATTTTCTTTTCTTTTCTGCAAAAAAAATTCTTGAAATTAATATTTAATGCTAAATTGTTTATTTCTTGTACCTAATGAATAAAAAATTTAATGATTACATATTCCATTTGAAGCACGTTTTATTGAGATGGATCCTCTTTTGCCATACAATTTTCATTTCTTTGACCAATCCCCTTGTACACATTTTGGACAGTATTCTTCCAACCTTATTCTGAGATCAGCTCGTTCATCTTTGGGATTTTCACAATCCTCTTGAAAATGTAACATGACAATACACTATTTAATTTTATATTGATATATGAAAGTAAATATAACATAAAGTATTTATAAATGATATTTATAAATAATTATGAAAAACATTTAAAAAGCAATATTACTTTCTCATTCTATTATTTTTGTTGTATGTTTTTTCTATTAAAAGCCTCACATGTCCTGGTAGACCAATTCTCTTGGAAGCTCTTCACGTAGTTTAGAAAAATTTTGTTTCTTGGAATCATTGGATTGATTTTTGTATGTTAGCAGTGAACTTAAATACATTCATTCCACTAGATCCCTCAAACTTTTGTAAAAGTTTCCCCCCTCCTTAACCTCGACTCCACTCCCGGATAGAGCTAAGGAGCAATTCATTTCATTTTTATGTTCTATTTTTTTTTTCTTAGAACAACATCCATTTTAGGAGTTGTTGGCCACATGAAAATTAAACGGATGTGAATTAATATATTGTTTGACCTGTATTATCTAATAATTTTAAAAGTATATTATCAATGAAAATTTAAAAAATGATTCATATTGAATCAATAGTATTTTTTCATTCACCTCATTCATCCTTTTACCAAATTTTCCATCAAGATTTTACGGTCTTCGGTCCCTGAATCCAAAAATAATCTTATCAATATTTCTCATTTTGTGCTTGTGATATAATGTGGCTTATTAGCTAAACTTACATATAGTTCAAAAATAATATTTTTTTTAAATAATTTACAAAAATTGTATTTTCTTCTTTTGTTGATGTGTTATCAATATTTTTGTTACTTGATCTCTTGTCGATCATTTATTTATCTATATGAAACCTATACCATATCATTCATTAATACATTTTATAAATAAATGTTCAACTTTTCGGTAAAAAAAAAAATATCTCAAAAAATAGGTCGCCATTCACGTACACGACATCGGTGCGTGGGCTGGTCTTATAAACCCATCACCAAAAATAGTATAACACACCATACCGTGCTCTGTGTCAGCAAGGAGCACGTATATACATGTTAACCACCACACGGTTACATAGACAAAATAATAAAAATTGTGGTGTTAGTTTTGTTACCATAAATACCCCACGCAAACAAGATTTTCCATCGGTGCTCTACGCCCGAACTGAGACACGGTTCGGCGCACTATATATTTACATGGTGCACCGATTAACACAACATTTTTCTTTTCGGCTCTTATGATGCCGATGCACCATAATGAAATAACGCCTCGTGCCCTATTTTACATATGGCAACGGTCTGCAAAAATCTTTAAAAGTTTTTATGACAGTGATACATGCTAAGATAATCAATACACGGTGCGTAAGTTTACCCCTTGCGCACGAGACAAAAAAAATTCTTCTTTTTAAAAATTCACACAAGGACGACATGGATTGGAATCCGACTATACAATTTGTCTGGGTTGGGATTTCTTAGGCCTATATATCATAGCATAAACCATATAAATATAAAATGAAAAGCCTAATTTAAAATTCAGAAAGCAGGGGAGAAGAAAGGAAGCGAGAAGAAAAAATAATGTAGGGTTTTAGGGTAAAAATGATTTTTTTAAAATTTTTGTTTGAACATGAAAAAATAATTTGAAATTTTTTCTTCTTAGCAAAAAAAGATGCGAGAAAAGGTAAAAAAAACAATATACTTTAATCATGAGACCGTTTGAAATTTTATGCTACGGGGGTTGGAATCTTTGGAGTTTGGAATTTTGATTGTCGATTACTTTTGTTAAAATGTATTTCGCTACTACAGTGCCTCTCGTCCTCTATTATCATGTATGTCTCGTACGAATGTACGGCTGAATTTTTTGTAAAAATAGTGAAATAATGAGAAGTGTTTAGTATTTAATGATTTTTATGAAATTAGATTTTAAGAAAAAAAAATAATTTTCCACCCATTTTTCAATTTCTCTTTTTCTCTCAAATAAAATAGGTTACTTTTTTATTTGTGGTTATTCATCCTTTGGTCGTCACTTAATATTAGTGCATTGGTGGAAATGGTTATAACACAGCACGTGCAGGTAATGAAAACACACCAATGCGGTGATCTATATATTGAAACACGGACTAAAGAAAAATTCCACTTTTAAGGCACCAAAAGTACTTTTAGGTGTCTACACCATAAAAATTGCCATTTTATTTTCTCAAATGCAAGGATAAAATATCATAATTATATCGAATGGACAATTCTTCAAAATCTAGCTCGTTCCATAATATTTCTCAAATTTTACGAGTTCTCCCTATCCATCTTAGAACGTAATATTTACTTGATTTATTTATATTTTCATTATTTAATTTAATTTATGTTTTTTATCCATGTCAGCAAATAATGATTATTTATAATACATATACAAATTTTCACATTCATGCAAGTTTCAGAATCTAGTTCACATGCCTGTATTAATAACTCAAAATGACGGAAGATGTTATGGCCAGGCATCATACGCAAGGCACATTTGTGATAATGGAAAACCGCTTCACCTTGCCAATTGTAACAATATTTGCATCTTCTAGCCACAATCTGGAATGAGTGATAGTATCATTATAATTGTTTGGTATACTTATTAATGTAATTATTTCAACGTCAAAATAATTAATCATGCAATATTATTAAGATGTAGATTACTAATCGTCACATCATATATTTCATGCTAATCATGTTTAATTTTTTTATTTTTTTTAATTATTAGGATTCTAATGATGATGAGAGACCTATATAACTCTTGATTTACACTATGATGCTTTAAAAATGAGATAAGACTAAATTAAGAGGGAAAAATCAAAGAGGAACGTACAAAATGAATGATCAACCATTGATTCAATTCTCGCTACGTCAGTTACGATTAGGAATGACTACAACAATAGTAGGTCTTCACAAGTTGGCAAATGTAGGCAATCAAATAGAGGTTGATATGGATGATTACTTAAGGGATATATGTTTGCCATGGAGACAACATTGTTAGATGCATTCAAAAATGATGATAAGCTACGGGATGATACTCATATACGACATCTTTTTTGAAAGCCTTAAATTGCTTCCTACCACTCTCTTTTGGCAGGTCAATCGAAAGTATACCCGAGTTGGGGACAATGATGTTCTTGTATTGGCAATGGCTTGGCTTGTCGAATGCATGTTTCACAGGAATTTTGAGGTAGGTTATAAGCCCTCCCTTATATAAATCGAGGAAATATATTATCGGGGAACACGATAGAACATTACCACGTGGTAAGTTACATGAACGCTGATAATTATATCGGGGTAATGTACATTTATTAATAATGTATTTCCATATTCACCAACTACGGAGTTTATTCAAGGATGGTTCTTAGAGTGATAATGCTACCCAGGTAGGCTGAGGAGGCAAAGGAATTGTTGGAAATTTCGTTGTTGATTACATATCATATCATGCACGTCCAAATGATTTTCTATATATAGGATAATATGAAGATAAATAGATATATACAAACATGGGCATGTTTATATAAATAAATAAAAAGAAGGTTAAATCTGTGGTCCTCCTTTTAAGATATTGGTACATACCTATAAATGAGATTCAAAGGCTCTTTCCTTTGTGAAGAATTAGCTATGTTACGGGAGACATGTGCCTCACACAAAATTGTGTTTGGATTTATGCGAATCCCAAGCTGATTCCAATAGCCATGAAGCATATAGAGGATACATGGCCCAAAAATTCAAGGATGAGTACGAAGTCTACCACTTAGCATAGCCATCAATGGTGTGACCCATATTCCCTCGAACACCAACTATATTTGGCACGTAGTAGTGATCAACAATATGGCTTATCCCCCCATGGTTTTGTGAGAAGAAATGAACATCCACCACATTGGCTCATTGTACAGTAGAAGACAAGTGAAGAATATGGATGTCTACTTACAACCAGCGAGTAGATGAATTGAAGGAATTATGGGATAAGGATAAATGTATATGATTTATCAAGACCCATCGCGGAGGATTTTTACATTGTATGGCATATGTGCTCACATGACACATGATTATCTAGGCTTAGGAGTTTTCTCTATTAATCGTATTTAATTTATTGATTTTTTATATCATTGTGGGGAAAAATCTTTAGACGACGATGAGATCTCAGGTAGAGTCTGAGTGGACCTTGAACCGTTTGGAATAGGGATCCGTCAGGAATTCAATGAGTCAGAGCTCACACTTAAGTCACCTTCCCCTTTGGTCTCAAAAGAACTTGATTGAACACAGACACACACTTATTCACATAAATCCCCAGAATACATGATTGATGCATTAAACACTATACGTAGCAAGACATGAAAAAGCATATACGCCGGGAAAGGAGGTGTCATTAGCAACACATATTTGATTGCTTGTGAGGTATTCTTACCACAAAGAAATAGTTCTTTACGGTGAGATACTTGCTTACTTTGAAAAGATAAAATGAAATGCTAATAAACAAGGTCATTAACATTCATTAAAGAGAAATGAAAAATTGAACATCATTAACACAAGCACGGATAGCCATGATGCATAAATGATGCCATTAAAGAAGTGTAAACTACATTAATCTAAAAGATATTTGAAACTATATAAGAAATACACATAGTGTTCGCACAATAAAACACATCATATCCATAGGGGAGTTCAACAATTGTATTCATATGCACCAAAATTATCTTTTCAATACAATGTTGTATATCTCTTGAGTCTCAAAAGAAAAAATTCCTGTAGACATTTTTCCGGAGGAGTTTTATGAATCAAAATTTCCCTTTGGGCTCCCTAACTCTTCGCACCGGCAGTTGTGTTGCCACTGAGCTGGGAGAAAGAATTGCGACTGCTGACCTAGATAGTAGGTGTGACTTGCAACCTATTGGGCGGTCTGCGACTGCGACCTACGCCTTTGAGTTGTGAAGATGGGCGTGTAATAGAGAGGTCGGGAGCATCAATCTTCTTTCCTTTGAGGAAGTCCGCCGGTCGTGCATACTATGGAAGAGACTAGGGGACCTCTTTAGCCAGATGCATGCACTCTAGAGCATTCGGAACTCAGTTCCTTCTTTTGTGAGATCCTGGTTTGGAAGGGAGGCGAGCTGGTCGTCCATGCGGTGTGACCGAAACTAACCCCGGGTTTTCTTGTGATCTTGCAAGCTCGGGGCGGCAACAACTTGCTTGATGGGCTACGAGAAATGACTAGATTTCTGGTGATCTACTTGCTCCCGGGTTTTCTTTTCATCCAATGCCCCTAGCGAAGAGATATTGGTGTAGAGTGTGCTTCAAAATCGATGTCCTTTGATTAGGTGGTGTGAAGACATTGCTGTCCAATCTTGGTAGCGTCTCTTGGACTACCTCTTCATACGGATTTGGACTTTGACATCTTTGTGTATGAATCCAATCCTTCTTAGGAAAATACTCGGAGCACAGGGGTATACGCACCATCCAGTCCATCATCTTATCTAACATAATTTGAGGCTTCCTTGAGGCACACTCATGTTCTGTAGTTTAAGCTCGTGCTCTCACCAATGGAAGCTGTTTGTTTTATGGTGAACATTTCCCCATACACACTATATTGATGGCATTCTCTAATACATGTGATCTTTAGAATGGCAAGTGGAGACTTCATTCTGGGGAGTCTTTGTTTTCAGTGATAGGATCTCTTCTTTCAATGCGACCTTTCTGTTCATATGTATACGGCCTTTCTGTTGCTTGTAGTCTATTTTGTGGGGAAACGATTTCTCTACTCGTGCAGTAACATTTTTCTTCGTCGGCCATGATGAAAGCCCCGTGCCGAGGCTATCATCAAGAGATTAGTCACGGTCTCAAGGACTATGTCTTTTTCGGTTATTTGTGGAAGCGGCGGCGGTTTGTGCCGGGGACCTTCTCTTCTCTGCTTAGGATTTTGAAGGAGAACTCATCGAATGTGCTAGAGTGGTCGAAGACCTCTCCTCTTTACCCACAATTAAAATTGGAGAGCTTGGTTCTGCACCGCTAGAGGTACTTGGAGGAGCACCTCGATGTCTTCTATCATTTCATCCTCTCTCTTCTTTTTTTCTTTCCTCTTTTTTCCTTTCGTTGGCTCGACTTCCTTCTCTGCTGTTCATACATGCATACTCCTTCATCTACTTCTATTCAGCTTTCCTCTTTTGCTCGGCGGCTTATTTATGATCTACTTTTATTTTGGCGTTCAACACGCTGTCTAGCTCTTTCTCGAGGTGCTGTTCAACTACGCTGTGCCTCTTTTTCTTCCTTTTCTTTCCTGGCCTCTTGACTGCTTCTTCTTCTATTCTTCCCTTAGGCTCTTCTTGCTCTTTCCTTGTCTCTTGTTTTCTTTCTCTCTCTTCTTGGGCTGGCCTCTAGTTCTTCATTGGGGGGAAGTGACAGAGACTTTGTCTTTGAGTCGAACTTTTTTCTTCGAGAAGGAAAAAGCACCTCTAACTTACGACTCACAATCTTCTAGGCTTTGATCATCCGGATCCTCTTGGCCAAATTCCGCCCAAGAAAGTTCATCTATCATTATACAGTTTCTTCTGCTGTCTTCCTCAAATTCTACCATGCTGGTAGTTCCATTTGAATTGCTTTATTGCGGTGTTCGGAACTATCCTCTCCGGGTCGTATGTTTGGTACTCTAAAGCCCCTGGCAGTAATTTTCATATCTTCTCCTGCCCCTACTTCCTACGAAATATTTGCTTGTCTGTGTCAGCGTGGTGAGAGGTATATGCAGACCCAGAGCTTCTTCTTACCTTTGGAATGAGGACAGAAACTGAGGACATTTGGAAGCATACCTCTTGTATGAGCATCTTGTTTGTAACGAAGCGAGGCATAGCATGTGGTGCCTGGCAGGCAAAGACTCGGATGAAAGTATATTCGGCAAGCAAGAAACCAATGGCCACCCTTCTCAGTCTCAAATACCAGAACCTTGCAAGTGTCTTCTTGGCCAAATAATTTCCTAAATAGGGCGCGGATGAATATTTGAGAAATTTTCTCTATATCCTGTTTATACCTGGATTCCCAGAACACTTTGGTTTGTAGATGAATTGCATGGGTCTACGTGGAATCCCAGTTATGTGCCCATCCTCAAAATGCAACCTCGCATGAAGCCGGCACATCCAACGAGATAAGAGTCCATATAGGAACTCGAAGCATTCCTTCATACGGGGCCAATAGAGACAAGTTTGTATGTATTGGTCATCCAATATACTAGCCCGGTTGAAATGGGTGCCATGCAACGTACATATTCCATGATAATAGTAACCCATGTGAGTGAAAGGTGGTGGCCGTCGGGGCGCCGTCTGTCTGCAAAGTATGGCGGCTACTGATGCCTCTCCTCCTTTCTCGGGCTAGCACCATATATTCTTGGTCTTTCTTGACTTCATTCTCGGGCTGCGCCCCTGCCCGATAGTGTCGACTACGGGGATTGCATGGGCAAGAGCCCATTCTTAGCTGAATTTTTCTTCTTGGTGAGGCAAAGAGTAAATAAACACAGGCATCCGAGCCTACGAGCGTTTCGAAAGCCTTTCCTTCGTGTCTCTAGATCACTTGAACTTCTTGGGTCTATTTTACCGCGCTGATCAGGTCTATCATTCGGGGCATGGAAATATGGGCGGATGGTACTGCGAGATGCATCTTTGACCTTTTGACTTTTAAGTATACCTCCGATCCGGGAGGTCTTCGGAAAATCTAATTACGGCGAACTCATGGTACACTTGGTACCATCGCATGCTGTCCATACTGCAAATGTGCAAAGGGTATCTCTTTATATCTGAGTTTGGGACACTAGTATGTCCATCTCCACATCTTCCACTACCACGTGCTTGTCTTTCTTCAGGAAGCTGGGGGTGCCATGTCCCTTTGGAATCGAGAGAATAAGTATACACTCTAAATGCCTTCAAGTTCACTGTCATATTCATGAAAGAATCCCTTGATAAGAGCAACATGATGATAAAAAACCAATTACGGTTATCAATGTTTCGTGGGACTAAGCCAGAATTAAAAATGGTCTGGGTTGCGGGGTCGCGGAATGGGAGAAAGCGACAATATGCGACCTTGGGCCATGCGACTAGGTCGCGGGGTATGAGGTCAAATCATGAAAGAGTATGAAAATGCGACCTTGCGACCTTGCGGCTAAGTCGGCTGGGTTGCGGGTCTGAGTTCTGAAAGCCCAGAAAATGTGACCTTGCGACCTTGCGGCAGGTCCCGTAGATCGCCCAGGAGTCTCAACTCTCGAACAATTTGGAACTTGCAACCTTGCGACCTTGCGACCGGTGATGGGGTCGCGAGGTCGCGCTAGAACTTCCTGGGGGTTTCGTGTGCGGCGTGGATGTTTTCCCTTTGCTTGGAAAAAGTAAAGCCAAATGGAATGTGACAGTCAAGGGGTAGCTTTTGGAGTAGGGGAGTAGCCATGAAAGCCTGACAGAAATGGTGATGATTTTGGCTAATTATTGAGGAACACGAAGATTAAAAAACCCTAAGTAAGAAATACGGCTGAGGTTGAAGGCAAATTGACAATTTAAAGGGGTAGGATGTACGGGATTTAGCAAGAGCAAAGAAACAACGGGAGGGAAAAGTAGCAACTTGCCGAGAAAAACACCACCTTGAAATCGACTGTCGAGCCGTTTTATTTCTATTCCTTGCATGTGAAAAATGCGACCTAGTGACCTCCTTTATATAAAAAGGGTCGCATGTGCGGAGGCATTTAATGAGGTCACAAAGTTAACGGTCGTGATCCGGGAGGTATGCGACCTCGCGACCTCGCGACGCTAGACTTTAGGGTCGTGGGGTCGCAGCGATCTCTGGGTCACGTTTTTGAAAATTTGAGCTTTTCGACCATGCGACCTTTGCGACCGCGATTAGGTCACGGGGTTGCTAGATGGCGGGTCATGGTTTTAGCCTTCTAGACTCTTTACTTAGTCTTCTTTAATTTCAGGGGCTACGAAAAAATTTTGAAGTGGGGTTTTGGAAGGTGTCGCAGAACTTTAACAAATGGCGATTCAACGAATGACAGAGTCTCTGGAGTAGTCGGCCTTGGAGGGGGAGGGACGGGCCTTTGCTCGGTTCTTTTACCTCCAAGATTAGCATTTTGCTTTTGTTTCTCCTGAGTTTTTTTCATCTCTTTGGCTTGTTCGGGCAGTTAACCAAAATTTCATTCCTTCGGTCCGGACCGAGAGGGTTGGAGGACTCCAAGTAGCTACGGTCCGTGCAGTTATTTTTTTTGTCCTCCGTGTTGCTCCGCTACCGGTAGACCTCCGATTTTTGTGGAGTCACTACCTATGAATCGTAAACGTTGCTCGCTTCTTTGGCGCTTACCATTCCGGCGATGCTTCCATCCTCTCTACGCGGGAATCTTTCTCAATGCTTTACCCTTTTATTAGTGTGCTATTGAACTTATTTTGAATGTGCACAGGGCATATTTTCGTCAATAACAAGTGGCACTTATTTGAGATGGGAAATTTTTGCCTTGGGCGGATGAGGGATCCCGACTTATTTTTTCTTGAGAGGTTGTTCTGGTATGGTCGGGGACTTTGGGTTTTAAATTTTACTGACGTAACATGGAGTACCTCTTTTCCTTCCAAATCCAGTTACCAGCATGTACTTTCTTTCTGACACCCTCTCAAAGCTGCCGGGTGGGCTCCTGCTTGATGACTTGAGCTAGATCATCTGGCACGCTTTAGGTGCCGGTAACAAGCAAGCCTTTACCACCTTTTGTGTCTATGGGGAAAAGGCCTTCCATCGGCGAGAGAACTGTTATATATATATGTATATATACATATATATATATACATATATATACATATATATACATATATACATACATATATACATACATATATATATATATATATATATATATATATATATATATATATATATATATATATATATATATATATATTTATATAAAAGAGGATAAACCCAAACATGGTATAGAGGATAAGATAGCCTTGAGGGTACCGCCTAAGTGAAATGTTTGGGAATCTTGTGGGTTAGAGAGGACCTCGACTCTTCCTCAAGGGTTTTCGGTCTAAAAGTATGAACCTAACTTCTCCTTAACTTGGAAAGGGCACATCCATAGTCTTGGAACTGGAATGTTTTCCTTTTTCTTCGTGAGCTTTATCCCATTTTAGGACCCCGGTCTCCTACCTCAAAGTTTTTATTGGCTGTGATTTTTCTATCAAACCATCTCTTGAATTCGGCTTTGGTGGATGGCAAACTTTTCCGGGTTTTTGTCTTTCCTCCCTCCAACTTCGGTAGGGTGTCCAATCCGAGTCTGCAAGGAGTACGGCATAGGGTGCCATGACATTCCTAGGACGAGCTGAAGGCGGGGAGAGATAAATGGGGAGGAAGAACGGCCTACCCATACACGAGAAAATAAGGGAGAGGTTCCTAGGGAGAACTGAGGCGTGACACGGTCCGGCCAAAGTGCATTACTAGAGGAACGTTAACACCGATTGCGAGTGAAGATGACGGGGTCTTCTTAATGATGCCTTCAGATTTTTATTAATTAAATTAATTCAGCGTTTCCTTGGGGATAGTAATTTTGCGAATGTTTAAGAACAATACATTTTAGAGGAAAAATATATAATTTAAAATATGAAAAGTAAGTTGCATTATCAAAACCAAGGAAGTTGGAACGCCAAACACAGTGATGATGGAATAGTGACGAATTCTATTACCTCCTGATCATCGTTTGGCATGAAGGTACCGCCGACCCACACACAGTAAAATAATCGGTAGTTGTAAGAATGTACCGGTGTTGTTTGGAAGAGTGAGGTATGATTTCGCTTGATGACGTCAAGCCTTGTTGAAAAGGTTCTTCCAATGCTACCGACGGTAAGGAGGCGGCCGACCGCGCTTCTCGGTTTTGCGAATTTCTATGCTGGATGCACTTCCGGACATATGCATGCGCGTCTACGAAAGGGTTGGCCAATAGTATCTGGCGCGCATTATCTTGTAGGCGTGTGTATCTCAGGACAAAATGACCCCAGTGGCCGTCCGTGCTTAGCTGGTGGCTTTCTACGCTTCATCATGTTCCAACGGCGTAACATGGCCAAATAATCTTCTTGAAAAGCCTTCCCCAGATCGGTTAGTGAAATCATTTGAGTGCACCATGGTTGTGATTCTTGGCGACATTGGGAAATGAGATCTGAAATACCCTAGGCTAAGTGTCTTGAAATGCCAAAGTACCGAAAAGACCTGGCGAGGAGCACGTGGTCACTCTGTTATATCGATTTCTTGTTCCCAACACTCTTCTTGACTTCAACTCCATGGGAACTTGCGACGTCCATAGCCATTGGCATAAACCTTGTCCTTTCACCGGTGTGTACGTTTAAACTTCTAAAAGTAATGCTCTGCAGGCATGCCACCCAGGTTTCTCGCCCTCTGTTAGCTCTGTTGCATAAACAATGAGCGGACGGTGGTGGACGAAACCGTGACATGGTTTTTCGAATCCTAAGGCACGAAATTCGCTATTTGCCTTATAGGCACATAACCTTGCTTTTTGATTTTAAGGGTAGTTTAATTTAGCCTCTTGTAAACCGATTATAAATGGATGGTTCATCATTGTTGTCATCATACAGTGTGAGGAATAATTTGCAAGTGAAGAATCGGCCGAAAGTGTACGGATAAATATCTTTAAAATACGGACTTTGGAGGGAAGCGCTTCGGCTATAGCATTTGAGTTTTATGAGCCTCTCTTTGGCGATTCCATTGGAAATACACATTCTTTTTGTCATTTCCTACAAAGGCTTGACTATCGGTGAAATCGAGTATGAGATTTCAGGAAAAAAGTTGATTTTTCAAAGGAAAGATTGCATTGATTTCTTACGCTCGGGGGGAATCGAAATAAACTAAAAATCTGAATCTACTACAATGCCACTTGAATTATGATGTGGCCTAGCAAATTTCCCTGCGCACGATGAAGACACTCTTCTTGGGGTTGAGTGACATCCGTGCCGCCCTTTCTCTTTGGAAGATTTGTTTGAAATTGGCGTAAATGGTCTTCGGTGTTTTGAGAACACGGTGACGTCGTCCAAATAAAATACCACAATACGCCTATCAAACCATGAAGCTATATCCATGGCCGTTGGAAAGGTCGCCCCGCGTTTATCAACCAAAGGGCATGCATCTGAAATGACGTTCCCCATTTGGTTCGAAAGGTAGTTTTGTGTTTGAATTACACGGTACTTGGTTGTAACCGGGGAAATCCGCATGGGAAAATCTAGGATCCCGACACGGCTTGCAATATTCTTCCTGGGTACCACGGAGGATCGTTGTCTTTGTTCGAGGCTCGGTTCAAGTTTCGGAAATCCACACATAAGCGGATCTCCCAGACTTCTTTAGTGCGGGACCAAATTTGACACCCATGTGGAAGGACGAACTTTGAAGATGATAGAGGCATCCAAAGCTTCTTTAACCAGGATCATCGGTTCAGTGGGATGCACTTTTCTAAACACGTTAGACGACTTTGCGCCTTCCTTCATGGGTATCACGTCTTTGAATAATCAGGGTATCCTAAATCCATGAGATCATCATATGTCCAAGCAAACACGTCTTGATACCCACAAGAATAATTGGGTGAGGAAGGCTTACGTCCTCTTCTCGATCTGATCTTTGCTAAGGACGAAAAACTTTGGGTTCTCCTCACAGTCCAGTTCAACACAGGTATGCCCAGGTGGAGCTTTGTACTTTGGTATTTGTGGGGCCGCGGAATCGGCTTTGCGGGTCAAAGACTTTTCCAATGACACTACCTTGGGCATAAGGCGTTCTCTTTACGTTTATCACGCTCTTCTGCAAGGCACAGTCCTTGATCACCCTCATCTATTACGCATCTTTGAATACTTGAAGTTGAAACATAAATCAGATCTATTGATCATCATTAAAAATGCGTAAATTAGTAATATTATACGGCACGGAGGGTTTATATACTAACTTCAATAGAAAAACCATCCCTGAAGGGGAATTAAATCTAGCACGGCATTAGCGAATGCTAATTTGCTACATTATTGCATTCTAAGAACGATTTAATTCAAAAGCATTGAAAGCAAAAATAGTATACATGCACCTCTTACGATAAGCCTTCAAATGCGGAAGTAAACAATGAATGGTATTACGTACACGTGAGTAATAATCTACGAATCCTCGATAACTTGTAAGCATCTTACCTTTAAATCTAATGCCTTTCTTGAGTCGAGTTAGAGCTTCATATTCGACGGTATTGTTGGTGCAGGTTCAAAACGGCGGAAATCTAAGTTGCTCTTTGAGGTCAGTAAGATGTAGCCCGCGTCGGCTCCGTCATGAGTCTTGGAACGAGTCATAGTACGAGGTCCATACGCCATTTTCGGATTTCTGTGAGTTGTGGTTGGGCGGGATTTCGGTTTGAGGTAGTTTGAGTCTTCGACGAGGTTTAGTTCGGAGGCGGAACCTCGGGGGTCTGCGGTCGAGGGAATTTATGTATCCGAAAATGGCTTCCAAGAAGCACATTCCAAGCTCCTCTGGGGAAAAATGATGGGTTAGTGTGGCATCCAAATCGAGTCATGCTATGTTTCATATATGGTTCACTTTCGACCGTCTGATTTATTTGAAACATGCCAAGAGGAAAACCCCAAGTTTGGGATGATCTAGTGGAAAAATATCGTTAAATCTTCTTTGGACCAATCAACTGCTAAATGCTGGGCCTGGAAACTCGGAATGTCAACCACTACAATGTCAATCCATTGGTGGACTCTAAAATCGGACGATAGGCGGATGATGACATTATTCAGTTCTCCTACAGGTGGCACTTGAGATTTGTCTTTCTTTTTCACAAATAGCACCGGTGCTCTCCATGGGGATACACTCGGTTTAATGTAACCTCTGTCCAACAACTCTTGTAGTTGCCTTTTCAACTCCATTAATTCTAGAGTACTTATCACAATATGGGCTCTGGCTGATTCTCGGCACTAAGTCAATTTAAAAATGAATCTCTCTCCCAGGGAGAAAATGAGAAATTTCATCGAAAAAAACGTCTTTGAATTCTCTTATTACGGGTAATGTTTCCAAAATATTTTCCCTCTGTCTTGTTGTCCCAATTCCACTACATAGAACTAAATACACATGATAACCTTTCTAACATTCTCTTTAGCGAAGTGTTGAAATTTGTCTCACAAATATGGGCTTAGGCTTTCTTTTACTATAACAAGTTTTCCCTCTTGTCCAATGCGGTGTAAGGTTTGTCTAAATAATTTAACATGGCCCTTCTCTATTTTCTAAAGTCCATCCATACCGATTACATCATAAGACCATAATGGCATAGTATTTAATTTAATTTTCATTTGGGTATCCATTCATATTTATGCCCTATTTAGAATAACTTATGAGTTGCTTTCGTTTGTAACGATGCAGCCCTGCTTAACTATCAAGACTAATGAAACTTTGACTTTAAGTTACATTTTTCTACAATTTGAGGTGATATAACTTTAGATGCATCTAGATCTATTAACTTGATGACGGATTGGTTAGCAATCATACCTTCTACTTCAACAATAGTGGAAATTTGAGTATTAACAGCCAGTCTTCTGTTAGAGTCATTTGCCTCTCTTAGTAGTTGTACAATCTAGATATTGCTCTGATGTAAGAATCCACTCAATAAATAAGTTCTACAACCCCATGCTAGTTCTGGTTTCATAATCTCTCTCTTTGCTGTTATTTCCATTCATTTGTTTAGACCAGTATGTGATTGAAAGTGGATTTTCCCATTTTGCCGGGCCTCTTTCTTTGGTGGTTTCTCCCCAAGCTCTTCAAATATGTTGGTTTGTTTTCTTTCCTTTGGAGTCACCTTTATTTCACCAATTCTTTACTTTTCACTCTTACCTTGAATTCTTGGTAACATAAGTCTTGCTCCCTTCACCTCATGCTAGTCTTAGGGTTATCAAACTATATATTTTCCTTGAAAATAGTGGGTAAGAACGAGTTTAAGAACCGCTACCTTTTCCTTCTCTTCTCTTATATAGCATATCGTAACGGATTTCTAAATTTTTATAAAATCATCAATGCGTGAGTTGTCCATCTGAGTTCATGAAACACTTTAGCTTTATCGTCGTAATAACATTCATTCGGGTATTTATTTTTGAACATGACTTGGAAATCCTCCCAGTAACAATTTCTCATCAATGGAATGAACCATTTTTATTTCCTCCCACCAAGGTAATATGCCTTGCAATTGATAGATAGATAGCCTGGCTCCTTGGAGGGAGGTTTGATTTTCTAGAATTCAACTGCCGATTCCTTGTTCCACATCGAAGGCTGTTGTCTAGAGCATCATCTTCCTCGGAAGCTTCTAAAATTGGCTCTTCCCTTTCTCTTCCTTCAGAATATTCACCTTCTTGACTATTCTACGATGGGCCTATCTGCTGAGTCTATCACATGCTCCTCCTTTGGCTAAATATGGCACTTTCTGTTGTGGATTTTGAGCTGTATTCTCTTTGCATTCTATGCAACATAGCTAAATCCAACGGAGCATTTGGACCTGAAGTGTTTCTCCACCACCAAGATCCACACATACGACTTCTCCCCTTCGATCATGGTTCACGGCTATATACCTTAGCACTATTCACTTACTCCATGAAATTAAACATTAGCAAAATTTAAATTCCATAAAAAAATTTAACGGCTTAACATATAATTTACATTGAGCAAATAATTTGCCAGTGTTTTAACTAACACGTACCATTTGTCACACCTCCCATTCATAATTTTATTATTATTATTTTGTATTATTCACAGTGATATTATTAATAGTGTTTATACTATTCGTATTTATCTTTTAGGTCTTCGTCACCATTGATGAGATTACATCACCGATATTGTATTTACCTTTTTTAATTCTAGCATTTGATTTGCTAGTGATATTAGTACTGCGCATGCAGCATGCATACCTAATCTCTCATATTATTCAATCTTTCATGGCATATTATATGACTAATCTAATTTTTATTATACTAAGGATAAATTTAATATGTTACTCCACCCCACTGGGTATTGGATATTATAATTATAATCATCATTAATTCATATACCCATGTTGTCCTCACATACAAAAGAGCTCGCAATGTCTATCTTTCAATCTATATATATATATATATATATATATATATATATATTACTATATTACTATATTACTACTTCATATCGTATTTTAATTATTCCATACGTTTGGTATTCCTCCTTTTTGGTTGTCATCTTCTGATTAATTGAGTAACTCATGAACGTTTCATAAGTCAGGGTTTTACACATTGTGGTAAGTAGAAACCTAGTGTAGTTATTTCTATTAGGTTTGTCTCACATATTGCACACCAATGAATTTTCCTCGGGACTTGAGATCTTCAATGACGTACATCGATGTCTACATTCGTACTTATTGTCCTGGTATTTCATGGCATCTTTTTGGTAATTTTTAAAGACATGTATCACTTGACTCATTGAATTTTCAATTACGCCACATGTGATGTTGTGCATCCTTCTTTAATTCGTAGGTTGAACCTATCCATTGGGATTTGGTTTCCATCTATTGATGTGAACTCCCATGATTTAGAACTCCCACCATTGATTCTAGCATTCTCTCTCTTTATGACATGTGGATGGTGGGATTCAGCTGCGAAATTAAGTTCATTCATGGTTTATTTCTTTTGACATTTTAGGTTTTTAGGAAGCATTTTAACTTTTACAACCTTGTTTGTCATTGGGGTCCTCCTTGTGTTTCCCTTCATGCTCATCAGGAAAGTGAGGCAGAAAATAATGCACAACCACCTTCCGTTCTTCCTTAGAATGTTTTCTTATCTTGAAATAATCCCTCATCACTAATTTAGTTATTTTTCTCTTACATTTAACTAGCTTATGTGTCCTCTTTATTCTTGCTTTCAATTGAAGTGAATAAATGGTGAATGTGAATATCTGCATTTTCTTTGTCTGGTAGCAGATATTTTACTTCTTGTTTGATGTATTGATGGATTTTTCATATATTATTTTAAGCTCTTGTGCTTCCCATTGAAACATGGTTTATATCTTAACTCTAGCCACGTTTTCAAGCGCTTCCCATGAAATGGTTGCAGCCTTTTTGTGTTTTTTTATTTTCTTTTCACACTTGTGTGAAGTTTCGTTCCCCAAGTCATGCATAAATTCTCTCTCTTCGATTTTTATATAATACGATGTCTCAACCAATATTTATGGAACATAGTCGACTTTGAATCTCGGTGTAGAGAAGTGAAATTTTAATTTTATTTTTAATATGGATTTAATTGACTTAGGAATTTACCATTGAAATATTACATCGTTTGTAAAATGAATTTCCTTGCCTCATTGTTCTATCGGTGTTTAAACTTTCATGTTTTGAATTTTGAGGGAATAAGTTAACGGTTGTGGAACGAGTTCCTCCTTTAAGGAACACGAGAAGCTAATTCCGGGAACCCTGGGCTTCTGTGTAGTTTGGCTTCTTTCTCTTGAATCCAAGGGTTTTTGTTTCACCCATTTAATTACCACGGGTACATTTGATGCATTAAATTCGATTTACAAGGGATTTATTTTACAAAATGTCTGTTCCACATTTTTATTTTTCTCTCATCACTATGTTCTCTAATTTCGATTCGGTTTGATGAAATTGTAGGTATGGTTTCCGTGAAAGCAAAACCTCTGGTGTGGCGATTGTATACTCTGGTTCCAACCCTTAATATCATTGATTTAAAAGTTATCAATTTCTCTTCACATTAGCTTATTTCTAATTGGTTTATTCATTTTGTGCGGGTATCCGGTTATCTGTTTCCTCCTCTTAATGTTGATGCACCTATTTAACCAAGAAACTTGTGTCCTTGCGACGAGTGAACCTTTGCTTGAACGGGTTGGTATTGTTATTTTTTTGGGCATCTCTTTTATAGGTCATCAATCTAGATTGCACTGCATATATACCATTGTTTTGCGGTGACCATAGACAACTGCTACGTCAACATACTTATTTTATATATTCTTGTAATGTAGTCTTAAACATTTAAGGTTTATAACCCAAGACTAGACTATATTCAAACTTTAGATAAATTTTTCTCATTCTGATTCTATTGTGGTTGTCTTCTGTCATTATTTATTTTCACCCATGCCATAAATTTAAAGGAATAGCCTATTTGTAGTTCCATACGATAGTATACATAGATTTAGTACATATATATGTCTTTCATATTATTGAAATTGATGCGACCTTTATGTATCCTCTTTCTTTGTTATCCATGGAAGTAGTTTTTACGGTTTGGAAGTAGTTATGATCATTGAATATTGTTGAATTTCTTATAATAATTTATCTTGGTGACGGTATCACTCTTTTTGTATTCCTAAGATCATAGTATATGAAAATTTATTTATCATTAACTTTGTAGCGCGAGAACATAGTAACGTTTCTCTCTTTCAACATATATATACGATATGCTCAAATGTACCTATTGTGAGTTTAGTATGCTATTGCAATAGGAATATGTTGTTGTCATATAAAGAATTCACTGTTATATTATTATAAAACAGGTCTTAGATCATATGTACATTTCTACAATCTACGATTTTTAATAAATTCAGCACTACCAGGACAAAAATATATATAGCGATGGTAAGTAGAATCCTACGTAAAGAGACTAATTTCATTTCCCTATCGGCAATTAAAGTTTACTTACATCACATTAATTTCTCTTTTGTATATATGTATTTGTACCATAGCCTCTACCTATAACTATGTGAGTTATATACATCAAATGCGAATTTGATACACCTAGTGATATTTTTCTCTTTGAGATACTAGTCGAGGTAACATTAACGGTTTATTTGTTTGACTAGAATAAATAAATTCCTTGTTAATCCTAACCCCAGTTAAACATCCTTTGGATTTAGACACTCTAGGAGTTGGATCTTAACATACTTTGTCCATACAACCATCTGATTTCAGTAGTGATCACGTAGTGAAATCTATTAAATGTATAAGGCCTTTTATAAATCACTATACTCAATACTAACTAGATATATGTATGTTACAAACCATTGAAAGCAAACTCACAGTACGCTTAATTATTCCCTAACAAGGTACCAAGAATTTCACATGAGAATTTAAAATTTAGCAGTCCATTTCCAATTTAGTGTGCATACCGATTAGTTGTATTAGTTTCCCTTGCTTAGTAGAGTTCTCTCTCAGTAACTCACTAAGAAAGGTATATGTAAGCTCAGTGAGTGACAACCCTTTGTCTATCTTAGAACAACTTATTTAAGCTTTTCTTTCCTACTTCCATGTTCCATTTCTGCATCTAGTAAATTCATGATTCGTTCTTCCTATTTTGCCTAGGCTTTCCTGTTTCTTCTCTGAGTACTTTCAGATTTTCTTTTACGCTTTTGAGCTTTTCCCACATTTCCCAACACTTTCTCTTTATTGGGAAATTAGATATTTTATCTCAAATCTAAATTTTAGTAACTTTGTTTGTACCTTTAAGGGTTTACGGAAGTTGTGAAGTCTTATCACCTTATCCATCCTCATGGATTTGGTTTTTTCAAATCTCAATTCATAATCTAATCTGATTACACATAATTTCATTATATTTTACCTAATTTAAATAAAATAAATTCTAATATTTCTCCATTGGGGGTTGAATTTCCCCTTTGGACTTGTTCAATTGTCAAATTAGAAACATAGAAACTTGAGGGTATTACAAATAATTATGAATAAAGAGATGTAGTAATAAGAATAATCTGAGAAAACTGGAGCGTTCTGTGTACTATAGGAATCATGCCCTTATTTCATTCCAGCCCCCAAGAGAGATTAGAAAACCTTGCTCTGCAAAGAGTATTCAGTCTCATGAATAAGGCAATCCAGCAATGCTCATGAATGACTGGAGAGACAATGTTCTTGAGACCTTAGAGCTCTCTAAATGTAAACAATCATGGTGCTCTCAACAAAACAGTACATTTCCTAAAATTACATAAACGTGGAAAGCAAAAGTAGATGCTCAAATGACAGACTCACCTCTTCAATCTCCGAAGTGTAGAGGGGATTCTTAAACGTATCACGAAATTTTGCACAAAAGCCACCAAAAACGAAACCATGGACACCAGCAACAGCGTGCCCCTCCCCGAGGTAAGCCACCACTTCCTGCGTTATGCCACGAAGAAACCACTGCCATGCTACAAATGCCAATGATAGTGGAGGACGGAGGGATCTACCTCCTAAGCAGACCCTACTACAACCTCCCATTGGGCAACCAAGATAATTAATAGAATGCATGTCCAAGCTCCCCTTGGCACACTAAAAGGGAAATGACATTCTTTACAAAACATGCCCATGATAAAGAAGAATCCAAGTTATCACCCCATATTCAAGGTGGTGATGGGTGATCACCTTTTAGAAAATTGTTAAAGAAATTAATTTATTTTCATTTAATAAATTTAATTATTTCAAAATGATCATGCAGTATTGTTTTAAATTTTTAAGTGAATATAATAAAAATAAGAAAATGTAGTTTAAATATTTTATATTTTTTAATAAATTTTATGTAAATTTTTCTTTAAAAATATTCGGAAATGACCCATGAAATAAATATTTTAATTGTATAATTTTAAATCTATTTATCCATTTAAAAAAAATAAATAATAAAATAACAATCTCATGAAAAATCTTGTTAGTATCATCAATTTAACATTTTAATTTCCTCAAATTTCTAAAAATAAATGTCTTAAAAAATTATAAAATATAAATTTCAAAAAGTTATTAATTTAATAATATATCTATGATTTAAATTAGCTTTATATTTTCCTTTCATTTAAAATTATTTATTTTTTTAAATTAAAATTATTAAAGACTTCGTTTTAAATGGATGGGTTAAATATTAGGCATACTTCGAACTGCTTTCATATGCCTTTTAATATTAATTAGCTTTCATATGTCTTTTAATATCAAATTAATATCAAGTATCAGTTGGTGTTATTTCCATATTAGGGTTGAGATGCACCATGTTAGATATTGCATCGATACCTATTATTTTATATTTAAATTTATTTCATAATAACATAATAATTGTTTTTTTTAACATGAGGGAATTGCTAAAGTAATAATTATTTTAAACTATAGGGAATTGCCTTGTGACACTTGATCAATATTCTTCTTTTTACAATTAGAAACCAGATAAAGGGAATAACATGTCACATTTATGATGGATTGTAAATTCGTATGACATCTCTGCGGGGTGCAGGGACTTGTGGTGAGGTTGTCGATGTGCATGGCGTCACCATGTCGGCAAGGACATACCATTTGATAATGCAATACCAAAATGAACAGCAATCTGTTGAACATGCTACTGTGACACGATAAAACCATTGATAAACTAATTCTTAGCATCTATCATTTTTCTGCTTCGCGACGGATCATTATCATTTCTTTTAAGGAGAGATACAGAGCCATGTAAACGAGCGATTTGTTGAGCGTCGGTGTCTAGGTTTCTTCCCTTGTCGCCCAATTTCAGTTGTTCATAACCACCTCTGTGAAAGAACACGGCAATCATAGCAGCCATTCACTTACAAGATTCAAAGGACCGAGAGCCATAGGTTATTCGACCTGTTGTTAGTTTCATGATTCTTTTTCCCTCCCCCTGCTCTATGTCTGCGAATTGGATTTTATATATATATATATATATATATATATATATATATATATATATATATATATATATATATATTATTGTTCAAATTATATTGTTAAGTTTTGATTTAAATGTGTATAATCCTACAAATTTGAAATAAAAATTAAAACAATCAAGTATTTTCTTGTTTGGACGCATGATTCATATTTTATTTTGGCATTCAAATGAAATGATAGATATTTTGAATTGCCTTTAACCAAATTTACAAGTGCTAGGCTCTCGGAATGCTTAAATTTTAAACATCAGTATTCTTCTGTAACTATAATACTAACACTCCCAAGTTCTTTCCGACATTGGATGAACATGTTCAAGCAACCTTGTGGTATTGAGTCAACTTTTCCATCTTGATATTCTAAAGTTGTCCTTTTGTTTTCAGCTTTGTGGTCAATGTTGTTGCGAGAGTAGGTCTACATCCACATTGCATATGGGTATCTTCCCATGCCGATTCGAGAAAATATGATCTCGAACTCTTTCCAGAGTATGATCCTTCTCGTGTTGCTACACATTTTTTCTAGTCTGCTGATGTATGGACATTGGTAGTTGGAGTCTTTGGAATATCAATATTAATTCCATTTGTATTGTCTTCCAACATTTCTTCCATCTTGTCCTTCCATGTATGTAATTTTGAGCTTCCCTCAGGGCATACTCGATTCACGATCCATAAAGTCTTCTGCCCTTTGAAGGATGATTCTACAATTTCGTTTTTCACCGCAAAAGACAACCTCAAAATTTTCTCTTCTATTGTGATTCCTACTCTCATGCCATGTACAAATTCTTTGTAGATTCAAGCGCTAATTGTAATTTACTAAAACAATAGACTTGAATTTACTCTCTCCATCGGCGGAAAGCAATTAATAGATCACGAAATCATAGCAAAAGCAAATTACAAGATTCAATGAAACATTACACAACTATTTTGTAGGAAAAGCCTCACCTAAAAATACTCTCTGTATATTTATTAGTCTGAAATATGAAAAGAATTACAATTCTTGCTCAAGCACGAAACCTCTTGCACTAGTAAAAACTATCTCACTACTTCATAGACAAATAATAGCACCCAGCAAATTTTTCGTCTCTGATTCCTATTTCCTTGCATTGTTTCATGGGAATTAGCCCCCTATTATTTGGGAAATTCCTCAATGAGAAATGTGCGATTTCACAGCCAGGCCCTTCTCGACTACATGGACCATTTATCCTAGCCTAAGTTGCTCTTGTAACGGAGAGTACACTACCCTTGAACTCTAATCTCAAATTGGTAAGCTGAAGTTCTCTTTGCATGTACATCAATTATTTTGAATTATTTTATGAGTTAAACTTGAATGATGTGCTCAAATTACGGGCCATTATTAGACACTTCACTGAACATGTCAGTTAGAACTAGTTTAAAACATTTTTTAACTCAATTTAATAAAACCCGGTTGCGAGAAATTGGCAATAGTACTTAACTAAACATAATAAGTGTCTCAACTTTAATTAACTGATTCAAAACCCATGTCACCTCGGTTAATTTCCTCCAAATAGTTTACTAAAATTAGAATTGAATTTCACCTCTTAATTAGTATTGGAAAATTCAATTAAGATTTTCTTGCTCCATTATTTTTCAACATTTTTATCTCTAAGAAAAAATTTCACAAATAATAGTTGATTAAAAGAGAGAAAATATGTCTTTAATTATAGTTATTAATTTTCTATAGAGATAATGAATATTTTAAGGCAATACAAAAAGCACTTTTCTCTCTTTATAGACAAAATAAAACAGCAATACAATTTAGAAAAGGAAATATCTAACTATTAAAATAAAACATAGAAAATTATTTAATTAAAAGTAAACTACAATATCATTTATTAATTTGTGTTAAGGCCTTGGTGGAATCAAACTACAACTCCTACTTTATAAAATCATGCCTTGTCTGACCTAGCACACTTTAATTAATTATGTGACGAGTTATGGAGATTCCTTGATATTTCATATATATGCATTGATTTTATGCTAATCCTAATGAATAATATTTATAAATGCCAGTAAAGTTTCTATCCTACTAATCACAGCAGATTCAAAATCACGATTATGTTGATGAAAATGTAAGGAATCTCTAATCCTTACTGGATTGAAAACAATCATCAAATGTTACATATATGAATAGGAACCATCCAATTATAATAATGGAATGCGACAAAAAAATAATATAACAGAGAATTGTATAGTTTTCAGATTCCATTTGGATACAATTAACACAGTGAAATTCAATTGGCACCTTTCAAGACCTTCCTAAACTAGGAAAATGCCCATCCCCAAATGCCAAGGTTACCTTAACATCAACTAATACCAATATGAGCTAGTGGAAAAAATGTAGGCATATTGACCAATGTTGAAACCCAGTGTTTACTTTTGGATGGCAATAATATAGGCCCATATTTTGCTGCACTAATCTTTGCTGTAGAATTTTAATGTCTACAGAATAAGTGAAACAATGAAATACGACTAATGTGGGCCAAAGCATTTGAAAAAAGTAGAGTACATACTTGCACCCTTTTCTACCTAGAACACACTTCTTTCTACTGCAACCAAAGTTGCACCGTTTCAAAATATGTTGACATCTAAAGAATATAGCTGCTCCGTAAAAATCCCTGGTAATAATAAAAAGATCATTGTTGTTGTCCCTGCTAAAAATATAATTTTTGATGTTGTGATATGAAATTACCTAGTTGTTAGTATCTAAGAAGAGTCTATCACATACAAAAAAGAGAAAATCACATCCATAGAAAGTTAAATATCAAATGCACACTGTTTCATGTCGACTTTACAAATATCATTCCAAATAACAAAACACGGGTAGGTGTTGAAAGTATCTTCAACATTATCATCAGAACTTTGAGTAAGTCCACCACCATTTTTACAAACATGACATGAATTGCACCAAATAACAATTGTGAGTATTGCGTAATAGAAAATTATCTCTTTTGCTCTCAGAAGCTGGAGAGTTGAGCTCTTTAACGAAATTTTTGTTATGCCTTCATATTGAGAAAAATAATGAAATATTCGAATGTGGAATTTGAAGTGGATACCTTGGTGTCTTGTATACTTGTTATAGTAGTAGCTATTATAAATGAAGGATTCAGTTCAAAACATTCGAAACATTAATGCTTTGTTGTGGACGAAATTTTTTTGATTATTTTGAACGTTTATTCTCATATGATGATTTACGAGGAATAAAACTAACTTCCATAGGTGTAATGTTGGGAAAAAATGAAACTAACTTCCAACATCCATGTAGCGGATTATATTTTTCTTTCATCATTGGTACTCATGAATATATGTAAGTTTTCATGTGCAAAAGTAAGAAAAATTAACTCACATTTAGACATTAAATTGATAGTACTTTGTTAAAATCGTTCCTTTTATAGCTACAAAATTTTGTATAATTAGTTACCTCAAAGTTTTCAACAAGCATGTACGAGAATTTTGGCCAGAGTGACACTCAAGTGATTCTTTTCTCTTTCATCAATAATAAATAAAATGAATATAGTAAAATTAAAAATTACCACTTTCCCAAATAAATAATATGATTAACTTACTCATACAATAGAAACATTGCTTTATCTCATCAAAATCAATGTTGCATTGATGAATAATTACCCATAAATATCCTTCCGGTATATATTTTGTTACAAAACTCTACCACGAAAATTATGGTTGATCTCATGTCCAGAGCTAAGTTGGATCATCCATAGTATATAGGACTTGCCAATCTCAACATCGATTGTTAGCCTTTTCCTTTTTCTAGTGAGAAATAAAGTCACTGGGGAAACTTATCCTTGCATCCCTTAAATTTTATAATTCCACAAGTTCCTTGACCTCATCCCACAAAGGCACATAGAGTGGAATCTTTTGCAAGTCAGCAACATGAAAATTCGACACCATGCCATAAAGAAATGGATTAACTTTGTAGACTTGATTTTGGTTTAACACTGTTCACATCCTTGAAGAAAATGGTTAAATGGAAACTATTCTTGACGTTGCATGATAGTGACCTATGGAAAATGTATGTCATTCTACTCATGTGTAAATATTTTAGCAAAGGTTTCACTCCTTTTGGAAATCCATGTATCCATATCAATATAGCCTCCAATATTCCTTCCATCTCCCAGACCTTCAGGTAAAATTGTATTCCTGCCTGCTTGACCCCCATCAATGTCATAAGAACATGATGTGAGTCACCGTAACATGTGCAACAATTGCAATATAACCCCGATATCCCTACTTCCAACATTTCTGTGGAGTAGTCTATAATTAGTCATTCTAAATCCATCTAGTAAGAATCCAACAAAATTGCTAATAATTGGATCACATAATAGACCAAAATGATGGCTCAAGTCCCATACGGGGAATTTCAAAAAATATTTGACATTTTAAAGACATGGTTGGTGATTAAAATGGATAATTCATTGCTCGATTTGGAGAAATTCCCTGTACATCCTCCAAAACCAACTCATTATTATCTGTAGATTAAACAAACGATGTTCATTTGGCTAATGTGAATTTTGAATACATAACCATTGAAAAAAACCTTATAGAACTAAAAATCGTAGGTCATATTTTGTTTAATCCTTTACGGTTCAATATTTTCAACAAAATCGAAAGGGTATTTAAAATTTTTCTTACAAAAATACATATGGCATTTACGAGAAGACAAACAATATAAGAAACATCCTCTTCTTAACCTTGATTGTCTTGTATTGAGCCCTTGATCTATACTAATTCCATAAAGTTCAAATTTCTTCATAATATTCTTTAAAATTAAAAAAAATGTTTCCAAAGATCTATCGAGAAATAAATCCCATATCATTTCATCTTGGAAAATATTTTGATAGAATAGAGATAAAAAAAAAATTAGAATGGCGATGCAATTAAGAAACTCATGATTTAGATATCAAAAGCCAAATTAAAGAACACAACATTCCGAGAAGTAATGAAAATCTGGCAAACACGGCTCCTATCAATACCGGTAATCTTTGTGTAAATATGTTACGCTAGCGCATTAAGGCACGAGATTTGTGGTGTTGCCTACATTCTAAAGGTCGACATGGTCTCATAAAACAATTTAATGTGATTCATACTTTGCACTAAAACTCTTCATAATTAAAAATACACCTGAATTCATAAGAACTTGAAGTCCTTAGTGGATTAAAAGGTTAAAATATTACAATCTCTCATTTAGGAACAACCATCTCATTCACAAAGATGGAGATTCTCTATACATTAAAGGTGAGCACTAGTATCCCCATATCAACCATTTTGGGAAAATATCTACATTTTAAATCCATCAAGATGTTAATTTTATTGTAAATTGATGCTTGATGTTAAAAAGAAAAATCATATATGATGTGATGATGTAGTGATAAAGTAATGTACTAGTTTCTTAACCTTCTCGTCTTGCATATTTCCTCATTTCTCTTCTTGAAATATTTTGTGTCCATAAGTTAGAAAAGGAAAAAAAATATACATACATATAGGAAGAATGAATCAAATATTGAATATGATAAGAGATAAAGCTCCTCGTGTCTAGTTTATGACCATAGTTTTAAAAATTTCCTATAAGGTGGAACAAGAATGATGCCCATTTGATGAACTAGGAAGATGAGAAGAAATTTTAAACCTGCATGGAAAAAGGAGTGAGTGTATGCTGAAGGAAAATGAAGCAAACTACTTAGGATTATGATTACTTTGTGAAATCATACAAATTAGTCTACGATGATAAACAAATGATTGATTGATGGTACCTTTAGTTAAACCCAACGGTATAGTAATTATTCTAACCAAATACCACCTTTGCATCATGATTTTATGGCTAAATTTCAATCCTCAAGAATACATTTGGATCAATGAAGGACATTATAATCTACAATCCAGAAATGGTTATAGTAAAATATCCTTCCTTCTCTCATAGTTCTTATCTAATATTAGCATTTTGAAATAACATGTGAGTTACCTCTGGAAATTAGACAAAGTTCTGATGCAGGCATCTCACCATGTACTTTTTCAAAGATGTAAACAATAAATTCCACATGAAAATAAGCCATTCAATATAAAAAATAAACATGAATATATCTATTTAGGGACATGGCTCTATTGAACACTAAATATTCTATGTGATGACTTGTTAGCTTACCACACAGGACTACTAGCATTTTCGTTTTCCAAATACCAACCCTGCATTAAACTACTTGAATTTAAATATAAAGTCCTTGACATAGACATAATGATAAGGCCTCATTTATGCTGAATGCTATTCATTGATCCTTCATAGATGTAATGTCATACATATTTCTAATATTTTCTTGATACTTCTTCAATGTGACATGTAACTACAATGTAATGTTAATGAAATATAATTACAATGTACTATTAGAATTAGAAAGCTCAAATTTGATGAAGAAAATAATTATCTTGAATTTTTATAACCCAATCTGTGCAGTATGTTTGTAGTAGCTATTCTTTCGGGGAATTTGAATCATGTAAAATTCAGTAACAGTCATACTGGAGATATAATGTTCGAATACCTTTTTCCATTGAATATCGTTCTTGATCCTTCATTGGGGAGAGTATGATTGTTTCTATGCCCAATATTGATCTATGATCTCTCAAGTAACTTGTTACTGGTGTATTATTGGTGAGGAAATGTAAGTACAATGTAATATTCAAATTGGAAAACTCCAATTTGAGTAAAGTGATAACTATTTGAAATTTTATAACATATTACTCTTGTGAGAATTTTGTAGTGCCTTTCTTTCAAGGCATTTTAATCAAAATATTT
This sequence comes from Pinus albicaulis, assembly GCA_034641835.2. NCBI lineage: Eukaryota > Viridiplantae > Streptophyta > Pinopsida > Pinales > Pinaceae > Pinus > Pinus albicaulis. The sequence goes on along the minus strand of CM076575.1, from coordinate 1,693,458,571 downwards.
CAAAAATTCAATGCATCTAACCTTAGATTCATGGAAAAGTATGCCCCTATAATAATATTATTATGTCATTACGGATATCAAATGATGTAATTGGGTTAAAATTAAAAATGCGAAGGTGGGTTACACTTTCGTGAGAAACATGATTGGAAATTTCATTTTTCCATGATTTGTAGAAGTTTTTAAATTAATTTAGTCAAACTAATTCTTTCATTTACACTCATGGCAATTGACGACATGGGTAAAAACTATTTCCCAGCTAGATATGTTAAGCGTAAATAAGAAAGTTTGATGAAGTAATAGTCGACCAAATTCAGCTTAAAATAATTGACTCGAAATTTTTCTTATAAATATGTGGCCCCAAGACACTTAACAAGTTTTGGGTTGCTACATTAGGTTGGTTATTTCTCTATTGTATTGCTGTTTTATACGATCTCACTCTATTTTATTTCGTTGTTGCGGTGTGAATCCTTTCATTTAGTGTTGTGTTGTTTTGGTGTGTGTTGCTCTTCTGTTGTGTTGCGCTATTTAGTTGTCATACTCTGTTTGTGTTGTGTTGTTGAAGGGGAAAGGATGGGAGCAAGAAAAGGTGAAGGTAAGGTTTATGGTTATGCTCTGTTATGTTTTTTTATTGGTTTTTTTTGTTTTAAATTTTATTTTTACTGTGTTCGTAGGTTTTTCTCTAAATACGCACTCCTCCTCGTATCATTGTCTTCTCATTTTGTGTCCTCTAGTTGTATATAATGTCCATGCCCACTCTCATTGTCTTGTTGTATTTGAATTTCAATTAGAAGAAAAAACCTACTATTTCAATGTCTATTTTTCCTTTTATTCTTCGAAAACAAATTTTATAGAAGTAGAAACCAAAGATTGATTTTGATTAAATATCCATATTTTTGAATTAAAATATTAAAATATTATAATCGTACTACAGAAATAACTCAATTCATGTCTTCATAACTTATAGATATTTTCAAATATCAATTTCCTTGCATTTTGGTTTTACTTTTTAGGCCTTCAACATGTAAGTTGTTGTCAATATGAAAAGGTCTAGTAATCTTAGTTGAATAAAAATGTTGCATGTGATTTTTAATAATTTTTTTCTAGGAGGGATTAAATTCTCTTACACATACATATATGGATCCATAACAAAAAAAAAAAAAGACATTCCGATTTCTCCGGTACCCATTATTTTTGTTAGCGATCTAAATGGATCCGAATCCATGTGTTAGAACATTATTCCTCTTAAAATATATTCAAGCCACTGCCTCACCTTTGTAAGCAGAAAGATAGTGGCCACGTCTGAGATATTCATTCAGCATCCACATTAAGAAATCCATGGAAAATTTCTACCCAAATCCTTATGAATTTTTGACGTTGAGAATTCCTGTGAATTTGTTGAGGTTAGATAAAATATATAGAATTTCTACTGGATTGGCTTATTCATCACATCCACTATCATTATTACAAGCTTAATTATGTGAATTACACTATGACAATGAGAATGATACACAATTTGTTACATCACTTATGTGACCTATCTTGATATAGCGTTAGTTTGTACTCTCTCCATAAAGCTTGGACATGGTATGTTTGATCTAACTAACATGTTGTACTATCATATTACTGCGAATACGTGGTGTTAATTAGAAATAATAATATAAGTATAGTCTCTTTGTTCTAGCTCTCTAATCATAAGTCCTAGTTATGAAGCTGTAACTTGTTGACTTAATGAATACAATTGTAGATAATCTATAACTAGTAACCACTCACATAATGAATCACATTTTATATGAAATAAGTTATGATTACAATCATGATGATAGATGAATTTATACTATATCTAACATAAAGTTGATAAACGTAATTCAAGGCGAGTAAAACTTTCACACTAATCACATATTGAACATTGCACATGTAAACACTTATACCTATTCATTTCTCGATTATGTGTTTACACAACCTATTATGATCATAGAAGCTCCCATAACTATTGTTACTTGTTAAACCTCTTTTATATAAGCCATATATTCATTGTAACCCCATATTCAATGAGGCTTTGATTTCTGTTTGGCTTACGATAAGTAATGTTTAGCTATATTAGATTATTTTGTTTACAAATAATATGATCATAGAGGTTTTCATAACTATTGTTACTTCTTCGACCCACGTTATATAAACTCTGAGATTCATTGTAACCTCATATTCAGCTGGATTTGATTCCCACTATCATTTCACACTAACTAATTTTCCCATATTATATTCTTGGAATAACGCCTATGATAGTTCCCTATATTCAATTGCATTTGGAGGTAGAAATTGTTAGGATTTGCAAAGCCCTCTAATCATCATTGAAATCCTTAAACCATTTCTAAAAACTCTTCATGAGGATTTCTACTTAGATTTCTAGTGTTATCAATCTGATCTATAGTTATTGAAGATGGTACATACATGGCCACAACATTGAAGAAACACCAAATCAACACCCCAAACATGAAAATATTGATCCTATAAATCTCAACATCAACTTCTTCCCTCATGTAATAAGTTAGGAGGTTCAAGTAATTGTTTTCATAATAAATTGGCTAAAATTTGGATAAAGGTATAATGTAATTATTTTATTTTGTTTAATACAATCAAATATTGTTTTAGAAATAGATTTAACATTTTAAAAATTTAAGTACTTAGATTATGTAAAATTTTCTCAAGCCTTTTTCTTTTAGCATACTTGGATATGCATTGAGATTAATATTTATCGATATTTATTAAGATATATATATTTATATTGATTACCTAATCTTGAATTGAAATTCACTCCTTCCCAAAAAAATATTTGTTAACAAATATTATGAGTACTTATCCAATATCTTGAAAAATTTTAGCTTGTATATCCCGCGTAACCTGTGTGATCTTCACATGTTTTTGATGTATTATTAGCTATGGAAAAATCGCACATTCTCCAACATTTAAATTTCCATGCATATAATTTAGGCTTGTCATGAGCTTAAACATCAATCAAGGATGATCTGCTTTTGTTGGCTAGTCTATGTGCGATGTGAAGTTAAAAATTGCAGTAGTCAACAGAGTGTGGCAGTAGTTTATGGTTTATAATGAAAACCAATTAAATTTTAGCTACGCATTAATTTCATGCCAAAATTACCAATTTCATTTGAGCCACACCTTAATTTCTCCCGAACTTAATACTTTTGCTTGTGGTAAGCGTACTTATTATAATAATCACTAAACATACATGCATACATGCATATGTACAAAATAGTCTACATCCATCTTGTGAAGATATCATGAATAACAACCCATTAACATGATAATTAATAACATAGCCTTCACATGCACACAACAACACCACGAGACATAGATGCATACATACATACATATTAAACATTATCCTACATCCATATTGCAGAACCTATCCATTCCTATTTTCATTTTTGTGTGCGGGATAATTGTCTTCACACAACTTTCACATGCACACAACAGCTCCACAGGACATACATGCATACACGCATATATTCAACAGTAGTACGCATCCATCTTGTAGAACCTATCATTATATTTTTTTCACATTCATAGTATATTTATTTCAATTTTGTTCATAAATAAAATTACCAATTTAAAACTTATGCACATGCTGTACCCTGGCAATGTGTTCATCCTCGGATGACAACATCATTCCATGGTTGTAAATTAAGACAAAAATTAAGGAAAACCATGTTCAAGTCATTTATCCCTTAAATTTTAAGGAAAACCATTTACATTCCATTTCTTATGAGTACTAATAATATGTTTACAGGAAAATGCCGGTGTCTTTGGAAACCATGTGCATCTCATTTACTCCCATAGCTTAGGCATTTTCTGGCTTTTTAGGAACCACTTCTTGCTATTTCTCTGTCATTTCTCCCATAAAATTTAAGGTAAAATTTAAGGATAACCATGCACATGTTATTTCTCTCATTTCTCCCATAAACTCAAGGAAAACTTTAACGATAACCATGTACATGTCATTTCTCACATAAATTTTAAGCCAAACATTACTTTAAGGCATTTTCTAGTTTATGGCAGAGTTTAAGGGAAACCATGTACATGTAATTTCCATGTCATTTCTCCAATAAAATTTAAGGCAGACTTTAAGGATAACCACGCACATGTCATTTCTCCCATTTCTCCCATAAACACAAGGAAAACTTTAAGGATAACCATGTACATGTAATTTATCCCATAAAGTTTAAGAAATTTTCTATTGTTTTTGGAACCATGTGCATGTCATTTATATGTCATTTATCCCATAAAATTTAAGGCAAACTTTAAGGATAATCATGTACATGTCATTTGTTCCATAAAATCAGGGCAAAGTTTAAGGAAAACCATGTACATGTCATTTCTCCAATAAAAGTTAAGGTGAAATTTAAGGATAACCATGTACATGTCAGTTCTCACATTTCTCCCATAAACTCAAAGAAAAATTTAAGGATAACCATGTACATGTCATTTCTCCCATAAACTTTAAGGCATTTGCTAGTGTTTTTGGAACCATGTACAAGTCATTTCTATTTCATTTATTCGATAAAATTTAAGGCAGACTTTAAGGGTAACTATGTACATGTCATTTCTCCCATAAAATCAAGGTAAAATTTAAGGATAATCATGTACATGTTATTTCTCCCATAGACGTTAAGGGATTTGCTAGTGTTTTGGGAATCATGTACGTTTCATTTCAATGTCATTTCTCCAATAAACTTTAAGGTAAAATTTAAGGAAAACCATTTACATGTGTCTTTTCTCCCATAAACTCAAGGAAAACATTATAGCATGTCATTTCTCCCATAAATATGTTATTTATCCTGTAAAATATAAGGCAAAATTTATGGAAAACCATGTAAATGCCCTTTCTCCCATAAACTGTAGGCAAGGAAAACTTTAAGGCATGTCATTTCTAGATGTCATTTATCCCATAAATTTGAAGGAAAACTTTAGGGCAAACTATATACATGTCATTTCTTCCATAAACTAAAGGATTTCGCCCATAAACTCAACGAAAACTTTAAGCAAAATCATGTACATGTAATTTCTCCCATAAACTTTAAGGTATTTTCTAGTGTTTTGGGAACCATGTACATGTCATTTGTATGTAATTTCTCCATAAACTTTAAGACATTTTCTAGTGTTTTGGGAACTAGGTACATGCCATTTCTATGTAATTTCTCTCAAAAAATTTTAAGCAAACTTTAAGGCAAACCATTTACATGGCATTTCTCCCATAAAATTAAGGAAAACATTACGACAAACCATGTACCTGTCATTTATCCCATAAAATTTAAGGTAAGCCATATATATTTCATTTTCCCATAAACTTTAATTTAATATATTTTTTAAAATTAAGGCAAACTTTAAGGAAAACCATGTACATGTCATTTCTCCCATGCATTTGCAATAAATTTAAGTCATTTTCAATTAGTGTTCATTTAATATATTTTTAAGGAAAATCCTGGTGTTTTTGAAAACCATGTACATGTCATTTCTCCATAAAGTTGGCATTTTCTAGTTTTTTTGGGAACCATGTACATGTCATTTCTCCCATGAATTTTCAATAAACTTTAAGGCATTTTCAATAAGGAAAATTCTAGTGTTTTTATAAACCATGTAAATGTCATTTCTCCCATGCATTTGCAATAAAATTTAAGGCATTTGCAATAAGGAAAGAGTTAGTGTTTTTGGAAATCATTTACATGTCATTTCTCCCATGCATTTGAAATAACATTTAAGTCATTTGCAATAAATTTTCATTTAAAATACCTTTAAGGAAAAATCTATTGTTTTTAGAAACCATGTACATGTCATTTCTCCCATAAAGTTCGCATTTGCTAGTGCTTTTGGGAACCATGTACATATCATTTCTCCCAAAAATGTACATGTCATTTTCTCCCAAACATGTACATGCCATTTCTCCCATAAAATTTACGGCATTTGCAATAAGGAAAATGCTAGTGCTTTTGGAAACCATGTACATGGAATTTCTCTCATAACATTTAAGGCATTTTCCAGTGTTTTTGGGAACCATGTACAAGTAATTTCACCCAAAAACATTAAGGAGAACCATGTACATGTCATTTCTCCAATGAATTTGCAATAAATGTTAATTTAATATATTTTATTGAATTTACTTTTTTCAGGGATTAAAAAACCCACTAATCATGGTTGAAAAATGGACATTATGCATAGATTTTTCTTGTTATCCCAATCCAGGGAAAGCAGTGATTGCATATGTTCTTTGCAATATTTTGACTAACAAGGTGCTTCAAAGGAAAATGAATATACTAGGAACAACAACAAGAAATGAGGAATATTATATTGCATTAATAAAAGGCTTGGGAATAGCTAGGGAGTATGGCTCAAATGGAATTGTAGTTTTCACCAACTCTGAACATGTGTGTAACCAGATGGAAGGCGTGTACCAAGTTAAGAAGCAGAGGCTAAAACAACTACATGGAAAATTAAACAACATTGTTAGACAATTTAAATTTTTTAGTATAAGACATTGTGAAAATGCTAATAACATGCCTGGTGATCTATTTTTGTGGCAATGCCAATTCAAGATTCAGATGTCAAAGATGAATTAATAGATGAATTAGTATTATATGGGGAAATTTCAATTCAATATTTATCTCTCAAAGATGAATTAGTGTTGAGACGTTCTCCTTCAAAATTTAGTAATGGACATTGTAACATATATTTGATATGTGTGTGTTTTTTACTTATAAATCCGTCATTTCTAATGACCATCTTTTTTTTTCAATTATATACCAAGTGTGCTCCCACCATGTAAGTGAAAATTGGTGAACTTCACGTTTTATGAAATTAAAATGTGAGGACTTCAAGAATTTTTTGTTTAAATTTAGTTTCACACATCAATTTGTGCTTTGAAACTTGTGTTTTACATAATTTTTGTACGAAATTACATTAAATTTTTGAAATATTTTGAATTTATTCTAAATAGTAATTTAAAGATAATTATAAATTTCGACTGTAGATATCCATATATATATAATGGAGGATGAAATGCGAAGATCAATAGAATCCCATGACTCTACAAGAGAGGGGATCATGGATCGAGGGATGTTCGTGGTATTTATATTAAATGTGCATGTTTTTAAATGACATTTGAATATGTAATATTATCTCCATACATACATGTATACATGTGGAATTGATTTTTTTATTGAATGTATATATATATATATATATATATATATATATATATATATATATATATATCCCCATGTATATGCATGTATATATATGGAATTTATTTTTTATCAATTTTGTGAGTTAAATTAGTTATTAATAAATTTCATTTTTTATTTTTTAGGAGTTAGGAGGACAAGAGTGTCTACTCCATCAATGGAGCATGGCCATGGTTCATGCAATTGTGGTATGGTTCACACAATTTAATCAATCATATGTACATGTATTTATATGTATGAATGTGTTTTTGAATTAATTATAAATTCATATTTTTTTTATGAAGCTTCCCTCTCATCATGTGAGGTTGGTGGTGGTACACATTCCCATGCTTTCCCATCAATAGGTGGTGGCCAATTTCATGAGGGTGGTGATGTGTATTCCCCCGAAGGCGAATCAATGGTTGGTCCTGTTGGTTATCGACCAATCAATGGTCATTCGGGTTCTCAACACTGTCATGGTGGGCATGATTTTAGCTAACCATCTCGAGGTGGCCATCAATATGAATATTATTTTCATTCAATTTGTACAAATTTGGTCACATGTTTTTTTATTTATACAAAATTTTGTATATTCATGCAGAGGGTGAAAATGTTGCTCCAAGTAGACGTAGGCCAGAATGTGTTATTCAAGAAGAAGGTTGTACACCAACCATGACTTATCCATCTGAAATTTCTGATATATCTTGGGAAAAAAACATCCAAAAATGCACATTACAAATGTTTCGACATCTTTATTCAAAATTGAAGAAAGATACTGTGTCTTTGAAACCCCCTGTCAAGATCGAGAAATCTTAGAAATAGTTACTCCATCTTTAAGCAGACTTGTAGATGTGTACAAAACGCTTGGGCCAACCACTGATACTTTTATAGAACTGATGAAGAAAGTAAAGGAAACAATGGGAGGTGTCGATACATGGGAGGTTGTTAAACAGAGAATTACAATATAAATAGCCATGTCTATGTTTAATTTCAAAGAAGGGTAGGAAAGAAAGACGGTAAAGGCACAATATTTAAAGCACCCTGACATAGCTTGCCATTTGTATGACAGCTACCTTTCTGCCTATGGAAGACTACCATGGAACGACGAGGTTCCTCTTTATTTTGCAAAATTATTTTATGCATAATTACTTTTGCGAATGAAACCCAATTATAATGACCTTCCCTCTAAATTTTTTGTTCCTAGGAAAGGTCGATTATGTGACCATAGGGGTCAGCCTTTTCATCTCGAATTTCCTCACCCCAAGCCACCATTGGTAAGTCAGCCTTTTCATCTCGAAACATTGTTGTCCTAGATGGATGTCACTTCTCAAATTAGTCGAGAAGTAAGGGATGTCATCATAGATAATGTTCAGAGTGGACATGGTGGAGTTGATGTTTTTCTGAATCGAAAAAGAGCACGAGAGAACGCATGTGCTAATTTTGTGTATCATATAGATGATGACATAGACAACATGAGTATTGAAGAGATCAGAACATATATAAATAATTTTTGCAATGGTTGGTAGGACCTAATCATTCATGAGGAAGAGGGCACAAGATCAGTATGTGTTAATGCTTATGGTGAATATTTTAACACATGTACAATTTGTAATAAATACATATATATACATTTATTTGTATATTTTAATATAACAAAAATGTATCATATATGCGAACACCATTTTCAATTCTCACACTTGATGAACTAAGATGTTAATATCACAGTCGAAGCTTCAGGTTCTCACAATGAAGATGATATGTTGTCACATGTTAGTGTTTTTTAAGTGAACATGATGTTGATGTACATTATTTTAATCTATTATTATATATCGGAACCTGATGACAGATTTTTAAAATAAATAATTGTGTACACATGCACATGTATATAATTAAATTTTAACAGATTCTGATTTTGTCCGATGTTTTTGTGATGGAGGTACCCTCCTCTTCCCTATTAGGAGATGTGCCAAATCCACCATCACAAGTATGAACATTTTTTCACTTAAATATGTTTTTAAGTTAATATATTGAGTTCAAAAGTTCCATTAAAAAATGAGATCAAGATCTCGAGTTATTTTACAGTTTTAATTTTTTTGAATTTTATGTTTCTAGAGATGATATTCCTTTGGAGCCAGCCTTAGGAGATGTATCCAATCCACCATCACAAGTACTAATTTTTTCACTTATATGTTTAAGTTATAAATTGAAGTTCAAAAGATTTATTATAAAATGATATCTAGATCTTGAGTTATTTTATAGTTTTAAAATTTTTGAATTTTAGATTTTTGGAGATGATTTCCATTGTCCAAGGACTCTAGCAATTGAATGAATGACGAAGATAGGAACATCCACACCATTTGAACAAGTTGTCTACTTTTTTTTTTTTAATATTATTGAAAATTAGTTTATATGCATTTTTCATTTGAAAATTTTTAATACACACACACACACACATGTATATTGTACAATTTACTGTGGAGGATGTTTTAATGGATAAACAACAAAAAACAATGCAGAGGGAACTACTTGAGGTGTTGCATGAATTTTTTTTTTCATTTTCTATTTTTACATGAATTTCTACATTATCATTTAATTTTAAAACATTAAATTTTAATGTTATTACACGTTTTGTACAAGTTCCCCATTCCTCAGAGGATAACACGAGGCCCAGATCGCTACTAGCAAAGACACTGGATCCATCTGTATTTGATTGATGTTGCACATGTATGCAAAATTTCATTTGATAGATGTAGTCTTAAATTTACTTTTCTATATATAGTATTCTCTATGCAGTCATATTTAATTTTCTATATAACTTTATACTTGTAACACTATACATTGAACTATATATATTTACTTTTATTGTTCATGTGATATAAATTTTGGACAAATTTTACTGTTTGGATATCGTTTGAAACTACATTTTTTTTTATCAATAATGATTTTAAATTTTGGATAGTTACGTTTGGAATATGATCACATGTTGTGATATGTAATGTTTCATTTTTAAAACTCAAGTTCTCATTTTATTTGTTAAATATAAAATGAATCTAGATGGAAATTTCAAATTACAAAACACATACATGTGTATATTTTGGATAGTTGAACTACATTTAGCATGTGATCACATGTTCTGATATAATGTTTTGTTTTTAAAACTCAAGTTTACATTTTATTTGTTAAAAATAAAATGAAACTGTAGATGGAAATTTCAAATTACAAAACATGTATACATCTGTATATTTTGGATAGTTGAACTACATTTGGTATGTGATCACATGTTGTGATATAATGGCTTTTTTTTAAAACTCAAGTTGCCTTTTTATTTTTTAAATTTAAAATGAATCTCTAAATGGAAATTTCAAATTGCATTTTCACAATGTGTATATTTTGGATAGTTGAACTATATTTGGCATGTGATCACATGTGATATAATTTTTTTTTTTTAAACTCAAGTTTTCATTTTATTTGTTAAAAGTAAAATGAATCTCTAGATAGAAATGTCAAATTACAAAACAATATACATGTGTATATCTTGGATAGTTAAACTACATTTTGCATGTGATCACAAGTTTTGATATAATGTATTTTTTTTTAAATTCAAGTTTTCATTTTAGTTGCTAAATATAAAATGAATATCCTGATGGAAATTTCAAATCACATTTTCATAATGTGTATATTTTTGATAGTTGAAATACATTTGGCATGTGCTCAGATGTTGTGATATAATGTTTTGTTTTTAAAACTCAAGTTGTCATTTTATAAATGTTAGATATAAAATGAATCTCTAGATGGAAATTTCAAATTACAAACCATGTATACATGTGTATATTCTAGATAGTTGAACTACTTTGGCCTGTGATCACATGTTGTGATATAATGTTTTTTTTTTAAAACTCAAGCTGTCATTATATTTGTTCAATATAAAATGAATCTAGATGGAAATTTCAAATTACAATTTACACATACATGTGTATATTTTGGATATTTGAACTACATTTGGCATGTGCTCACATGTTTTCATATAATGTCTTGTTCTTACAACTAAAGTTAAAATTTATTTAGTTATATCTAATGAATCTAGATCGAAATTGCAAATGAAATGTAACACATACATTTGTACATGTGATGCATTTGAACCTGTGTGTGAATGTTATATAGTTTTAGGATGTACATATATTATTTACGTGATATTTAAGTACATTTTAAAACATTCATAGATGCTTTTACATATTTAAGTTCACATGAATATATGTACATAAAAATGATTGAAGTACATGTTTGAATATATGTAAAAATGATTGAAGTACAATACATATCAATGTATATATCTAAAAACAATCATGAAATATACAGGTCAGAAGACATACCACGGCCCCGCGCTAGCATCACAAGCCCAGTAGGGGCAATTATAGGGGTATTTTCTCAGGGCACTCTCACTGTGGCCATGACCAATGATTGGAATCGACCGAGGGCTCTGCATCTGATAGCCATGAGGTGCTAGCTTCTAAATCATTTGATAGCATTTATGGGGAGATTATTTTACCTCTGAAGAAGCCTAAGGGTAGAAGAGGCTGTAAGAAATCCACTATTTTGCAATTTGTGCAGCCTTTTCCTGGGAAAAATAAACTCGCTTCTAGTTTATGAGCACACGATGGAGGATATTGGCATTTAGGTTATGGACTCAGAGGATTTTTGGACTAGAGATTACAATGTGAAGTACCCAGTCACTCCAATCATCCATGCGGCTCATTCGAAGCCTCCTCAAATGACCACAGATGAGGAGGAAGTCGTTGCCAAAGAATACAACTGCCTGATATAGGAAGAGGACGAGGTGACAGACAAAGGTGAATGAACTCCATAACTGTTTGGTAGCAAGGTTAATCTGATCTACCATGATTGAACTCACATGATACCATACCTGATCTATAATATCCTTCACACCTTTCTTCTACTGTGATATCATCACACAGAATGGGCGCTTTATTCCACCATGCTTTTGCTGCATTTACCCATCACTCGATCAAACATATCCATGATATATCTATACCTATACAATTATTCCATACAATTACTCTTTTAAACACATATTATTGCATTATTCCTCTGCTACCTCATCTATTCATTCAACCTTCAAACCCTCGTTCAGAATTCTCTAGAATTTTAGGGAAAATCGTGGTTTCGACCTTCGAGAGAAAGTAGTCGATTTCCCCCTCTTCACTGGAATCTCATAACACGAAGAATCTCAAAATTAACCATTGCGACTTCAATCCTCAAAAGGAATTCCAAACCCTTTCCCGAGAGCACTACATACATACTCCATTCTCGCTTTCTAGTTCATCTTAGGCACAACGCTCCTTCAACACATAAATGAACTCTGTCAATTACAAATATTAGTTTCACAATCATCCACCACGTTAAACCCTCTTGAGATTTATTTTGGTTATTAACTTATACAAAAAATCAATTCCCGTTGCTTATCTGACATAATTTAACTCCTCCACTTTGTAAGAAATCACATAATACAACTATCTATGCATGTCTAGATTTCTTCAAACACGCAGGTAATTTCAATTCCAAATTAAAGAATGATTTCCTTACATTCACTTAAAAATATTTTACATAGAAATAAAGCTAATCCTCATTCCCATATACTCAATCCTAGGCTTGAGCTTCTTTAAAAATGGCCTTCTCTCATCCCTCTCTCTACCCGTAGGCTTACAATAAAATCTCCTCATTCGTACTGAATATTACCTATATAAAAATGGTATCCCTTAATGCCTTTGAGGGTTACAAATATATACAAAAGGTTCTGTAACCAATTTTAGTTCAAATCCTCAATCTTTGATGCAGGGACATTAGGCCCAAGAAAATACTTGGCATTTTTATAAACACAGTGGGCTCTTATGGTTTTAATTTGTTATGTAATTATTATTATTTTCAATAAATATATTGAGGAATTGTAAATTTTCTCAAATAATTGAAGAACATGAGGGGAAGTTGATTAGTTAGGAATGTGAAGAGTAAGTTTTAGTATATCTAGGGATTTAGGCTAAATTGAGAAATCGAAAAAAAATTTCGAGCTGTAAGGGAGATTAATTGATTCATTAATCTTTTTTATAAATGTAAGCATCAAAGATCAGATCCGAAAGATGGAGAGTTAGAGTAGGACTGTGGACAAACAAAGTTTCTATTTTTAAGCCTACGGGAAATTTTAGGAAGGGCCAATGATTTGAAGATCTTCCCAAGGTAATTGTAATTTGATTCTGATGTATTTATGAAAGAACCTATTTTGGAATTATATGCATTGATTGATTGAGCAATTTTGTGTTTAATCTCTATAATTGGGGTTTGAGATGAGACTCTGCATGTGATTGTGATTATGCTCTCCATAGAGAGAAATCAATGTTAATTATTATGTTTTGAAGTGAAATGCATTACGGGTTAAATATTTCTGAGGAATATCAAGAGAAGATTTGCAGTCATCGATCACTGCAAGGATCGACGATGCAAAGGGGGTTTTTAATAGCATTCCAATTGAAATTTTCAAGTGTTTATAGATGAATGAAATTCATTGTGCAAGGGAAGAACCCTTTATAAGTAGTAACCACTCTGTTGAATACAAATAGTGAAACGAGAAGACTAAAAACCCTTTGAAACAATGAATCAAACATGTTGATCTCATGAGTGGTTGTGTGGTGTCTTGGCGAAGGATTGAGGTTTTTGTTTAACCCTGTTTGAATGTTGAAGGTGTGTGTTTAGCAGTAAGGACAAAATCGAAGATAGAATGGCAGAACCCAATTTCACAGAGACGGAATGGAGAATGATGGCACTGATACATATATACTACATGCGGTCAAAGGAAAATAAGGGCAGAGTTGTCGTTTTAAGACCTGTTCGATAGGGAATTATATTAGTAAAGTCAAATTCAGCATTGAAGGAATGGAAGTGATGAGAAGGGAGAGAAGTTTGGAAGATGAAACCAGTAGTATCGCGCTGCTTCTCAAATGGTAAGTGGTTTCTTTGAAAGTAACGTGATATCAGTCTTCATATGACACGTTGCAATGAGTGGTTTTTAAAAACCATTTTCATCATGTAAATTCTGAGCATTAAACCCCATGCATTTGTGTCGCGGGATATCCATCGGATGTCCACCTAATTCATTATTGAAGCATGAGAGCAGCTAGGCCATCGGATCTGAAGGAAAGTCGCAAGGTGATTAATGAAAGAGATATGTGTTAAATGAGATGTGGGTCCGAACCGATATTACAATTGAGTTTTAATGTTGAGTGGGTCAGTTTCTGAATTGTGAGAAGGCCATGATATTAGACCTTTAGTGGTAATGTATCGATTTAATTAAGGCATGGTGGATACATACATTCCGACTTTCATAATTTGAAGCCAAAGGTTTGGATCTAGATGGGATTGAAATTCGAATATCCAATTCGAATATTTATAAAGTAAGTTCGACTATGGTTGTATAGTCATTGTGGAAAAGGAAGCTTTTCCATTTTATTAAATTACCAAAAGGTTATGTTAATGGACTGAAAATTAGAAAATGCATTCTACAGGCATAGAGAGTGGAAATTATAATTTTGTGTGGAAATGGGTGGTTCTATAACCATAGGAATTTTATTGTAATATCTCAAATCTATGATTTGAGATATAAAAAATCTTCTACACATTAATTTAAAGATTGCCCAGATTTTGGGTTTATTGGGCATAAATTAGAAAGGCATTTTTATATGTAGCCTTGAGAGTGAAATTTGTTTTCGGTATAATGTAAAGAGAATTGGATATGCGTTGTATGGTTTTAACCCATTAATTGAAGAACCTTCCGTGCATATTCATTTAAATTGCCAGTTCATAAAATAAAATATTGGAATTGCCCAGATTGAGAGTTTGTGTTGGATTGAAAACTGGAGATGCATTGTTATATGCATGAGAGTAGGGAATGTGGGTTTGGCACGGTAGCTTGCCATCAATCTTTTAAACCAAATCCTAAGAATCCTCTAAATCCACAAAATCGTCAACTAATTCCTAACTCTACGATTCAAAATCCCTATGAGATCTCAACTAGCCTAAATCTCTCATGTTCTCCTACATTCGAGAAAATTTAAAAATAATACTCACAACATTTAATTAAATCCTATTCTAAATGTCTCACATAAAATCCACTCAAAATATTGAAAATTACATTAATTAAATACTTAGGGAACCAACTCCCTTGAAAACATAAGACCCCCTACATTTTAATAAATGTAAAAAATTTGGAACCATGATGTTCCTGCATCAGGTAAGTAGATAATATTTAATGAAATGATCTTGGTGGAAGTTAAAGGTCTCTCCACAAAAGGAGAGAAATGGATAGACAGGAATATCAAACTCCAAAGTTCGATGGAATTGTTTACGGACTCTGGTGAGGAAATTGTCCACAAAGGAATAGGATTCCACCGAGCATCATTTGGAGAACCATAGTAGGAGCTTGCAGACATAATCTAGAGGTGCATTACATGTGATGGAAACCATGATGTGGTAAGACCACACCATCTCCAACTATTGGCAGCTTTAAAATAGAAGATAGTCCTAAACACGACTTTTATTCTAAATTTCCTTTTACATGAAGTTTTTGGTAGATTCGCTATCTAGATAACGACCCAAGTACTATAGTTAGTAACAATTATTTAATCAAATTGAGAGTCATTAGGGAATTAGCGTTGTCACAATTAAGCTGAGATAATTTCTTGGGACTTGATGACATTCCATCTGTGGAAGAAATGTGTGAGGAAGAAAACATTCATCTAAACATGGAAAACTCTCCCCTTGAAATAGTAAATAGTAGCCAACAGAGGAAAGTGATAGTCAAACCCCAAATTTTCAGAACTTGACTAGAGATGAGAATAGTTTTTCCTTTGTCCTAGTTTCTTTACTGGCTAAGCGTAGAAGGTCTAAAAGACTAGCGAGGGAAAAGAAGCCTATAGGGTCTATTGGGCATGCGTCAGAAAATGAGCCGTCTAGAGAACCCCCGATGGAATAGTAGGTTAACTCACCTTGAGTTTGTGAAGAGTAAATAGCCCACATCTTGGAAAATATGGGAACTCTCTTTTCCTTTGAAGGGAATGAAGGTTGTTTTGAGAATCCATCTGAATGAAATAACCAAACTCTTCTAGAGAAACGACCATTCCATTGACCCATTATAATCATAAATTTGAAGATAACTCAACTGCAACAGTTTTGATTGATGAAAATTATGAATAATTTGAAGTTCCTCCTATTAATGAAAATGTCACTATTGTTCGATATTTATCTAGATTACCAATTTTAGAACCTAGTAAAGGGTTGAAAGGAAAAAATAGGGAGATACTCAAGCTATTTGAGCAAGAAAAGAAGAAACTACGAAAAAGGATAGAACATCTCAGAAATTGGCTTATAAAATCCAGAGGAAATTACAGAAGGAAAATAAAATTGTGACAATTGGAGTCCAAGGTGAGGGGATTCCTATCAATCATGTGGGAACTCAGACAAGAGGAATTTATATCAATGATTCAGAAATTGAAACACCCATTAACCCTTATGTGGTTACATTTGAGGCAAAAAGCTAGACAAAACTGTTGATGACTACCAATAGGGATACAAAAAATGAAGTAGTGCTTCCCTATTCTCACTTGATTAAGGATGCCACAATCCAAGTACTAAACAGGAAATTGGAAAAGCATAAATAGTTTTTGAAACAATACCAAGGGGAAGTACTACCTCAGGAAAACAACAAGAGTTTCTAAAAAATTAAAAAGCATTGCCTACTACTGAAGATGAAAACTACGTCGAATTCAGAATGGAGAAAAATAAAACAAAGAAATTACGAGAACAAATCCAAACATATATGGAGAAAACCAAGGAAACATTCTTTGTTTACTCTAATGTGTTGTCTTGTAGATCTCTAGCTGAAAACTATGCCATGTTTCTACTTGAACGATATTTACTATTGAAAGTAAAAAGCCATATGGTGTGGCCAAACTTTTGAGTTTATTATTGCTTCTAATTTTATTAAGTGTTTTCGAGAGAAGGAGGATAATGTGGTATTTTTTATGTCAAATTTACATGCATAACTTATTTCTAGAAGAACAGAGGGAATGGAACCCTAGTCCTTTCATTGGGGATGTGAAATTCCAAGATGTTATATCCTTTTCTAGGAATAAAATCAAATCGTATAAGGCCTATAGCATATTGCAATTAAGGGAGAATGGTCTAGACCTTTGGGTTAGAGGATAACCTAACAATGCACTACAAACTTTTATAATGCATAAAGGGTTTATGCAACGACCTTAGGTTGCTTTTGTTTTGGCCCCCATGCATAAATATGATCTTATAGAATTTCTTCAGTATTTTTAAGATATCAAAGAAGATGCCCTTCAGGCATCACACCAGTGCAGGAAAGAATATCCTAATAAGGTAAAAAATAGGGAGCCTTTTAGTTACAAAATTTTTCAGGGAGTGGCTGACTCAATGCAACATTATAGTCGTATGGTTCTGTCTAAAGGACCCACTTGGATTGGGTGCAAGTAAAAATTCCTTGTTATCTGGTACCCTTCGTATGGTTACAATGTTGAATATGAACTCCCTAAAGGAGAAGAAAGTGATGCTCTCAAGGTTCTTCAAAACAAGAATGTATTTCGTCATTATGGTGAACGTTCTTACCCAACTTATTCACTTTGCTACATTTTAATCATATATTTGTATGAGGACATGCAATAAGGTAATCTATGGGGTAATTATGGGCCATGGAAATGTTATAGTTCTTCTCCTTATTTGTTTATTAATTGTTATGTTTTTTAGTAGTTTACCATTAATTTTCAATGATTTAAGATAAAATGGATAACGAAAGTGAGTCTAAGGTAGCTTAGTTAATTTAAGCCTTTTAGATATCAAAAATGTTATTTTTGAGTAAATTGTTATGCAGATCAGTGCAATGGAACGATTGTTGTTTCGTCGAGATATTGAAGCAATATATTGGATCAACTGATGCCGTGTTCATGGTAGATTAGAGCTAGATCCTTGAGCATTGTTAGAGAATGAATTCAAAGAAAATTGATCATTACTATTTGAGGGTATTCTTGTTAAATAATAAATCTTGAGAATCTTTTGATTCTCAGGATAACTTCATATTAATGTTTTTTAAATGTAATATATTAGAAATCAATTAAAAATACATAAGTTGTTCTTCTTATTATTACACTTTCACTATATATTACATACAAAAATCTAAGTTTGAACCTTCTTGAGGGTATTTTTTAAAATAGTTTGAAGTTAATGAATTTGCGTAAGACCTTACCTTAGTCCCTTCTTATTTATTTTATTTAACACAATACTTCTTAAGACTGTGGACCCAATCACCAAAGGTTCTACTCTTTGTGATGTATCATTATTAGCTGGTTACTTTTCTACATTTGCATTAGTTGTCTTAATATTTACTTGCCTTTTTTTGTGGTAGATATCCAATTGAATTTTGTATCTTGTAATTCTGTTATCCATCTCTTGAAATCAAAGATTGGATTGCGTTACATAAATTTAAGGTGTGAGTGTGTGAATACCATAACTTATCCTTGAGAAGTAATAATTTCAAGCATTCATCTGATTTACTAGTCTTCCTTATTGTAACACCCCAAGTTTATGTGCTTAAATTTCAAGGATAGACATTTGAACTTTAATCCTAAGGGGAGTGGACCCCAAAGGATAAGTATTTTGTGAATGTAATTAAATATTTAAATTGAGGAAATGAATAAAATGATTTTGTGCAGATTGACCAAAATGAGATTTTGAGATCACTTGCTAAATCCATGAGGATGGATAAGGCAACAAATTCCCCACAATCTTTCAAAAATCCTTGAAAGGAATTATTTCTAATTTAGATTTTTGAGGAAGAATCTAAATTTCCCCAATGATGAGGAAAGTAGTTGGGAAGAGGTAAAAAGCTGGAAAAGCTGAGGAAAAGCATAAAATAGCTTTAAAGAGTCCCTAAAATGGGAAGCCTGGGCAAACAGGAAGAAAAGCATCCTGCTATTCTGGACGCAGAATTAGAAACATGCTTTGGGGAACAATAGCTTAAATAAGCTGCTCCTAAACAGAGTAGTGGTTGGTCTGTGGTGGAGGTGATCTTAGCTCGGGGGTGAGTTCTAGGAGACAAAAGAACTCTAAGGTTGGGAGGTTGGTCGACTGCATGAGTGGTATGTATTTAAAATATTCTGAGGATTTTATTTCTTGTAGTATGAATTGGCTACATATAATAAACTGCTCATGTATTAGATATTTTAATGTTACATTCAACAGAATTAATCATCAGGAATTTACCTTCAAAATTTTGTGTAGTTGTAGACAAGAAATTCAGCTATATGATAATTCTGGCCCATCAGTATTCATTATGAGTAAGAGTATTTAAATTGATAAAGAATTAAACTGTAACTTTAATCTACTTCTGAAAAGAAGGAACATTGAGAAATGAATATATATAGAGTGCAGAAGAAAGGAATTAGTTCAAAACTAAGGACAGAGAAAAGAACAATTGTTGAAGTCTGTTGTGTTCTTACCTTTAATAGAATTAAATCGAAGAAGTAAATCTTCTACCTTTTGTATGTGTAACACCCCCAATTCATGTGATTTCATTCTAAAGTTAGATACTTGAACTATACATCCTAAGGGGAGTGGAACCCAAAGGATGGTTATTTTGTGGATATAATTAAAACATTTAGCTGAGGAAATGAATAAATTATTGTGGTGCAAATTGACCAAAAATGAGATGATAAGATCACTTGCAAAATCTTTGAGGATGGATGATGCAAATAATTCCCCACAATCTTTCAAAAATCCTTTAAAGATAGTAAGTTTTAAAATTAGATTTTGAGGAAAAATCTAAAATTCCCCCAATGATGAGGAAAGTAGTTGGGAAGAGGTAAAAAGCTGGAAAAGCTGAGGAAAATCATAAAACAGCTTTAAAAAAAATCCTTAAATGGGAAGCCTAGGCAAACAGGAATACAAAGCATCCTGATATTTTGGACGCAGAATTAGAAACAGGCTTTGGGGAGTAAAAGCTTAAATAAGCTGCCCTAGAATAGATTGGGGTTGGTCTGTTCTAGGAGATTGATCTCAGCTCGGGGGTGAGTCCTGGGAGACAGAAGGATTCTAAGGTTGGGAGGTTGGTCATTTGCAACAGTGGTAAGTTCCTAATTTTACAGATGTTTTACTTCATATAGTATGAATTGGCTACATATAAAATCTCATGGTATACTAGATCATAAATTCTACATTTAACAGAGTTGCTTATAAGAAGTTTATCCTTGCCACTCTGTATGGTTGTAGAATTCAATCTGTGAAGTATAATTCCACCTAGTCTCTAAACCAGTGAATGCGTTAAACTTGTAGATAATTAATTTTACACAGAACATGAATCAATAACTTAACTTTAATCTGCTTCTGTTTCTTATAATGATTTTAGTACCTGCATATATGTGCATGAAAATGTGAAATTTCTATTATATAGTGGAAAGAAATAGAAAAAGGTTGGCAATCCACCCTGTGCATGAAAGAATGACCTGATAGATTTTATGAATTTGAGTACAGAGTACAAGTTCCTTGGTGGGGTCCATTAAACCTTATATACTTCTAAATTTTAAGTCTAGAGTAAAATATCCTGCAAAACTTGGAATAATCCAGAATGAATGCCATTAGAATTCTGGAACAAAACAAACTTCAGGAAAATACTACTGGACTATAGAACATAAGCCAGACTTTAACCTTGTCTATGCAACAAAGAATCTATGCTGCCCAAATACCACCACAACTAATTATGCACACCAAGAGATATATGCTAGTGGTTGAATAGTTAATCCTTTAATAGATTTATTTGGAGTTATGTCACACTATAGTTCAGAAACATGTATAAACTTCTATATATAAATGAGAGTTAAAAAGCTGTCAGGTATTGACTTAATATTTTAAGTTATCTGTCTTAAAGCTTCCCCAGAAATATGAGGGAAACCCAAATAAGAGTATTTGTAATTACTCTGCAGTATAAAACATTTTAGGATCTTGTACACTGTCACAGGGGTCCAAATTTAATTCACAGGAAGTTTACCATTATTAAAGGAACTGCTAACATATAGTTGCACAGGGCTTATATATATATATGCAGGTTGAGTCAGCATATTAAAAGCAATAAAGACTTCGTTGACATCGATTAGATCTTCTTGGAATATTAAGCATAGGCAAACTTTAAAATATTCCTTTAGCATTTGGTGAATAAGTACGTTCTGAGATGATAAACATTAACTCCAAAGCAAGAGAAAATATAAAAGAGACCTCTCTACATATAATAGATTCGAGCAAAAAGGGAGGAGTCAAACGAAAAACCCAACCAAAGGCACACAAAACGAAATGCACATATTTATACGACTCAGTTCAGAACTAATGTTAACTCATCCTGAATAAGGCAGCACGAGTATCAACTGAAAAAAAATGAGTGCCAAATTTAAAATAGAAATTTCATGAGTCACTTCTGAGATTCAGTTCGCCCTCGGTCAGCTGAGTTCAGATATAACCACTCACAGAGAAAATGAAACTAAGCGAGCTTAGTCGCAATTTTCAAAGTGAAACTCATAAGGGTTCAACGTCTCTATACTAACCGCATGACCACGGCTATAAGAATAAAAACAAATTTAAATACTTTCTATAGCAACATGAGGCAATCTGTGCGAAGATCGTTGGAAAAATTGGAGAACCTGTACAATAACGAATTGAAGGAAATAAGTCGACTGAAGGCGTCAGAACCAACGAAAAGGATTGTAACGCCTTAGACCATAGCAGAATTTATATACCTACAAGGAACAGAGAAAATTTCTGTTAGAAAAATTATGATCCATAATAGAAAGTGTCCACCGAACGATAAACAAAAAAAAAAAACGAAGTGTACAGCATACCTCGAGCAGAGTGAGAATCGCCAGACCAACACTTCCTGGGATGAATACAGCGAGAAGAGGAGAGTTAAATGCAATTGCGCATGACCAAATATAAGTTAACCCTTACGAAACTGAGTTGCACTTCAAACTTGAGGGCTACCTTGTCACGCCACGAATGGACCAGGCCTTTCGCCTTCATACGAAAGCTTCTATTCTCCATCGGGAATTCTGAGAGAACACCAAAGTCTTGGGGTTAATAAATTATTGTATTCAGAAGACAGGAGCAAATGGCAACGGTATTAGCCGACCCATATATTCTTTCCGAGTTCTCCATTCAACTCACAGCAAGCGAAAATATGTAATACGGGGAAAAGAAAACCATTGATTATAAACGATAATACCTATTTCGCTGAAGCAATACTGTGAATAATTTCAGGAATGCCATCGTGAGGATTCCCCTCCTACACGATTGCCGTAGTGTGAAACCAGACTGTGGAAACAAGCCGAGAAGCATCGTCACTAAAATTGTTCCTTAATAGAACTCAACAGCCAGATGAAAAACCAACCATACTTACTATGGTCAAATGCATTATCGCTTGGTAGAAACCCTCGACGTGCCATTCTGTGCAAAAATGCTCTAGCGAGAAAACGACGAACGCCACCAGATCAAAATGAGGTTCTGGAATGAAAAAGACAAGAACTAATAATGGAGCAGGAAACCCTAACTCCATAAAAATCAAGCCGTCCACGTGTAGGGAGATAAATGTAGGAATGACTCGGTTTGGGATTGGCGCCTGCGTAAGTCAAGGGAGAGTACATCCAGAGATCCCGAGAGGGATTGTAACATTAAACTCAAACATAGCGTAATATGAACGGTATATTTATCAAACCCGAGGGAAGGATTTTAAATTATTTATTCAAACCCCTTTGTACACCAAATCGCGTGAAGGGTAATCCACAGTTCAGACCCGTAGTACATCGCGCCAATCAAAAATTTATGGAGGAACCAGAAATTGAATGCGGATAACCCACAGCGTCCCGATTGATAAATCGATATTCGAACCCTACCCTATGGGTCAAAACAATATCAGTCATATACGAATAAAATGCCAGCGTATCAAGTGGAGTATTACGTGGCTTGGGCCAACGTTGACCTATGATAATTGATGACAAGGTCGATTAGGGTTATAGATCTCATTTGATTTTAACAATAAAATGAGAGGTTCGATTTTATAATGTACAAGTTCAATACCTCGAATAAATCTTATATAATATCCAATGGCTAATTAAAATGGGAAAACATTGTGTAGAGGTATTATATGAGGATGATCATATGATTAATTGCTCCAAGGAACAAGAAAAAGGGGATGAAACACAATGATAAATGTAGGTAGTTAACATTGTCACTGTGGTAGAAAGTTATTATTAAATTTTATGTCTCTGCACCAAAGGAAGAGTATGGCAGTGTAAGAGTAAAAAATGAACCAGGTTAAATTACATTTGTCAAAAAAAAACTTTTTTTGAGGATGAGAAAGGGAGATGTGACAAATGGTATCAGAGCCCAAGTTATAACACTGGGCTGGTAACTTTGTGCTCACGATTGCTATGTGCTCACTGTGTAATTTTAATTACTGTAGCAAAAGTTTTGTTTTTTTTCTTTTGTTTTTTTTCTCTCTGTTCACTAACCTGTGCTATGTAGTGTACAGTGAGGTGAGAGAATGGAAGAAGGTGGTGGAATTTATGCAGATCTGCAGGGTGAGCCAGATCCAAATGCGGCCATGATGGCTATGTTGCGAAATTTGCAACAAGAATTGGCTGAGATAAAAATCCAGAATGACAGATTGTCATTAGCCAGTAAGGAGCAGGAAAAGCTCATCAGGGAATTAACCTCACGGAACAGCCAAGAAGGCGAAGGTTCCGGAAGGAGGAAAAATGATGAATCAGATGAGGAGTATGTGATTCGACATCAGAATAAGCATAAAAAGGAATTACAAGGGGAATTCCGAAAAATCAAACCTCCCTCCTATGACGGGGAGAAGGAGGAAGATGTTGAAGCTTGGTTGCTAAATATGATTAAGTATTTCCAGGTTTATGAATATGAAAGCAATTTGAAAGCAAGATTAGCTATCTACCAGCTACAGGCTAAGGCTACCTTGTGGTGGGAGGAGACAAAGATGGTGCATGCCATAGATGAAAAGACAGTTACTTGGGAAGACTTTTAAGCTAAATTCAAGAATCTCTACTTGAATGAGCGGTACTATGATGCCAAAGAAAAATAATTTCATGAGCTTAGATTGGGACAACTCACTATCGATGAGTTTGTCACTAAATTCACCAATCTATTAAGATATGTACCTTACATAAGGGAAGAAAAGGAAAAGGTACAGAGGTTTATGAATTGTTTGCCTATGGTATACAAAGAGAAAATTGAATTTGACAACCCAAAAACAATGGACGAAGCAGTTAGAAAAGCTAGATTGTGTTATCAACAGTTCAAAGGAAAAACTTATCAAGGAAAAAGTTCGGTAAGTAAGAATGAATTCAAAGGAAGAAAACAGAAACCTGCCTATCTGAAGAATTTTGGCAGAGATCATCAGCGGAAAAGGTTTAGTAAACCCAAAGAAAGTCAAACTGCACAGTCTCAAGTGGCATCGAAACCAATTGATGGAGACAGTAAAAAGGAGGGAACAGTCAGAATGAAGGAGCCCTTGAAATGTTGGGGCTATGGAGAACCCCATCTTTTAAGGGACTACCCCCATATAAATGTTCACATGCTTATGCGGGAACGGGAAGCGACAACAGTGAATGATATAGCCAGAAACATACCAACTATCAGTGCAGCCCTAGAAAATCGGCAAGTAGAACATCAAGCAACCATGGTGGAAATGGAGGGTAAGATCTGTGACCTACCTGTTTCTGTTCTGATTGATCCAGGTGTTTCTTTGAGTTACATTAGTCCAAAGATTGTAGAAAAATGTAACTTAAGAACTGAAAAATTTCCACAGTCATGGTTGGTACAGCTGGGCACTGGAACAAAAAGAAAGGTAACCCATAAACTGCCCAGAACCGAGATCCAATTAAATGAGTTCCGAACAGAAGTGAATTTAAACATTCTGCCTTTAGGGTCATATGATCGATTGATAGGAATGGACTGGCTGGAAAAGAAGAAAGCTTTGATGAATTGCTGGGATAAGACCTTGCATTGTGTAGATGAAGAAGGGAAAATCTTTACTCTTAAAGGGAAACAAAAACCAATTTCTGTCAGACAAATTTCAGCTTTACAATTGAAAAGAATAGCTAGAAAAGGTTATCAGGTTTATGCAGTGCATGTGGAAGAGACAGAACAGAAAACTGAAGAATAATTACTGGATACTGTACCAATAATAAGAGAATTCAAGGAAGTTTTTCCAAAGGAAATCCCTCATCTTCCTCCCAAAAGAGAGATTGACTTCTCAATCGATTTGGTGCCGGGAGCAATACCTGTTTAACGAGCACCTTATCGAATGAGTCCTCCTGAACTTATAGAATTGAAAATGCAATTGCAAGAACTGCTAGACAAAGGGTATATCAGACCAAGTGTCTCTCCTTGGGGAGCACCTGTGTTGTTCGTGAAAAAGAAAGATGGAACTTTCAGGATGTGCATTGATTATAGGCAATTGAATAAGTTAACCATCAAAAATAGATATCCTCTGCCTAGAATTGATGATCTTTTTGATCAGGTGAGAGGAGCTTCAGTATTCTCAAAAATAGACTTAAGAACTGGTTACCACCAGCTCAGAATTAAGGAGGAAGACATCAGCAAAACAACTTTTAGAACCAGGTATGGCCACTACGAATTTGTAGTTTTACCTTTCGGGTTGACAAATGCCCCTGCCACATTTATGA
The DNA here is from genome assembly GCA_034641835.2 of Pinus albicaulis. Taxonomy (NCBI): domain Eukaryota; kingdom Viridiplantae; phylum Streptophyta; class Pinopsida; order Pinales; family Pinaceae; genus Pinus; species Pinus albicaulis. Next base: position 1,693,432,506 of record CM076575.1, on the reverse strand, counting down.
GTCTGATGAACAGTGTGTTAAACAAGTACTTGGATAAATTTGTCCTTGTTTTCATAGATGATATTTTAGTTTACTCAAACAGTGAAGAGGAACACAAAGAACACTTAAGGATAGTGTTGCAAACTCTAAAGGAAAATCAGCTATATGCTAAATTCAGCAAATGTGAATTCTATAAGGAAAAGATCCAATACTTGGGGCACATTATTTCTAAACAAGGCCTTGCTGTTGACCCAGAGAAGATAAAGGCTATAAGAGAATGGCCAGTGCCCACTGATGTTTCAGCAGTTAGATCCTTCATGGGGATTGCAGGCTATTATCGCAGATTTGTGGAGAGGTTTTCTGCCATAGCACATCCCATCACATCCTTACAGAGGAAACGTGTCAAGTTTGAATGGACAGAAAAATGCCAAAACAGTTTCGATAAATTGAAACTGAAACTTACTACAGCCCCTGTATTAAAGATTGCAGATCCTGATAAGGAATTTGTGGTATGCACAGATGCATGTGGTGAAGGATTGGGAGGAGTTCTTCTGCAGGAAAATTCAGTGATTGCCTATGAATCCAGAAAATTGAAGATACATGAACAGAATTATATTACCTATGATTTAGAATTAGCAGCTGTTATCCATGCCTTAAAAATGTGGCGGCACTATTTGCTTGGAAAAAGATTTACATTGATGACTGATCATATTAGTCTCAAATATTTCTTTTCTCAAACTGAATTGAATGCCAGACAGGCCAGATGGCTGTCCTTTCTAAGTGATTTTGACATGGACATAAAACATATAAGAGGGAAAGAAAATAAAGTTGTTGATGCATTGAGGAGAAATGCTTGTTAGAATATCCATAATATTGGGAGTAGTGCTCAGATTGATGTAGAAGAATTAGTGATTAAAGAAGCAAACCAAGACCCAAATTATGAAACACTCCTGGTAAAATTACAGAAAAAGGAGAAAACTGGTTTCACTCAAAACCAAAAAGGGCTGATCTGTTATAAAAACAGATTGTATATTCCAAATGTGGAGTCTTTAAAAAGAGAAATTTCGGATGAATACCACAAGCAACCTTATGCAGGACATCCAGGATATCAGAAATTGTTAACAGCCCTGAAAAAGAAGTTGTTCTGGCCAGGATTGAAGAGAGAAGTAGCAGAATATTTAAGTAGATGCATGGAATGTCAGCTAGTTAAGGTGGAACACCAGCATCCTGCTGGTCTTCTGAACCCTTTGCCCATTGCAGAATGGAAATGGGACACTGTTTCCCTGGACTTCATTACAGGATTACCCAAAACAAAATACCAGCATGATTCTGTAATGGTTGTAGTAGACACTTTAACCAAAGATGCTCACTTTATACCAGTGAAATCCACCTTTGGAACAGCTCAAGTAGCGAATGTGTTCCTGAAGGAGATAGTAAGACTCCATGGAGTCCCTAAAGTGATTGTTTCTGATAGGGATGCTAAATTTACAGCAGCCTTTTGGAGGGGATTATTTGGAGGAATGGGCACTAAATTGAATTTTAGCACTGCTTATCACCCTCAGACTGATGGTCAAACGGAAATAACTAATCAAATTTTGGAAGACATGTTGAGAATGTATGTGATGGATAGACCCTCAAGGTGGTAAGATTTCTTACATTTAGCTGAATTTGTTTATAATAACAGCTATCAATCCTCCATCAAAATGAGTCCGTTTGAGGCATTGTATAGAAGGAAGTGCCATACCCCTTTAAGCTAGAGTCAGCCAGAAGACAAACTGATGTTGGGACCGGATGCTTTACAAGAAATGGAAGGAATAGTCAAACAGATACGAAAGAACATAAAGACAGCACAAGATAGCCAGAAGAGTTATGTAGATCAGAAAAGAGTGCATAAAGAATTTAAAGTTGGGGAACATGTGTATTTGCGTATTAAACCCAAAAAAAGTACCCTCTATGCTGGGAGTTGTGCAAAATTGGCCCCTAGATACTGTGGTCCCTTTGAAATATTAGAAAGGGTGGGACCAATGGCTTACAAGCTGGCCTTACCACCCCATGTTAGAGTTCATGATGTATTTCATGTTTCATTGTTAAAAAGATATGTGCATGATGCTTCTCACATAGTTGATTGGAATGTTGTACAGGTGGAACCAGAAGGGGAGTTTCTGCCAGAACTGCTTCAAATATTGGAGCGGGAAGAAATTGAATTGAGAAGTAGAATGGTAGCCAGAGTAAAGGTGCAGTGGAAGCACTTTACTGCTGAAGAAGCTACCTGGGAACGAGAGACTGAAATGATGGAAAAATATCCATTTTTATTTGCAAAATAAACTCTAGTAGTTGAATAATAACACCGAGGACGGTGTTTATTTTCAGAGGGGGCATATGTAACACCCCCAATTCATGTGATTTCATTCTAAAGTTAGATACTTGAACTATACATCCTAAGGGGAGTGGACCCCAAAGGATGATTATTTTGTGGATATAATTAAAAAATTTAGCTGAGGAAATTAATAAATTATTGTGGTGCAAATTGACCAAAAATGAGATGATGAGATCACTTGCAAAATCTTTGAGGATGGATGATGCAAATAATTCCCCACAATCTTTCAAAAATCCTTGAAAGATAGTAAGTTTTAAAATTAGATTTTGAGGAAAAATCTGAAATTCCCCCAATGATGAGGAAAGTAGTTGGGAAGAGGTAAAAAGCTGGAAAAGTTGAGGAAAAGCATAAAACAGCTTTAAAAAAAATCCCTAAATGGGAAGCCTAGGCAAACAGGAATACAAAGCATCCTTATATTCTGGACGCAGAATTAGAAACAGGCTTTGGGGAGTAAAAGCTTAAATAAGTTGCCCTAGAACAGATTGGGGTTGGTCTGTTCTAGGAGATTGATCTCAGCTCGGGGGTGAGTCCTGGGAGACAGAAGGATTCTAAGGTTGGGAGGTTGGTCATTTGCAACAGTGGTATGTTCCTAATTTTACAGATGTTTTGCTTCATATAGTATGAATTGGCTACATATAAAATCTCATGGTATACTAGATCATAAATTCTACATTTAACAGAGTTGCTTATAAGAAGTTTATCCTTGCCACTTTGTATGGTTGTAGAATTCAATCTGTGAAGTAGAATTCCACCTAGTCTCTAAACCAGTGAATGGGTTAAAATTGTAGATAATTAATTTTACACATAACATGAATCAATAAATTAACTTTAATCTGCTTTTGTTTCTTATAATGATTTTAGTACCTGCATATATGTGCATGAAAATGTGAAATTTCTATTATATAGTGGAAAGCAATAGAAAAAGGTTGGCAATCCACCCTGTGCATGAAAGAATGACCTGGTAGATTTTATGAATCTGAGTACAGAGTACAAGTTCCTTTGTGGGGTCAATTAAACCTTATAGACTTCTAAATTTTAAGTCTAGAGTAAAATATCCTGCAAAACTTGGAATAATCTAGAATGAATGCCATTAGAATTCTAGAACAAAACAAACTTCAGGAAAATACTACTGAACTATAGAACATAAGCTAGACTTTAACCTTGTCTATGCAACAAAGAATCTATGCTGCCCAAATACCACCACAACTAATTATGCACACCAAGAGATATATGCTAGTGGGTGAATAGTTAATCCTTTAATAGATTTCTTTGGAGTTATGTCACACTATAGTTCAGAAACATGTATAAACTTCTATATATAAATGAGAGTTAAAAAGCTGTCAGGTATTGACTTAATATTTTAAGTTATCTGTCTTAAAGCTTCCCCAGAAATATGAGGGAAACCCAGATAAGAGTATTTGTAATTACTCTGCAGTATAAAACATGTTAGGATCTTGTACACTATCACAGGGGTCCAAATTTAATTCAAAGGAAGTTTACCATTATTAAAGGAACTGCTAACATATAGTTGCACAGGGCTTATATATATATATATATGCAGGTTGAGTCAGCATATTAAAATCAATAAACACTTCGTTGACATCGATTAGATCTTCTTGGAATATTAAGCTTAGGCAAACTTTAAAATATTCCTTTAGCATTTGGTGAATAAATACGTTCTGAGATGATAAACATTAACTCGAAAGCAAGAGAAAATATAAAAGAGACCTCTCTGCATATAATAGATTCGAGCAAAAAGGGAGGAGTCAAACGAAAAACCCAACCAAAGGCACACGGAACGAAATGCACATATTTATACGACTCAGTTCAGAACTAATGTTAACTCATCTTGAATAAGGCAGCACGAGTATCAACTAAAAAAAAATGAGTGCCAAATTTAAAATAGAAATTTCCTGAGTCACTTCTGAGATTCAGTTCGCCCTCGGTCGGCTGAGTTCAGATATAACCACTCACAGAGAAAATGAAACTGAGTGAGCTTAGTCACAATGTTCAAAGTGAAACTCATAAGGGTTCAACGTCTCTATACCAACCGCATGACCGCGGCTATAAGAAATCGTTGGAAAAATTGGAGACCCTGTACAATAACGAATTGAAGGAAATAAGTCGAGTGAAGGCGTCAGAACCAATGAAAAGGATTGTAACGCCTTAGACCATAGCAGACTTTATATACCTACAAGGAACAGAGAAAATTTCTGTTAGAAAAATTCTGATCCATAATAGAAAGTGTCCACCGAACGATAAACAAAAAAAAAAAACGAAGTATACAGCATGCCTGGGGCAGAGCGAGAATCGCCATACCAACACTTCCTGGGATGAATATAGCGAGAAGAGGAGAGTTAAATGCAATTGCGCATGACCAAATATAAGTTAACCCTTACGAAACTGAGTTGCACTTCAAACTCGAGGGCTACCTTGTCACGCCACGAATGGACCAGGCCTTTTGCCTTCATACGAAAGCTTCTATTATCCATCGAGAATTCTGGGAGAACACCCAAGTCATGGGGTTAATAAATTATTGTATTCAGGAGACAGGAGGAAATGAAAACAGTATTAGCCGACCCATATATTCTTTCCGAGTTCTCCATTCAACTCACAGCAAGCGAAAATATGTAAGACGGGGAAAAGAAAACCATTGATTAAAAAAGATAATACCTATTTCGCTGAAGCAATACTGTGAATAATTTCAGGAATGCCATCGTGAGGATTCCCCTCCTACACGATTGCCGTAGTGTGAAACCAGACTGTGGAAACAAGCCGAGAAGCATCGTCACTAAAATTGTGCCTTAATAGAATTCAACAGCCAGATGAAAAACCAACCATACTTACTATGGTCAAATGCATTATCGCTTGGTAGAAACCCTCGACGTGTCATTCTGTGCAAAAATGGTCCAGAGAGAAAACGACGAATGCCACTAGAGCAAAATGAGGTTCTGGAATGAAAAAGACAGGAACTAATAATGGAGCAGGAAACCCTAACTCCATAAAAATCAAGTCGTCCACGCGTACGGAGATAAATGTAGGAATGACTCGGTTTGGGATTGGCGCCTACGTAAGTCAAGGGAGAGTACATCCAGAGATCCCGAGAGGGATTGTAACATTAAACTTAAACATAGCATAATATGAACGGTATATTTATCAAACCCGAGGGAAGGATTTTAAGTTATTTATTCAAACCCCTTTGTACACCAAATCGCGTGAAGGCTAATCCAGAGTTCAGACCCGTAGTACATCGCGCCAATCAAAAATTTATGGAGGAACCAGAAATTGAATGCGGATAACCCACAGCGTCCCGATTGATAAATCGATATTCGAACCCTACCCTATGGGTCAAAACAATATCATTCATATACGAATAAAATGCCAACGTATCAAGTGGAGTACTACGTGGCTTGGGCTAACGTCGACCTATGATAATTGATGAGAAGGTCGATTAGGGTTATAGATTTCATTTGATTTTAGCAATAAAATGAGAGGTTCGATGTTATAAAGTACAAGTTCAATACCTCGACTAAATCTTATATAATATCCAATGGCTAATTAAAATGGGAAAACATTGTGTAGAGGTATTATATGAGGATGATCATATGATTAATTGCTCCAAGGAACAAGAAAAAGGGGATGAAACACAATGATAAATGTAGGTAGTTAACATTGTCACTGTGGTAGAAAGTTATTATTAAATTTTATGTCTCTGCACCAAAGGAAGAGTATGGCAGTGTAAGAGTAAAAAATGAACCAAGTTAAATTACATCTGTCAAAAAAAAACTTTTTTTGAGGACGAGAAAGGGAGATGTGACAGTATGGTAGTAAGAACAATATCTTAGGAACATTATCCGCCAGAATCTCTAAACCCAAAGTGGGTTTAAATCTGGAGATACTACTAAAATTCCCAAGAATGATTCAGGTGTACTTTTAAACCGCTTGTACAATGCAAAATTTTATGTACAGTAGAACCAAAAAAAAAAAATATGTTGCTGCCTGTAAAATTAGGGAATATCAGTACTTAGATACACTAGAAATAAATCTTCAATTGAGACAGATCTAGTTAAAAATTGCTATGGATGCAATTAAAATGGAACATTTAATGGAGAAGTGAGAGATTTCTATAATCTAATAGAAGAGTACTAACATATTAAAATAACCATGAAAATTCTTCTATTAAACCAGTAGTAGAAACATTTGAAAATACAACAAACATAGAATTATATTTCCATACAAGTTTTATAATGCAGAAATCACAGAACCACATGGTGTAGGAATTTGTTCCATAAATTCTGGTTACAAGGTTATAAATAAGAATGGATGATTAGTCTTAACATCATGGACAACTTTTATAATAGATACCTAGTTTAAAAACAATGTGGGCTTCATTATGGTAGAGCCATAGCTAGCTGCCCAGAAATTTTAAATTATCATCCTTGTAGCAAGCTGTTAATTAAATGTTAACAAAACAAGAATGTAGCAGTAAGAAGTAAGCGGGTATAAAAATACATGACATAAATCAAACATTATTAATTTCTAAAGATAACCAATTGAAGCCTTGCAGTGGGAATTAAATATCCTAACTCTACAGTATAGCAAAATACTTTCCTATAGTTAAGACATGCAGTACTGTAAATTTCGTTAGATATAATCTCAAGAGATGGGAACATTATGTTATATAAAACAAGTTTAAAAGTAACATGATGAGTAACTGAGGGATTATAACAGGATATACCTCTGTCCTTGGTTATCATGATGAAATGCGACATTATATGGAGAACTAGTTCCAATTAAATTAGACAGACAGTTAGAATATATATATATATATATATATATATATATATATAAATCCGAACTATATTGTAAATTTTTCCCACGACAAATTCTAAGGAATAGCATCAGAACTATAAAATGTCTCGGCATAGATGCCGGTTAAACCCATCGTTAAGCATAACAGATTAGAGAACTCTGAGATGACCATCTCCTGTGGTAAACACAGTATTACAATGTGAAAATAGAAAAAAATTATCCATCCTATAATAGGAAATGACAAAACTAAATGTCGATAGCAAGTAACGATCGCGTCGTTCCATCAAAAAAATTAAGGGAACCGAAATCCTGCCATCAAGCATACCTCCTTGAACCTATCTAAATTTTTTAAATGCCACGGATACCGACCTGTGAGTATAGCAGAGTTGTGGAATTAGTATATGAAAGAACCTGTGACTATAATCTGCGTAGTTGCGGTTACTACGTACACAAGAATCGATTTCAACAAATGAAAGACTTCACCTATAGAAGATGACCTGGCACCTGAAATAGACAAGAAGAGGTTATTTATAAATCAGTGAAACTGTAACAGTAGTGAAAAGACAAATTGCGTATAACATCACAAGGGAACGAATTTTTTTAGAATCCTGATATTGCGAGCCAGGGTAAACTTTAAAGTTGTTCACAATTAAAACTACAGTCATGAATATACCAGCAAGTGTACAAAAAAAAAATGTTCACCAAAGAAGAATGGGTGAAAATAGAACCTATCGAATAGTACCCGCACGTCAGGATATTGAGGAACGAAAGCATTTAGGAAAAACGCTTCCAGAAATTGATGTCATGCTACGTCAAGGAGGAAATTTCATTCACTGTGAAAAGAAATGTCACTCTCTTAGAATTTAGGGATTCCTTAAATAAACTGGAACAAACTACTGTGAAAATGTTGAAATGAATACGCAACAGGAAAAATGATTCCAGTTAATGGCTATCGAAAACAAATAAAAACCACTAAAAACGAATTTACCTATGTTCTGAAGCCAGGAGTATCCATGGGTGCCGAGACTTCACGAAATTACTGGGGTTAACGATTTCAACAGGATGAAATAAGTCATGGGGAGGATAGTAACACCGGAAACCTCTTCTGAAAACTCCCCCACCTTCATCAAATTAGTCGAGCGAAGGAATGCTCTCGGAGCTCGATCAGAAGGAGAGAAAATAATAGAGCTATGCAATCTCAGTGTTAAAGAAACACCATAACTGGAATTTCCAAAACCCTAATACGCCGATACCCTACACTTGTCATCATTGCAACGATTGGTATGCGGATCGATAAATTCGGCGAACCAGAAATATTTATTCTACTGACATACTCCATCTCTAGCTGTCAACGAGAGCATATATCGTGCGAATAAAATTTAATGTGCACCAGGCTCGAAGACGGGTTGGTAGGAAGGACGTATCGCCCAAAATATATTAACCATCTGAATAAGTGCAGGTGCATCAGAACGTTAATTAAAGTTGTACGCAAGAATCTATGCGCTAAGATCTGGCCAAGCATAAGCAAAAAGAACCGAAATGATGAATCTTGAAACGATAACTTAGATGGGACGGGAATAAATTAAAAACCTTATGGTAGGAAATGAGTACGTATGTATGTACTGTGTCGTCCAGGTCTTATATTCGTTGTATATATATATTACAATCATATCATGCCATACATTATGTATAGAGGGTTCAAGAAATCGTAATTTAATGTTAGTCTACCATGGATAGGTTAATTATTAACGAAGTCAAGTCCTATATATAGGTATAATATATAATATGCCTAAGTGGATATTGGTATAATATATAATAAGTAGAAATGGTACTAAACCCAATATACTACTTGGTATAAAACAAAGTATATAAATTGTAGAATCAATTCTCTATCAAGAGAAAATGTGATGACAAGATTTGAGGCATAGTTTTGGTAATAAGTTCTAGTTAATAAGATATTAATGTCATGGGAAAAAAAAAATATTTGTTGTCAATAGAAGTACATTACAAATGGTATTAGAGCCCAAGTTATAAAAACTGGGCTGTTGTTATTGTGCTCACTATTGCTGAGGGTTACTAGTATAAATGAGTATTATGGACATTGTCTTTTTAAATTTTATTGATTTGTATTATGAGTGTGTACAGTGGTGCTAGAATGGCTGAAGGTGAAGAAATTTATGTGGATCTGCGGGATGAGTTTAGTACGCCAGATCCCAACGCTCCGGTTATGGCTATCTTGCACAAGTTGCAGCAAGAATTGGCTGAGCTGAAAAGCCAGAATGACAGGTTGTCAGCAGCCTGTAGGGAGCAGGAAAAACTCATCAGAGAGCTAACCTCACGGGACATCGAAGAAGGCAAAGGTTTCGGAAAGAGGAAGATTGATGAATCTGAGGATGATGATGCTGGTAGGCATCAGTATAAACAAAAAAGGGAATTACAGGGAGAATTTCGAAAGATCAAACCTCCCTCCTATGATGGAGAGAAGGAGGAAGATGTTGAAGCCTGGTTGTTGAACATGATTAAGTATTTCCAATTTTATGAATATGAGAGCAATCTGAAGGCCAAATTAGCTGTTTACTAGCTACAAGGTAAGGCTACCTTGTGGTGGGAGGAGACCAAAATGGTTCATGCCATTGATGAAAAGACAGTGCCTTGGGAGGATTTCCAAGTTAAGTTCAAAAACTGCTATTTAAATGAACGTTACTATGATGATAAAGCCAAGGAATTTCATGAACTTAGACTGGGACAACTCACTATCGATGAGTTTGTCACTAAGTTTACAAATATGTTGAGATATGTCCCTTATATTAGGGAAGAGAAGGCAAAGGTACAAAGGTTTCTGAATTGTTTGTCAGTCATGTATAAAGAGAAGATCGAGTTTGATAATCCAAAAACCATGGACGAGGCAGTAAGAAAGGCACGATTATGCTACCAACGGTTTAAAGGAAAGGCTGAACAAGGAAAAGGCTGAACAAGGAAAAGGCTGGCTAAACAAGGGTGAGTTCAAAGGGAGGAAACAAAAACCAGCATATTTAAAGAATTTCGACAGAGATCATCAGCGAAAGAAACTTAATAAACCCAGAGAAAGTCAAAGTGCTCAGTCACAGGTGGCTTCAAAACAAATGGATGGAGACAATAAGAAAGAGGGAACAGTCAAAATGAAGGAACCGTTGAAATGTTGGGGATGCGGAGAACCCCATCTGTTGAGGGATTGTCCCCACAGAAATATTCATATGATTATGAGAGATCGAGAAGCCACCACAGTAAATGACATAGCACGAAGCATACCCACTATCAATGTAGCCTTGGAGAACCAGCAAGCAGAACATCAAGCTACCATGGTGGAAATAGAGGGTAAGATTTCTGGCCAATCGGTTATTGTTTTGATTGATCAGGGTGCTTCTTTAAGCTACATTAGTCCAAAAATTGTAGAAAAATGTAATCTTAAACCTGAAAAATTCCAGCAGTCATGGTGGTACAACTGGCCACTAGTACCAAGAGGAAAGTAACACAAAAATTGCCCCTAACAGAAATTGAATTAAATGATTTTCAAACAGAAGTAAATCTGAACATTCTGCCTTTAGGTTCCTATGACTTGCTGATAGGAATGGACTGGTTGGAAAAGAAGAAAGCCCTGATGAACTGTTGGGGAAAGACCCTCCATTGTGTGGATGAGGAAGGGAAGCCTTTTATGCTCAAAGGAAAACCAAGATCCATTTCTGTCATACAAATATTAGCACTACAATTAAAACGAATTGCTAGAAAGGGATACCAAGTTTATGCAGTGCATGTGGAAGAAATAGAACAGAAAATTGGAGAATTTTGCTGAATGATTTACTGGTGGTAAGGGAATATAAGGAAGTCTTTCCAGATGAGATTCCTCATCTTCCCCCCAAAAGATAAATTTACTTTACAATCGATCTGGTACCGAGAGAAACACTTGTTTCCCGAGCTCCTTATCAAATGAGTCCTCCTGAACTTATGGAACTGAAAATGCAATTGCAAGAATTGCTAGATAAAGGTTATATCAGACCGAGTGTGTCTCCTTGGGTAGCACCAGTCCTATTTGTGAAAAATAAAGATGGAACTTTTAGGATGTGCATTGATTATCGCCAACTGAACCAGTTGACCATTAAGAATAGATACCCTTTACCTAGAATTGATGATCTTTTTGATCAAGTGAGAGGAGCTTCAGTATTTTCGAAGATTGACTTAAGAACTGGGTATCACCAGCTCAGAATCAAGGAAGAAGACATCAGCAAAACAACTTTCAGAACCAGGTATGGACACTACGAATTTGTAGTCCTACCTTTTGGTTTGACAAATGCCCCTGCCACATTTATGTGTTTGATGAACACTGTGTTAAATAAGTACTTGGATAAATTTGTTCTTTTGTTCATAGATGATATTCTAGTCTACTCCAAAAATAAGGATGAACATAGAGAACATTTGAGGATAGTGTTGCAAACACTGAAAGAAAACCAGCTATATGCCAAGTTCAGCAAATGTGAATTTTATAAAGATAAGATTCAATACTTGGGCCATATTATTTCTGAACAAGGCCTTGCTGTTAACCCTGAAAAAATAAAGGCTATAAAAGAATGGCCTGTACCCACTGATGTTTCAGCAGTAAGATCATTCATGGGGATTGTAGGCTATTATCGTAGGTTCATGGAGAGATTTTCTGCGATAGCACATCCCATAACCTCATTACAAAGGAAGGGTGTCAAGTTCGAGTGGACTGAGAAATGTCAAAACAGTTTTGACCAATTGAAACTAAAAGTTACTATAGCTCCTATACTGAAGATTGCAGACCCTGATAAGGAATTTGTAGTATGTACAGATGCATGTGGAGAAGGGTTGGGAGGAGTCCTCTTATAGGAAAATTCAGTTATTGCATATGAATCTAGGAAACTGAAAATACATGAACAAAACTACAGTGCTTATGATCTGGAGTTAGCCGTTGTTATTCATGCTCTGAAGATGTGGCGACACTATCTCCTTGGAAAAAAATTCACATTGATGACTGATCATATTAGTCTAAAATATTTTTTTTCCCAAACTGATTTGAATTCGAGACAAGCCATATGGCTGACTTTTCTAAGTGAATTCGATATGGATATAAAACACATCAAAGGGAAAGAGAATAAAATTGCTGATGCATTGAGTAGAAATGCTTATCAGAATATAAGCAACATGAAAAGTAGTGTCCAGATCGAAGTCGAAGAATTGGTGAGAAAAGCAGCAAACCAAGATCCAAATTATGAAACACTTTTGGTGAAATTGCAGAAAAAGGAGAAAACTGATTTCACTCAAAACCAAAAAGGGCTGATCTGTTATAAAAATAGATTATATGTTCCAAATGTGGAGACCTTGAAAAGAGAGATCCTAGATGAATATCACAAACAGCCATATGTCGAACATCCAGGATACCAGAAAATGTTAACAGCTTTGAAAAAGAAGTTTTTTTGGCTCGGAATGAAGAAAGATGTAGCAGAATATTTAACTAGATGTATGGAATGTCAACTAGTCAAAGTTGAGCATCAACATCCTGCTGGTCTTTTAAACCCTTTGCCGGTTGCAGAATGGAAATGGGACACAGTTTCCATGGATTTCATAACAGGATTACCCAAAACCAAATACCAGCATGATTCAGTAATGGTAGTAGTAGACACTTTAACAAAAGCTGCACATTTTATACCAGTAAAATCTACCTATGGGACAGCTCAAGTAGCGAATGTGTTCCTGAAAGAGATAGTAATACTCCACGCAGTACCGAAGGTGATTGTTTCTGACTGAGATGTTAAATTTACAGCAGCCTTTTTGAAAGCTCTATTTAGCAGGATGGGCACTAAGCTGAATTTTGGCACTGCCTCTCACCCTCAAATTGATGGACATACTGAGAGAACTAATCAGATTTTGGAAGATATGCTGAGAATTTATGTGATGGATAGGCCATCAAAATGGGACGATTACTTGCATTTAGCAGAATTTTCCTATAATAACAGCTATCAATCCTCCATCAAGATGAGCCCTTTTGAGGCACTGTATGGAAGAAGGTGTCATACTCCTTTGAGCTGGAGTCAGCCAGAAGATAAATTAATATTGGGACCCGATGCTTTACAGGAAATGGAAAGAATAGTTAAACAGATAAAAAGAAACATAAAGACAACACAAGATCGCCAGAAAAACTATGCTGATAAGAAAAGGGTACACTGAGAATTCAAAGTGGGAGAGCATGTGTATTTGCGTATTAAACCCAAAAAGAGCACACTTTATGCTGGAAGTTGTGCAAAACTGGCTCCTAGATATTGTGTTCCTTTTGAAATATTAGAAAGGGTGGGACCAGTGGCTTGCAAGATGGCCTTACCACCCCATGTTAGAGTTCATGATGTATTTCATGTTTCGTTATTAAAAAGATATGTCCATGATGCTTCTCACATAATTGATTGGACTGTTGTACAGGTGGAACCAGAATGGGAGTTTCTATCAAAACCGCTTCAAATATTGGAGCGGGAAGAAATTGAATTGAGAAATCGAACTGTGGCAAGAGTAAAGGTGCAGTGGAAGCACTTTACTGCTGAAGAAGCTACCTGGGAAAGGGAAGCTGAATTGATGGAAAGATATCCATTTTTATTTGAAAAAAAAAATGAACTCTAGTAGTTGAATAACAACACCGAGGACGGTGTTTATTTTCAGAGGGGGAATATGTAACACCCCCAGTTTATGTGCTTAAATTTCAAGGATAGACATTTGAACTTTAATCCTAAGGGGAGTGGACCCCAAAGGATAAGTATTTTGTGAATGTAATTAAATATTTAAATTGAGGAAATGAATAAAATGATTTTGTGCAGATTGACCAAAATGAGATTTTGAGATCACTTGCTAAATCCATGAGGATGGATAAGGCAACAAATTCCCCACAATCTTTCAAAAATCCTTGAAAGGAATTATTTCTAATTTAGATTTTTGAGGAAGAATATAAATTTCCCCAATGATGAGGAAAGTAGTTGGGAAGAGGTAAAAAGCTGGAAAAGCTGAGGGAAAGCATAAAACAGCTTTAAAGAGTCCCTAAAATGGGAAGCCTAGGCAAACAGGAAGAAAAGCATCCTACTATTCTGGACGCAGAATTAGAAACATGCTTTGGGGAACAATAGCTTAAATAAGCTGCTCCTAAACAGAGTAGTGGTTGGTCTATGGTGGAGGTGATCTTAGCTCGGGGGTGAGTTCTCGGAGACAAAAGAACTCTAAGGTTGGGAGGTTGGTCGACTGCATGAGTGGTATGTATTTAAAATATTCTGAGGATTTTATTACTTGTAGTATGAATTGGCTACATATAATTAACTGCTCATGTATTAGAAATTTTAATGTTACATTCAACAGAATTAATCATCAGGAATTTACCTTCAAAATTCTGTGTAGTTGTAGACAAGAAATTCAGCTATAGGATAATTCTGGCCCATCAGTATTCATTATCAGTAAGAGTAGTTAAATTGAGAAAGAATTAAACTGTAACTTTAATCTGCTTCTGAAAAGAAGGAACGGTGAGAAATGAATATATATAGAGTGCAGAAGAAAGGAATTAGTTCAGAACTAAGGACAGAGAAAAGAACAATTTTTGAAGTCTGTTGTGTTCTTACCTTTAACAGAATTAAATCGAAGAAGTAAATCTTCTACCTTCTATATGGTAGTAAGAACAGTAGCTTAGGAACATTATCCGCCAGAATCTCTAAACCCAAAGTGGGTTTAAATCTGAAGATACTACTAAAATTCCCAAGAATGACTCAGGTGTACTTTTAAACCGCTTGTACAATGCAAAATTTTATGTACAGTAGAACAAAAAAAAAATATGTTGCTGCCTGTAAAATTAGGGAATATCAGTACTTAGATACACTGGAATTAAATCTTCAATTGAGACAGATCTAGTTAAAAATTGCTATGGATGCAATTAAAATGGCACATTTAATGGAGAAGTGAGAGATTTCTGTAATCTAATGGAAGAGTACTAACATATTAAAATAACCATGAAAATTCTTCTGTTAAACCGGTAGTAGAGCCATTTGAAAATACAACAAACACAGAATTATATTTCCATACAAGTTTTATAATGCAGAAATCACAGAACCACATGGTGTAGGAATTTGTTCCATAAATTCTGGTTACAAGGTTATAAATAAGAATGGATGATTAGCCTTAACATCATGGAGAACTTATATAATAGATACCTAGTTTAAAAACAATGTGGGCTTCATTATGGTAGAGCCATAGCTAGCTGCCCAGAAATTTTAAATTATCATCCTTGTAGCAAGTTGTTAATTAAATGTTAACAAAACAAGAATGTAGCAGTAATAAGTAAGCGGGTATAAAAAGACATGACAGAAATCGAACATTATTAATTTCTGAAGATAACCAATTGAAGCCTTGCAGTGGGAATTAAATATCCTAACTTTACAGTATAGCAAAATACTTTTCTATAGTTAAGACATGCAGTACTGTAAATTTCGTTAGATATAATCTCAAGAGATGGGAACATTATGTTATATAAAACAAGTTTAAAAGTAACATGATGAGTAACTAAGGGATTATAACAGGATATACCTCTGTCCTTGGTTATCATGACAAAATGCGACATTATATGGAGAACTAGTTCCAATTAGATTAGACAGACAGTGAGAATATATATATATATATATATATATATATATATATATATATATATATATATATATATATATATATATATATAAATCCGAACTATATTGTAAATTTTTCCCACGACAAATTCTAAGGAATAGCATCAGAAGTATAAAATGTCTCGGCATAGATGCCGGCTAAACCCATCGTTAAGCATAACAGATTAGAGAACTCTGAGATGACCATCTCCTGTGGTAAACACAGTATTACAATGCGAAAATAGGAAAAAATTTATCCATCGTATAATAGGAAATGACAAAACTAAATGTCGGTAGCAAGTAACGATGGCATCGTTCCATTAAAAAAATTAAGGGAACTGAAATCTTGCCATCAGGCATACCTCCTTGAACCTATCTGAATTTTTTAAATGCCATGGATACCGACCTGTGAGTATAGCAGAGTTTTGGAATTAGTATATGAAAGAACCTGTGAGTATAATCCGCGTAGTTGCGGTTACTACGTACACAAGAATCGATTTCAACAAATGAAAGACTTCACCTATAGAAGATGACCTGGCACCTGAAATAGACAAGAAGAGGTTATTTATAAATCATTGAAACCATAACAGTAGTGAAAAGACAAATTGCGTATAACATCACAAGGGAACGAATTTTTTTTAGAATCCTGATATTGCGAGCCAGGGTAAACTTTAAAGCCGTTCCCAATTAAAACTATAGTCATGAATATACCAGCAAGGGTACAAAAAAAAATGTTCGCCAAAGAATAATGGGTGAAAATAGAACCTATTTAATAGTACCTGCACGTCAGGATATTGAGGAACGAAAGCATTTAGGAAAAACGCTTCCAGAAATCGATGTCATGCTACGTCAAGGAGGAAATTTCATTCACTGTGAAAAGAAATGTCACTCTCTTAGACTTCAGGGATTCCTTAAATAAACTGGAACAAACTACTGTGAAAATGTTGAAATGAATACGCAATAGGAAAAATGATTCTAGTTAATGGCTACCGAAAACAAATAAAAACCACTAAAAACGAAGTTACTTGCGTTCTGAAGCCAGGAGTATCCATGGGTGCCGAGACTTCACGAAATTGTTGGGGTTAACAATTTCAACAGGATGAAATAATTCATGGGGAGGATAGTAACACCGGAAACCTCTTTCTGAAAACTCCCCCGCCTTCATCACATTAGTCGATCCAAGGAATGCTCTCGGAGCTCGATCGAAAGGAGAGAAAATAATAGAGCTATGCAATCTTAGTGTTAAATAAACACCATAAATGGAATTACCAAAACCCTAATACGCTGATACCCTAGACTTGTCATCATCGCAACGATTGGTATGGGGATCGATAAATTCGGTGAACCGGAAATATTTATTCTACTGAAATACTCCATCTCTAGCTGTCAACGAGAGCATATATCGTGCGGATAAAATTTAATGTGCACCAGGCTCGAAGACGGGTTGGTAGGAAGGACATATCGCCCAAAATATATTAACCATGTGAATAAGTGCAGGTGCATCAGAACATTAATTAAAGTTGTACCCAAGAATTTATGCGCCAAGATCTGGCCAAGCAAAAGCAGAAAGAACCGAAATGATGAATCTCGAAATGATAACCTAGATGGGACGGGAATAAATTAAAAACCTTATGGTAGGAAATGAGTACATATGTATGTACTGTGCCGTCCAGGTCTTATATTTGTTGTATATATATATTACAATCATATCATGCCATACATTATGTATAGAGGGTTCAAGAAATCGTAATTTAATGTTAGTCTACCATGGGTAGGTTAATTATGAACGAAGTCAAGTCCTATATATAGGTATAATATATAATATGCCTAAGTGGATATAGGTATAATATATAATAAGTAGAAAAGATACTTAACCCAATCTACTACTTGGTATAAAACAAAGTATATAATTTGTAGAATCAATTCTATATCAAGATAAAATGTTATGACAAGATTTGAGGCATAGTTTTGGTAATAAGTGCTAGTTAATAAGATATTAATGTCATGGGGAAAAAAAAAAAATTGTTGTCAATAGAGGTACATTACACTTATGCGTAGGATCTACTTAAATATAGATAAAATTGTTTGTGAATTAGAATAGTCTTTTTCGAGAAAATTGTAATTGTAGGAGTAATTATTTGTTGTTATCATTTATCTCTGCAACAATTGAATTGGGATGATGATCCATGTATCTTTTCCTTTGTAGTTAATTTACATCTTTCATAATCTAAGACTCTAGTCTTGCATAGATTGTGTTTGTAAACTTGAAAGAAATGACAAATTGTAGGTTGACAAGATTAATGAAGGTAGGTTTAATTATATTTTTAGGAGTCATATTACTGCCGAACATCCACCCTATAATCATGCGATATGTTAATAGCTCTATACAACAACCTATATGACATTTGTAGGACACCACCAGCAGAAAGCCGCCACTCCCTTGTCTTCGCAAGCCACCATTGACTAGAAGCCACCACTCCTAAGAGGTCTCACCCATCCACCACTAGACTATCCAACTACTATTAGATGGAAGAAACCACTCTAAAGCTATCTGGCCACTAACTTAAGGATGCCACTACACCCAAAAATATGAGGGCCACCACTTTCTCAACACAATGCATGTTCAAAAAAGGACGCACCCATGCACAAGACATAAAACATAACCGAAGATGAGACAAACTTGTTGAGTCCAATGTTTCTTCCACACGAAAAGAGAAATACATAATTTATCAAGAGCTAAACAAATATACCACCCGCGTACCATCGAAAGAACAAAAAGATAATTTGATTAGCATTAATATGCATTCAAAAAATTAAAATTTTCAAACCAAGATAGTCTAAAAAACTCATATTTGCAAATGGATAATTTTCAGATTTGTGAGTTTGGCTCCCATAAAGCACAACATAATGTGGAGAACTTTGACTCAGCTATTAAAATTTTCCAAGAAAATGCTTGAATCAAAAAGAGTGTCGTCCTTGAATCTTTGTATGAATCTACACATAAGTTGGGTTATAATCCTAAATCTCATCTTCTACAGCATCTCGGTGATGACACATTTGCGTTTTGCAGCAGAAATTCAGAGATATATGATTTCATGACTTTATTTAGCAGATGCATGTAGGGATACTACCTATCTTCTTTTCAAGACATTGAGGTGGACTAATGGGCTTCCCATTCATCCACCTAGTTTGTAGGGATAAGACCTATATTCTTTTCAAGACAATAACGTGGACTAATGCACTTCCCATTCATCCACATTTTGAGAAAATTAAATTCTACTCGGAAGGTTGATTTTGATAGTATCATGAATCACCCTGACTTCTATAGTCCCTATGAGTTGGAGTATCAATCCACAACTGGACATGGCATGGCCTGTAATTAATAGTCCATAGCTTAGTGGTAGAGCAACCTAAAATCCATAGGCAGACCATAAGTTTGAATCCTATCATCTCCAATTCCTTTACGTAAAACCCATGGTTGTAGCTAGTTGTAGCTAGGAATTCGCAGGCCTAGCCTTGAAAAAGGCTATAGTGCCTCATGGGAGTTGCTAGAATATTGATCTGTTACTAAACTTGGGCATTTTTTGTCATCAAAAGGGCATGTAGGTTATTTTCGTAGAGTAACAGGTGGGCTCAGGGAAACTCCTAGGTTTCACTCTTATCGTGTGCAATGTTTTCACTTTTGCAAAATCATGAAGTTATCGATTGTGAATCAATAAAATTAGTAAGCAAGATGCATGAACATCCCAAACCATGGTGAAAAATTGGGTGCATCTTCCAAGTCAAACTAAAAATTGAGGTCGTTTTAATTCACACATTACAAACTGAAACATTAGTACTTAGTTTCAAGAAAATTCATACCAAGTCCAACTTACTTTATAAATTTTACAAAAGTGGGAGGGAAAATGTACTAATCTGCAAGGGAATCCATTAATTAAACTCCTTGATCCAAATTTGGCCAAATGGGATCTTTGATGAACTATATAAATAATTCATCCTTGAAAACCTCAAAGGGAAACCACAATCTGCATTCCAACTCTTGCTATTGAAATGGGTGAAATAACAACAAAAGCTATAATAAAAAAATCAGGAGACTTGTCATTGAGTTCATCCTTCATGCCCTCCTATGAAATTAACCTAGTCACACCCACCTTCCATTCTTCAATGGGGTTAATTTGATTTTTGAAACTTCCAACTACACATGTTCAACTAAATTTAGGAAAGGTTTGTTAAACTAGATTTGTTATTTAAGGACTTCTCAAGTGGAGTATTATATTCTAACTTTAAAGTCTATTGTAATTCAAAATTATAAATATAAAGTTACGTTTTTTCTTTCCTTTTTTATTTACCATAAATTCAAAAATATAAATATAAAGTTCTTCTATTTCTTTAAATTTATATTTTTTTATTTTTAAATCGATAATTTAGGACACAATCTGGCTCACACTAGGGGAATAGCTACCCAATTGGACCCTAAAATAGGCATAGAATCAAATAAGCGGGTTAAAAACAATAAAATAAGAAAACCCTAAAAGTTGTAGGTTAGGGTTATGTTAATTGGAGTTAAGAAAAAATAATTAAAAAAAGCAGCGAAGAGCTCAATTCCTCTTTGGGTAATAAATCCCCTTACAAATATACATGAACTCATTGCGCTTAACTCATATCGCTCAGATTGTTCGAGCAAAAGGTCGTTCAGATTTCTCGAGTTCTCTTCACTTATACACATAAGCTCATCTCTTTCCTTTTATTCAGATCAGTGTTTAGTTGGGGAGCCATCGCCACCGAAAGCAAGGTGACTTTGAAGAGCTCAGATGATGAATTTTTCGATGTCACGGAGGCTGTGGCATTTGAATGTGGGGCCATCAAAAACATGATCGAGGAAATAGGCATCGCTAGTGCTATTCCGCTGCCAAACGTTTCTAGCAGGATACTCTCAAAGGTCATCGAATACTGCAAGTATCATGTCGAGTCTCAGCAGCCCGGAATCTCCGAGGACGAACTCAATACTCGGGATCAAGAATTCGTTGAAGTTGAGCAGGCCACTTTGTTCGACCTTATCCACGTATTCTGTCAGAAACCCTAATTTAATTAGGAATTTGCTGGCTTGGTATTATTTAAGAACCCGATTTAATTTTGGTTTTGAAGCGTTGTTACTTTATCATAAAATTTAATTTTATTAAGGATTTGGTACGAAAATTATCAAGGGTTCGATCCTTTTGTATTTTCCTGGAAAAGTTATTCCAGAAGGATTTAGTGGCTTGCTATCTCTGAAACCCATTTAACTAGGGTTTGGAGTTTCTCTGTTTTTAACTTTTAGATTTGCTCTTGTGGACCTGTTGTTGCAGTTTTCTGGCACAGTTTGCAAGGTTTGTGGACTACTGGCCTGGTTGAGGCTTTCTATATTAGGGTATCTGAAATCTTCGAATTGTTCATTAGCCTTTAAAACAAATTTAATGGATATTTTGGGGGATACAATTTGAGGCTTTTTACTAAAATTTTCAAGGTTTCGTGCAATCAGTTTAGACAATTTATTAAGCTTTCCTTTCTTTGAGTGATGGAATTAAAAGGGTTTTTGATGTTTTTCATTTTGATACTAGATTCGATTGTTTCTTTTATATGTATCTTTAGTTCACCCAATTTAGGGCTTCTTTATTTCTATTTTTTGGTATTTGATTAGTTTTGTGGTAATCTTCTTTAAAAAAAATAATTACAATTCTCTTATTCCATTTCTCCTGTTTGAACTTCTGGTGTTGCTTATACTGTTGAAGGGAATCTTTTTGATGAAATTTTTGAGGGTCTTCCAAGGGTTTTCATATCTGAGGTAATATGCCCAATTGGATTGTATGTAAAGTTTGGCTTTTCTGGCTTTTCTGTTTTTCAAGTTTAATGGTTAATTTGATTATTTTTCTGGGAGCCCAAATTATATGGCTTTCTTTTAATTTGATTTTGTAGGCACATTTGCAATGCTACAGGTTTTGTTTTCATTGGTTTGTTTAGGTCATTGGCTTTTCATTTGCAATGCTACAGATTTTGGTGAAGTATTGTGATGAGTTTATCATAAAAATTTTACTATAGATATTTGAGTGTACACTGTCAATGTCTACACACTTTTTCAAGGCACTTACTTGATAGAAATGCAATGTTACCAAAAAATTATTTTCAACGATAGGGTTCATTTGCATCCACTAAATTGGATGAGAATCTGAAGTGATGGCGTGTTAATCTCATAGATGGTTCATTTTCATCCACTAAATTGGATGAGAATCCGAAGTGATGGCATGTTAATCTCATAGATGTTTGAGAGGAATGATTTAAAAGTTCTTTCAACTTGTAATTTTCTTTTGCGGATGTTTTTTTTACAATGTCTCTGATTTTTTTGGATACCTTTTCTGGTTTTGAGGGATTATTAGAACTATTTTTTCAGATGCTTCATTGTAGGTTTACTTTCATCCTTTATGAGTTTAAGTTCCAGGTATATTTGGGTGAGAGTGCAATTAAATAATTTTTTTCAAATTTGGAATTTTTTTATTATGAGTGTCTTCAAATATGCATTAGTTCCATGTTTCTGATTCTTTGCAGATTTGGAATTTAATTTGCAATTTTCTATAATGTGTGTCTTTAAATATACACAGGTGTGATGTTTTTGATTCTTTGTAAATAAAATTGTTTCAGGGTTTGTTAGCACTAATTTTTTTACATTTTTAATTCTAATTTTATTCTTGTTTATTTTTTAGTTTAATTCCCAGGTTTTGTTTCAAGATTCTTCCTCTGATCTAATGAAAAAGTTCTGAAAATGTACATGTAATTTTCAGAATGTATTCCTGTGTATTATTGAATAGAAAAATCTAAGGCTCCTGAGTGGAGATAATTATAATTTTTTGGTTACCTAAAAATATAATATTTCTTTTATTTGTTGTTTTGAGGGGTCTATTCTACCTGAATTGCCCCAAAAAAAAAAAGGTTTGGAACCTCTGAGGATAGTTACTGATGGCTTCTCCAATTTATCAGATTTCCATCAGCTATTTATTTTATTTTTAAAATTTCTATTATTTTTTAAATGCCAGAAATCTTATTTGGATTATTGTTTGCCCTGAATTCTGAGATCCTTCAATTATCCTTGTTTCCCTGTAGTCTCATTCCATATAATTATTCTGCAATAACCTTCGTGGCTTTCTTTAGTATTGATGTGCACATGTATATGCCTATCCAAGCTATAGATACATTTGCATAATTATTCTGCAATAGCTTCGTGGCTTTGTTTAATATTGATGTGCACGTGTATGCCTGTCCAAGCTATAAATACATTTGTATATCCTACGAAAATTTTGGCTTATTAAGCTTTATGGATTTTTGCAGTCTGTTGATTACCTAAACAACCAAAAGCTCCTAGATCTTACATGTCAGACTGTTGCCCACATGATAAAAGGGAAAACGCCAGAAGAAATACATAAAACATTCAACATAAAGAATGATTTTACTCCTGAAGAAGAGGAGGAGGTCAGGCGTGAAAATCAGCGGGCCTTAGAATGATCCTGAAGAATTTCAGTGTCATGGTGTTTGGTATTTTTTTGTAGTCGAGAATTTGTTAAGAAGTTATTAGTGGCAGACTTTCTTTGTTTGGATTCATTAACTTCTGATACTATGGTGGACTGGCTTTGTTTGGATTCATTAACTTCTGATACTATGGTTTGTTATAGTTAATCATTTTGTAAAGATCTCTCGGGAACTCCTTCAGTGGTATTGGGCTTATGAATTGCTGAAAAGTATTGCAACTACTTTGCTTTCAATTGTGTTGTAACACCCCCAAGTTCTATGCTTTTCAAATTAGACATTTGAACATAAATCCAAAGGGGAGTGGACCCCAATGGATAATTATTTGTGTGGATGTGGTTAATTATTTATTTATGAAAAATAAATAAAATATTGTGTATGCACTATGACCAAATGAGAAATTGAGATCACATGCCTAATCCATGAGGTTATGGAAAAGGTAAAGACTTTCCCAAAAATCTTTCAAAAATCCTTGAAAGAAATTATTTCTAATTTAGATTTTTGAGGAAAAATCTAAATTCCCCAATGATGAGGAAAGTAGTTGGGAAGAGGTAAAAAGCTGAAAAAGCTGGAAAAGCAGAAAGCAGCTTTAAAGTCCCTAAATATGGGAAGCCTAGGCAAACAGGAATAAAAGCATCCTGAAATTTGACGCAGACCATATGTTTGTGCTTTGGGAGAGTATGATGAATATCGCTCCGCAACAACAGTTAGTCTGTTCTTGGAGGATCTCAGCTCGGGGGTGAGTTCTGGAGATAGACGAACTCTAAGGTTGAGAGGACTGGTCATAGTATCGGTATGTATGCATAAATTTGGAGATTTATTTAAGTCTGTATTAAATATATCCAGGTTTATGAATTGTTATATTATAAATTCTTATGCAAACTTTAGAGTGACTGGTTGTTCAGTACCTCATGCAATTGCAAACTAGAGCTACTAGCTGAAAATCCAGTATATTAATAGTAGGGACAAATGGTTGGATTCTAGGGATAAGTACCCTGTAGAAATGAAGTTAGAAATGATAGATCATTTGAGTATATAATCTAATAACAAATGTACAGGTGTAGCTTGCTATCTTTTAAATGAAAATTTATTTGCTGGGTGTATAAACAGAAAATTTTAGCAAAACGGTAAACAAGAACAGAAAGTACAGACAACTAAACCTGTCATAAAAGTATTGATGGCAGTAAAATAGTAATACTGCAGTGACAAGGATTGTAGTACTAAGAATTTACACTGTTTTATATCATGGAAGTATCATAACAATAATATAAGGGAAGAGTCCTACTATTATATGTGATATAAGTGTGTGTAAAGGAAGATTGTAAGCATATTTAACATACTAGGAAAAGAGCATCTATTCACCTTCAATACAAACTCCTGTAAAAATAGTTGAATCAAAGAAGGTTAACTGACGATAAATACCGTATATGGAGATGTATACATCTATACATAGATGTTGAAACCTTATAATTATAGAGGACAAAGTCTATAAAGCTTGCTAACCAAAAGTAAAGAGAAAGCATATTGATCTCATGAGAGTGGTACAAAACTCCTCGAAGAATAGATCTCGACAAATACGTATGAGTATATGTTTATATATACATATAAATATCGGCCGACCGGGTGGACCGATAAAGTACTAAGGTTAAGACAAAATTTCATGGGAATATTTATAATAATAATAGTGTCTATAATTACCAAAGAGAAATTAAAATACCCGATAAAATTATGAATCTGTAATTGATTAAACAGAAAAAAAAATAGGTGCATAAAAGTAAAATGTTATGCAGATAAAAAGCTGGGGATGGGGGAGACGTGACAAATGGTACTGAGCTCAAGTTGAGAAAACTCGAAAAGTTATGTGCTCACCAAACACTGGCACATCCTCTAAGTATATAGATGTCAAAATATTAATGAAATATTAATGAGAAAACTCTTAAGATATTTACAAAAATAACTATGGGCAGTTTTCATTTAAGACTGAAGACAACGAAGAAAAATTCATTTTCAGACTTGTGTAGGTGAGAAATGGAAGTTAGAAATTGGTATGCACATTTAAAACCTTGGTTTTGAAATGATTGAAATTAAAATTACGTTTGAACTGGTGAATAAGTGAAAGAGAAATTGATGGATGAGAATTATGAAACTATGTCTGAAAACAATTAGTTTGAAAAAATATCTATTTAGTTAGTTCATATCTACTCTTTTCACACATTCATTCCTCATGCATTTAACAGATTATAACAGAGTGATCTGTATCGTTGTAAGGAATCCAGTAAAATTAAACTATCTGCTAGAATGTTTAAGCTATAAAGCTTAAATCTAGAGATTTGTTTAAGCTATAAAGCTTAAATCTAGAGAATAGTTTATGAAGTTGATAAGTGAACTCATTTAGGTTAATTAAATTAGATATCAAGGGATGTAGGGAACAATCACTCTAAATTTTAACGATATTTCAAATCAACATTTAAAACAGAAATATGATTTTTATGCTATAACAAAAATCCATAAATTTCCAAGTTACACCGGATATAGGCGAAACTATGGAGTTTAGGATTGAGAAATTGCAGAAAAGCTATTATAGCAGAAAGCCATTTGGGGTAAATTTCCACAGTGGTGGGATATAGTAAAACTCTGTAATAACAAAATTTCATTAGCTAATAAATCTGGGAATTGATCTGTGAAAAATATATATATAGTCACAGGTGTCAAGAGGCGGTAAAATACATTTTTAATAGTTATGCCTTAGCCGAGAAGCGAATTTATCTTTATGTGAGACTGCCTAAAGGAAATTTATTTAAACCAGGTTATGATATAAGAAGGTACATGTATGGAAAGTTATATAGAAATATACATTATCGACAGTTAACTACTTAGCCTAAAAGTACAAAAAACTGAACGCCGTGTTAGCAGGAGACTAGATGTGTAAATAACTATATGAAATGAAATATCAATGGGAATATTCAGAATAGAACTCAAAAATTTACATATGGTGTAGATTTTCATAATGATTACAAAGATGTTAACACAACCTCAATAGGCAAAAATATTAACTAAGGAGAAGAAGCTGGCGCTTCTAAATAGAACAAAAATCTTGTAGTTTATTGGTAATATACGTATTAATGGAAGCAAAAGAGGACAAAAATCGTACGGGAGTATTACACCGCAAATCTGGACCAGCATAAAGTAGAACTAAAACAAGGTTTAAGATATTGAAAATTTATGCGAAAATTAAAAGCGGCAGTAGCACCGCCAATGCTAAAATTTCATTAAACCGTAATGAGGTCCCAGGCTTTGTGCCCAATATAATTCATAGCGAACTTAATAAATTGCATACAGTCCAAATTCAATTTATTAACCGTTCTGGAAAAAAGGACCAGAATTCCTCAAGTACATAATTAAACCAAGGGTTTACATAACCATATAATGGACTAACAAAAGAGAACCCTCGAAAATTAAAATCGATCCATGAGGAAAATGGATAGCATACGGTAGAAGCAGAGGTTCCTCAATGATGGAGGGAACAAGCCTGGGAAATGCATAAGCAAGAGTTAGATGACGGAACTAGAGGTAAGCGTGTAAGGTTGAAAGATCTGGCAAACGAGCAGCTAGGTGCAATGGTCACCTGTAAAATATCAAGAGAAGAAACCATGATGAGTATTATCTTACCTGATAAATGATAAGGCTTGTAACCTATATTACCGCAACTTTTAAAATAAACAGAGGAGAAAAATGAATAACGGGAAGCTCAATAATTTGGTACGCTAATGTTTTACAAAATCCATACTCTAATAGTGAGAAACAAATTATGGAAGGAAATCCTTACCAGCATTAGCAGAGTCGAGCTAACAGAATGAGAAAATTGTACGCCTTCAGCAATGTATAAACCCTTGTAGAAAAATTCCTGTGATATGGGAAATAAAAATAAAAACTACAGAAATTTAATTTTGACTGTCATAAAATGTTAAATAATAAATCCTTGAACTCGATAAACAAAGGGACTGAAATTTTTTTTTTAAATATAGTAGCTTGAGAAGAACATAACGATAGCAGAGAAATTTTTGGCAGTAGACTTTGAAATTTATGCAGGCCTCACCAAGGGCCAAGAGAATCGAATGGAATAGACTCAGTGCTCCATTATACAAACCGAATGGTATGAAGCAATTCATAGAAATCAAATTGAAAAAGGGCTGCCGGTTTCCATGGCGGTGGATGTTTTAAGGCAAGCTGCGCATCAGAGGTTGGGTACCTTCGCATGGGGAGTCATCGGAAGCCGCCTCTACATCTCCAGCGGTAATTGCCCATCCGGCACCGTGAAGGAGTCTGAGGGTTAAGACTTCGAAACGGGAGAGCTCTTTTAAGGAGCACCAAAGAATTTGCGCTGCAAATGAAATCGAAATACATTAAAAACCATATGATATAACCTATCGAAACCCTAAAACATAGACCATCCTCATCGTACACGTGGAAGGAGATGCCTAAGGTAAATGGCGAGGCTTTAACTCTCCTCCCGTACTGGTTCTCAAACCCCCATTTCACCAATTTGAAAACAATTCTCAATGCCTCAGAAGAATCGAACCCGAGACCTGCTGTTTCCAGAATTTATTCCCTGCTAGATTTTCGAGAAGGAAAAGGCGGAGGCTGCGTGGTAACTTTTGGGTCTGGTTCATCTCCCTTTTTAGCCAAAACAGAAGTAGGTGGTGTGCAGGTTACGTTTCGTGCTGGCGGTGTAAACGATAAATAGCACGGAGCCCTCTTAATCGAATCAAATCAAAATGATGGAAATCGGCGAAGTACTCGACGTGTTTTTAAAATCAAAACCCTAAATGAATCGAACCTTACACCTGGAAGAAATCCAACGATTCAACTTCTTATCGAGAACGCAACCAGAGGAAGGGACAAGCATATCTCTGTCGTGGATGGCAATTATACTGTGGTGGTGGAAAAAAAATTCGTACGATTCACACAGTGATACAATAAATCTTTATAAAATTCTTTTTTTAATTAATTACAGAAAAATCGCATCCGTATCTAACCTGTTGGAAAACGAGTTAGTGTTTTCATAAATAAATAAATAAATAAAAATTCCCAACCGTGTTAGGTTAGAAAGCGGGTCCGAATAATTAAATGTAGTACAAATAGAACTACATGTAACCAATAATCGGATTTAAAAATTATAGTAATAAAAAACGATTTTCAAGTGATCTCGAAATATATGCATATGCAAGAAAAGAAAAAAAAGGACGTATGGGGGCAGAAGAAAGAAAGAAACAGCTAGTAGGTGAGAAGTGATACCAAAAGTCACTTCCAAAGCCAACAGTACAATTTAACCTTGCCGACACTTAGGTGAGTACATGACACTTAGGTGAGTACGCTTGCGGTTCCATTTAAATAAAATATATATATATATATATATATATATATATATATATATATATATATATATATATATATATATAAGTCAAGGTAACCATATGGGTATATCATAATGAATTATTATGGAAGAGTATTAAAGGATACAACAAAGAATAGTTTGATGTGGGCAAAGTGATAGAAAAGTCACATCTATAAAGATATGGGGTGGTACATAAGTATAATGAAAAAAGTTTTGATAGACTACACAAATTCGTTGGGGGGGTGTAAAGTAGAACTGTTAACTCTATAGAAATTTAGGATTATATCATGTATACATAGTACTAAGCCCAAAGAATGACATATATACATAGTAGTGGTATACGAAACCTTTTTGGTTAGGAAATCAATTAGGAATACTACAATACAAGCTAAGGA
Organism: Pinus albicaulis; assembly: GCA_034641835.2. Classification (NCBI taxonomy): domain Eukaryota; kingdom Viridiplantae; phylum Streptophyta; class Pinopsida; order Pinales; family Pinaceae; genus Pinus; species Pinus albicaulis. Next base: position 1,693,403,325 of record CM076575.1, on the reverse strand, counting down.
ATAAACCCTTGTTATTAAAAAGGAGATTTTAAAATCTTAAGTTGATGTCATGGGTTTCTTATCTAGTACTTTTATTAATGATCAGAAAAAGGATGGCATATTATTATGGAAAATGAAGAACTTAATAGAAACATAAAATATCATGTGAGGGTTGTGAAACATAACCCCTTATTAAGTTATGACTAGATATCGATGTGTAACATGGCATGTGAACTGAACTATAAAAAGAGAGGAGTTAACCTATCGGTTTCATAATTATTATCGAGAAATAATATCTCTAAGTGAGGTTGGACAATTGGATGATCATTCCAACTAGAAATCTACATAACGGCATAATGAATTAAGAGAAGAGGTGAAACGAGAATGATTACAAGCACTTATGTAAGTATAAGTCAACGTAACAAATAAATATTCAAGGTCAAAAGTTGGATTAATAATTATGTATATAATTATTATAATGGCTTTGAATTAACACATTATTTCATATGTGACATATGAAATTTAGACTTAATATATATATGGAATGGTTGTTAAGGAATTTTCAAAGAAAAATTTATATGTAGAGTTGGTTAATGATTGAATGGATGAAAATTTAAAAGGGTAAATTTTACAATAGATAAAAAGGAACTTAATTCAAGTGAAGTGGATTCATTTAATTGAGCATACTTATGGTGATGGTATAAATTTAAACTAATAGATATTAGTCAAAGAGGAAAATGTTGACAGTTAGAACCATTACCTGTTGGTAAGGATAATTAAAAATGACATATATATTATTAAACAAAATAGGTTTATGACTTTGAGGGGGAGAATATATATATATATATATATATATATATTAGTCACCTATGGATTTGTAGAATAGTAAAAATGAAAACAAGGTTTCAACACTTACGAGATATGAATAGATTATTCATATAAAGTGGTGATAAAAGTAACGATTATAATAAGGGAAGCAATATGGGTGTATTAAAAGACTTGTAATTCAATTATATACAAGTGTGACTAAGGAGATTATAAAAATAAAATGTACGTAGGAAAACTAAATGAAAGTGTAATCCTACGATATCTCAAAAGGACGAGATGAGAAAAACTTTATACCCACAAGATTAAAGGAGTAGGAACTTTTTTGTGGTAGATTAAGTGTTAAAGGAAAAAAAAAAAAAATTTGATACTGGTATTTAGTAAAATTGCCAGAATAATTTTCAAGTCATATATATTTAAGTCATGAATGAATAAAGGGATAAATCAAAATTTCCCTGGTAAATTAGCTAAGGTAGAATTAAAAAAAAAACCTAACAAATTTTTTTTTTCCATGGGAACATAATTATGAAAATTATCATGCCTGGATAAGAATCCAATGGAGCACAATTAATTTCCTATATATATATTATACTCCATTTATCAAGTGAACCATGGTTTAGGTTGTAGGTGGGTTTTGTTAGAAACCAAGTGTTGTTTATATAAACCATGGATTGATTTCTAATGATTAGTGAAAATTGTGTCAAGCTCATTTTTAACATTATCAAGTATTAATCCTTGGGAATGTAATGAATTACTATAAAAGAAACATGTACTCACCGTATAAAATTATGTTGGTGTAAATTTTACTAAATTTAATTTCCCTGAGTCTTAAATTCAAGGACCAGGTAATAGTTTCAAATCATACAGCTACAAATCGGGAGAGAGGAGACTGAGCTGTATTTGGACTTGGGTGTGGGGGAAACCCATCAGATCCAAATTTATTCACGTAAGTTTTGAACTAGTGGATACACCATAAAAGGGGTTAGAGGAAAAAAATTTCATGTGCGAAGAAGGAATTGAATTATAGACATTGTTAACGAGTCTGGTTATTACTAATTAAATTGATTGGCTAACAAAAGAAAACAATGAGAAGGTACTGGAAGTACAGCTATGAACTGAGGAAGGGTAAACATAACCATGAATATGATACAATTGTTTTCTTTCATTCATAAATACTAATGAAAAGTTGTGAATTTGTTTAGCCAAGTGTGTAACAGGAAATTGTACACTCCGGAAACGAGCACAAAAAGGTGAAACTAAATGCAGATAAATCACCTGGAAAAATCAAGAAAAGCCGAACTGGACCAAGTTGGCGTGAGGAAAGAATCTCACTGAAAAACAAGAAAGGATAAGTAGTGTACTAAAACTGCACTAAACTATTATGAACCTGAACGGTTTGACTAATAACTGAATTCCTGGAAATTATTGAAATTCAGAATGTTATTGTGGATTATTAATTATATGTACCTGATATTACTTACATTGGTATGAATTGTGGACAGAAAGAACAGAATACAAGATTTTCTAGACGAACTTCTTGCAAAGAAGTAGGAAGAAAATCAACTGCATAAGGCATCAGTAAATAGAGTGGAAGCAGAAGAGTACTCTGCTGGAAACTAAACAAGGACGAAGAAGAAATATTTGTCAAAGTTGAAAAAACAACGCTAAAGTGTAACACCGAGGAAGGTGTTGGAAAGGGGGGAACTAATGGCTTATAAACTAGCCTTACCCTTGCATATTAAATTTCATGATGTGTTTCATGTCTCCTTGTTGGAAAAAAAAAAAACAATAATTTTTGTACATGATGCTTCTCACATTATTGATTGGAATGTGATTCAGGTGGAACCAGAAGAGGAATTCCTTCCAGAGCCACTTCAAATCTGAGAGCGAGAAGAAATTGAATTGCGAAATCGAACAATAGCTAGAGTAAAGGTGCAGTGGAGCACTTTACTGCTGAAAAGCTACATGGAAAAGAGAAGTTGAGATGATGGAAAATCATTCATCTTTATTTTCAAAATAAACTAAGTAGATAGTTGTCAACACCGAGGACGGTGTTTGTTTTCAGAGGGGGAATGTGTAACACCCCCAAGTTCTATGCTTTTCAAATTAGACATTTGAACATAAATCCAAAGGGGAGTGGACCCCAATGGATAATTATTTGTGTGGATGTGGTTAATTATTTATTTATGAAAAATAAATAAAATATTATGTATGTACTATGACCAAATGAGAAATTTAGATCACATGCCTAATCCATGAGGTTATGGAAAAGGTAAAGACTTTCCCCAAAATCTTTCAAAAATCCTTGAAAAAAATTATTTCTAATTTAGATTTTTGAGGAAAAATCTAAATTCCCCAATGATGAGGAAAGTAGTTGGGAAGAGGTAAAAAGATGGAAAAGCTGGAAAAGCAGAAAGCAGCTTTAAAGTCCCTAAATAAGGGAAGCCTAGGCAAACAGGAATAAAGCATCCTGAAATTCTGGACGCAGAATTGGAAACAGGCTCTAGGGGAGAGCATAGCTTAAATAAGCTGCTCCAAAACAGATTGAGGTTAGTCTGTTTTTGGAGGATCTCAGCTCGGGGGTGAGTTCTGGAGATAGACGAACTCTAAGGTTGGGAGGACTGGTCATAGTAGTGGTATGCATGCAAAAATTTGGAGATTTATTTAAGTCTGTATTAAATATATCCAGGTTTATGAATTGTTATGTTATAAATTCTTATGCAAATTTTAGATTAAATGGTTGTTCAATACCTTATGCAATTACAATCTAGATCTAATAGCTGAAAATCCAGTATGTTAATAGCAGGGACCAATGGTTTGCTTCCAGGAATAACTACCTTGTAGAAATAAAGTTAGAGATGATAGATCATCTGAATGTCAAATCAAAGAGAAAAATTCGAGTTGTGGTTTACTGTCTTTTAAACGAAAACTTAGTTGCTATGTGTGCAAACAGAAAACTTTGATAAAATTGTAACCAAGAACAGCAAGTAGAAGACATCTAAACCTATTATATAAGTATTGATTTCAGTCTAATAACCGTACTACAATGACAAGAATTGTAGAACTAAGAATTTACACTGCTTTTATGTCATGGAAGTATCAAATAATAATATAAGGGAAGAGTCCTATTGAAAATCTACTTATGTGTGATAAAAGTATGTGTAAGGGAAGATTGTAAGCATATTTAAAATACTGGGAAAAGAGCATGTATCCACCTTCAATATAAACTGCTGTAAAAGTAGTTGAAGAAAAGAAGGCTAACTGAATATAAATAGCTGTATATGGAGATGTATACATCTATACATAGATGTTGAAATCTTATAATTATAGAGGACAGAAAGGCTATAAAGCTTGCTAACTAAAAAGTAAAGAGAAAGCATATTGATTTGTTAGAGTGGTACAAAGTATGACTGTGAAATTGATTAAACAGAAAAAAAAAATATAGGTGCATAAAAGTAAAATGTTATGCGGATAAAAAGCTGGGGATGGGAGATGTGACATGTGTCGTGTGTTTATTTCTGTTTCCTGAGTTTTATTAATTGTGTCGTGTGTTTATTTATGTTTCCAAGTTTTATTAAAGTTTATTTTAATCAGGATCATTTTTCGACCATATTAGGAATTGATTGCAAGTAATCGGTTTATTTTTTTCTCTATATATGACACGATAGAAATGACTTTACATGAGGTGTCTAGTTGCTCATTCGTTATTTAACTTAATGCCTTTAGTTACATGTATGTGGTGAGTTAATTCGAATTTGAGTCTCTACAATATTTTAATATTGCGATGGCGTTGCGGCATTTGAGATAACCAGGGTGATAGTATTTCGTTCGTTGATACAGAAAAACCCCGTAGTGTCGGATTGCATGTCTCTATCAAAATTCTTTCGATTGATGCATATTGACAGCAATGCAACATTAGGTTACACTAGTGAATTTTAGATTCGTGGGGGCGTCCTTGTCGTAATTAATTGCTCATCAGAATCCATGTAATTAATAGACTACGTTGAAACGTTTTAGTGGTGAAATTCTTTGTTTTTTTTTTTTTTGTCTCAGCAATTGTGGGGTGAATTATCTTTTCAGCAGAATCTGTTGTTTTAAAATACAATATGTATAGTATTGGATAGGCCACCAAAAATTTAATTATATATTTTTTTTATGTAATGTAAAATGCCTTTATTTACCGAAAAAAAAATTACATTCTAAAAAATAGAGACCATAGTAGAGATCACATACGTATGAAGGCATATAAATTTTTTTACAAAGTTTAAATAATTATATTTATAAATTTAAATAATTATATTTACAAAGTTTCCATAATTATAAATGATAGCAAATATGAACAACTTCATCCAATATGTGTTACTAGCTAACAAAAATACCAACTTCACTGAGCAGTGCATTACCAAATAAACTCATGAACTACAATAACCAAAGCATAATAGCATCGAGCTACTAAAAGCACGAAGCCATCCGACAAGCCTCAACATCTATGCCTAAGAGAGCACAAGTTGTGACATGCACAGAAAACCAAATCGCCATAATGTCATTATTCCAAAAATGTAAACATGCACCAAAAACCAAATGGCCATAATGTCCTTACTCCACAAAACGAGACAAAAAGAATGAAAAATTTAAGGATGGAAGTTTCATGGAGTTTAGAAAGCTCGGAAAATCTTACTATTCCCCTATATGTAAATTGTAAATTTTTATATGATATTTCTCTAAAAATATTTAGGTTTCTAATTATTTTATATTAGTATAAATGAATTTTTGGTGATTTTTAGGTTAAAATAATTTTATACTATAAAATTTTGGCTAATCAATTTTCAAAATAATTGAAATTGGAGAATATTTTCTTTTGAAAAAAGCATGGAAAATTATCCCACTTGAGAATATTAGCCCCTAAAATTTCCCCTGAAAATTCGAGAGAAAAACCAACTCCATAGTACCAATGCATGTTCAATAAAGGATTCCTACATAAAAAAGACATAAAACATAACCAAAGATGAGACCAACTTTTTGAGTCCAATTTTTTTCCATACAAAAGAGAGATACATAATTTATCAGGATCTAAATAAATATACCATCCACGTACCATCCAAAAAAGTAGAAAACTAAAGAAAATTAAAAAATTTGTTACACCTCATGAATAGTGGAGAGAAAAGTAGGAGACAATAGACTACCACGTGCAGGAGGATATATCAAATTTCAGATGTAGAATCCATAAGAAAAAATCCTTCGAAGCAAGCATCATCATTTCAACGCTGTCTAAACAAAACCACATATTCTGAAGCACTCACTTCATATCTTCCAGAGAAGTGAAAACATTCTAGTTATTTACCTATTTATCATTTAAAATAAGAAACAAAAGGGTTATGAGTTGTTGGTTAAGAGCCAAGAAACTCAAGAAATTCCACTTCCTTTGATGAAATATTCTAGGATACGACATCCATTTCTAATCCTCTAAGACAAATTATAAATCTGAATAGTCTAGGTTTTCTCAAGATTTTTCATTCTCTCAGATGAGAATCTCTCATTGAATTTCCTGGGGAATTGTATCAAACATAGAGGCTATGGAATCATAAGCTTTGTACCCAAAGTGAATAAAACCTTCTTGCTGACTTGTTATCCTTTTTCTTGTAGGGATGACAATTGACGTAAATGGATACCCGTGACACTCACTGAATGACCCACACCCAATGAAGTTGTATTAAGAATGAAGTGCGAGAATGCCCAATTTAGACTAAAAAAATAGGTTGTCACCTACACACCAAACAAGCACACGAGCACCCAGAATATTATTCAATTCATCACAATGAAGACACATAACCTACAAGGTTTGCTAACACCCTATCAAGGCCCCTAAATGAGACAAGATACAACTATCACAGAGATATGGCCAATAAGACTACAAATCCAAGAGAAATAAACATTCAAAATTTGTTGTCGACAAAAGCCCCTTGTAGAATTGACACAAGAGAGTAGAAGAACACAACTAAATAAGTAGATAAGCCAAATTATAAACGAATAGAACAATGCTCAATTAAGGAGCTCTAATATTCATGGAATGCCATAGGTTCTCTAAATCTTAAAAAAATCATAGATTTGCCTATCAAAACAAGTACATAACTCGCTAAAATGACACATACTTGAAATGAGAAAGAAAGAAGTAGTATCACTCGAATAAATGAGAAGACTCACCTCATACGAATGCTTGAAGAGCATAGAGGATTTCACCATAAAGCGTATCACTAGATTTTTCACCAAAAGCCACCAAAAATAGAAACTGTGGACACAACACAGTAACTGAAACCCTCTCCAAGAGTCCACACAAAAACATAAGGTTATTCCACAAAAGAAACCATTCCTAAGAGCTACAAATGCCAATGATAGTGGATGACGAAGAAGGATCCCCACCTCTCTGCTCAAACCTACTACAACCTCCCATTGAACAATGTGAATAATTAAATAGAATGTATGTCCCCTCCCTTGGCACACTAAATGGGAAATGAGCATTAACTACCATTAATCAACCTTGATCAAGAAGTATCCAAGATATCACACCATCAAGAATTGGGTGATCCACCTTTAGAAGACTGTGAAAGGGATTAATTTATTTTCATATAATAAATATAATTATTTCAAAATGATCATCCCAAATATTGTTTTAAATTTTTAAGTGAATATAATAAAAAGAAGAAAATGTAGTTTAAATATTTTATATTTTTTAATAATTTTATTTAAATTTTAGTTAAAAAGTATTGAAAAGACACATGAAATAAATATTTTAATTTTATAATTTTAAATCTATTTATCCATTTAAAACAAAATTAAGTAATAAAAATAACAATTTCATAAAAAAAAAATCATAGAATTTAATTTCATCAAATTTAGCATTTAATTTCCTCAAAATTCCTAAAAATAAATGTCTTAAAAATTATAAAATATAAATTTCTCAAAAATTATTAATTTTATAATTTAAAAAATATATCTATGATTTCTCTTATTTTGATGATATTCTCCTATTTTTCCAGGCATCTCTAAGGGAAGCAAGTACAATCATAAAAATACTGAAAATATTTATGGAGGCTTCAGGTACGCTAGTTACTACTAGAACACTAGGATTCAAGATAGGAATGTTCCCTATAAAGTATTTGGGGGTTCCGTTGAATACTTATTCTTTAAGAATTCTGAACCAAAAATATTTATTTCTAAACTTGGGCAAGAATTGAAAAATTGGGCATTTCGAGTACTAAATGCTCCAAGTCGATTAATAATTCTCAAATTAGTTCTCCAATCACTTCCCATTTATCAATTATCAGGTAGAGTGGCTCCGAAAAACATTTGCAACCAAATGGTAAATATTTTCAAAAAATTTCCTTGGTAAGGAGCACAAGATTGCAGAAAATGGGCACTTCTCTCATGGGATAAACTCATAAAAGAAAAATCAGTAGGAGGATTGGGCCTTCGTGATCCATATGGTTTAAATCAAGTCATGGGGGAAAAATTGTGGTGGAAATGGATCCAAGGAGTTCAAGACCTCTGGAAATTTACATGGGAACGGAAATATGGTATGCCGCAATTGGTAACAGGTAAACTCAAAATTGATATTATACCAAGACATTCTACAATATGGAATCTTGCAGCTCAGAATAGACATCTTATCCATCAACAAAGTTTTTAGGAGGTAAGGGAAGGAAGATCAACACTTTTTTGGGAAGATTCGTGGCAACAAAGAGAAAATTTTTAGTCGGCTTGACTTAGGAGAACTCTTCCTATTCACAAACACTCCAAATAATAGATTAATCAATAATTATTGGTGTTAACAAAAAAATAGCCAGTGGAGAAGATAGAAAGAGAAAATTCATTCACAAGATGCACTAGAAACAAGGCAATGGCACAATCTTGAAAAAGAATTGAGCACAAGGAGAATAGTAACTGCAATAGGAAACGATATACTCATATGGGGGTATCAAAGTAACGACATGTTTACAATACAAGAGGGATATAATATTCATGCTAATAATACTAATAACAATGGAAGATCTATATGGAAAAAAATCTGGGCTATCAATCATTGGCCAAAAGTAGAGTATTTCCTCTGGCTGTTAATTCATAGGAAAATTTTAACTTGGGATCAGTTGCAAAAACACGGAATGCATGGACCTTCGATTTGTTACATGTGCAGGAAAACGAATGAATCAATAGAACAAATTCTAAACATATATGAAATAGCGGAGATAATCTGGAATAATATTGCAAGGAAATTTATGCAAATGGATAGAGATCACACAAACATAAATACAACAATCATCAAATGGTGGAAGGGAGGTTTCAAAAGAGAATTCTTGAACAGAGCATGGAGGCTATCTTTTGGGTTTATATTATGGGGGATTTGGAAAGAAAGGAATCACAGGATATTCAGAGGAGCATTCAATAACAATGATCAAATCTGGCAGAAGATGGTTGAGAATATCTGAGAAACCATTCTGGTAGAGAAATGGACAGAGGATGATTGGAAGACTAAAGATATAGAAACTCAAATTCTGTCCACTCTAAACTTAAAACCCCAAATTTTGTCAATCAACCCTTGGACATTTAGGCCCCCTAGGAGAAATCTACAGGATAGATGGCAGTTACCCCAAAATGGATTCATTGAACTCAATTATGATGGAGCTTGAAAAGGGAACCCAAGTTAGACAGGAGCTGGAGGGATTTTTAGAAACTCTCGAGGGGTAGCCTATAGAGGTTATGCGAAGGAAAAAGTTCATGCAACCAATAATGAAGATGAACTGACAATAGTTAAATAAGGTTTGATTATCGAAAAAAGAGAAAATCATCAATGTCTTAATGTAGAAGGGGATTAGGCAATGGTCGCAGGAGTATTAGAGAAATTACAGCAAGGATCATCTTGGGAAAAGATCAGTAAAAGCTGGAGGATGGCGAATCTTATTAGGGAAATAGGATGGCTCATTCAAGAAATCTAGTACCTGATACCTTTACATGTTCATAGAATAGGAAATGAGGGAGCTGATTCCTTAGTAAATTAGGGTATTCGCAACGTTGGAAGACAATTAGATGTGAAGCCAACTGTCACAACTTGGGATATTGAACTACATTCTCTCCAGATCATTATTGATAGAGATATTTTGGGTAGTGAGATCCCCAATTGGGGTGCTCCAATACCAATGTCACCGGCCACACCGTAAGACAAGTGGCGGTATCGTACCATGCACATTAAGTATGATAGTTAAACCATTCATAAAATGAATATGGAGGCATGTGGATGATATGGGAATGATCATTCAATTAGGAAGACAACCTGTGCTGTCAGAAGCTTGGGGTAAAAGGAAATATAGGGCTGGTCTTAAGAGATATAGTTCGGCCTGCTAAACAACATTTTCCTCTGGTAAAAACGGTGAATTGTGGCGACGGGTGGAGACTGGAGCTTCCATAGTTCACAGGAATTTTGTGCTGGTTCAGGGGTATGTTTTTTTTTATATCAACCTCATGCCATTTTTCGTCAGTAATGAAATGCAAAAGAATAGTGATGTGTCTGCATGTATAGCATCGCTCTTAACCAGTTGCTCTGCACCCATACCACCGAAGGCTATTAAGCCCTACTTCCGCAACCCTTGTAATGATGGGAAGGTTAATTATTTATCATTGTTTCCTGTGAAGCGTTGTTACTATCTGTTAATGAATTATCATGTCAGTTCTGTATCTTTATGTTTGTTAAATTTGGGATCTAGAAGTGGGAGACAGAAGAGCCATTCTTATATGCGGGCTTCTGAGTTGGGGCAAATGATTTTCTGTAATGTTTTTTACATCGAGCCTGATAGCCATAGGCAGGGTATTATGCTTTGTATTGGCTATTTACATGCTTTCTGGGCTTGCCTTATTATTATTTCCTTTAACTCTAGGAGGTAGGGTATTCAAAAGCAAATCTCTTTTGGTTTTATAATGTTATTCCATCATGGTTTTAAGCTGAAACTCTGCCTTTCCTATAGTCTAGGTTCTGGTTTGCATTGTCACTTTCTTATAGTCTCGGTTCAGGGTCATTACTGGGCCTGTCTATATGTCCATGTTAAATTCTAGGGTGGTAAAAATTTTGGACTTCCACACATGTTTAGTGAAGAGGAGAAACATGAGATTCGACAAGATGATGTTGGTCAGAAGATAGGAACATTAAATTTTATCCCTTTTCTCTTCCATTATATAGGATCTTATATTGTTAATACAAAGTTAATTGAAAATTTAGAACAATGATTAAGAGGCAGACGAGATAGAGAGTGGCTCAAAATCAAGAAAAAGGTAAACAAAAGTTGATAAAACCTAAATCTGAGACCAGAAAGAGAGGTAGGAAGACACAACAAGAGGTTCTAGTGACTCTCCCGACAGTATACTCCCTTGGGAATCCGTCTCAAGTGAGGAAGGTAATTCATGGTTGGGAAAGAGAAACTCAAAGCAATGAGGAGGAAAATGAAGCAGAAGTAGAATTTGTCGATTTTATCACTGATCCTAACAACACTAGAGGTCGTCTTTCACTATTCAATCAAAAATTCTATACATATTGGATTATCAAGTGTATTCTAGCTAACGCTATCCAAAGTCTTTATTCACGAAACGAGACTCCAGAACCAAAAATGATGGAATTTCTTCAGGATATTGATATTCAAATCCAACATATCAACGTGACTCGGTATCAGGCAACAGACTGTATTGGGCGAATTGAAGACCATATTGGACGAATTGAATAGTAGATTCAACAATTGCAGCAAGCGGACATGATTGGTTCTATGACGAAGGACCCAGCACCTTGAGTCATCACATGGATAGTATTTTAGTTTAATCTCATGTTTTTGTGAATAATGTTTTTTGGGACAGTCCTTTAGTTTTAAGTTGCTACTTTGTTAATGTTTTAAATAGTGAACTAGCTAATGTGGCGAGTAGAAGAATGAAACATTAACAATTTTGGTTGGCTTTTAATGTATTAAGGAGGCCAACAGACCTGGTTTCCTCCAGGAAGGTTGAGGTCACTAACCCAATATCTATTGTAACCTGATTTTTGATGATATATAGAAAATAGTAAGGTACTACCAAATTGACAAAAAAAAAATGTAACTTTATATTAATTTTGTAAAATTCTTTCAGTAATAATCACATGCAATGGAACATCATCTATAATTTAAATTAGCTTTATATTTTCAACTCATTTAAAATTATTTTATTTTTTTAATTTAAAATTCAAAATTCAAAATACATTATTAAATACTTCGTTTTAAATGGATGGAATTCCAAACCAAATAAGTCATACTTTGAACTTCGCTTTCGTGTGTCTTTTAATATCAAAATAATATCAAGTATGAGTTGGTGTTATTTCCTCTATTAGTGTTGAAATGCACCATGTTAGATATTGCATTCATATCTATTATTTTTTATTTTAATTTATTTCATAATAAAGTAATAATTGTTTATTTTTTAAACTATAGGGAATTGCCTTATGACACTTGGTCAATGATGTCTTATTTTTACATTTAGAAACCGAATAAAGGGAATAACATGTCCTCACGTTATGATTGTTAATTCCAATGAGCATCTCCATTGGCCAGGGTGCAGGGGCTTGTGGTGACGTTGTCGATGTGCATGGCCTCACCATATTGACAAGGACGTACCGGCTGATAATGAAATACCGAAGCTGGAAAACAAGTCCTAAGCCCAGACTGCTTCTGCTACTCTGACACGATCAAGTCGTGATTTGAAGAATAAATTCTTAGCGTGTGTCATTTCGTTCTAGTTGCGAAGGATCACTATCATTTCTTTTAGGAAGTTACAGAGCCATGTAAACGCGCGATTTGTTGAGGCATCTGTGTCTAGGTTTCTACCCTTATCACCCAATTTCATTGGACTATAACCGCCTCTGTGAAGGAACACACCAATCATAGTAGCCATTCACTTGCAAGATTCAGAGGAGCGAGAAACTTAGGTTATTGATCACTGGTTTCATGTTTTTCTTTTCCATTCGCCTGCTGTCTGTCTGCGAATTTAATTTTATATATATATATATATATATATAGTTAATTTATTAATTAAATTTTATTTTTCATTGTTCAAATTATATTGATTTAAATGTGTACTCAAATCCCTACCAAATTTGAAATAAACTTAAAACAATCAAAGTACAGCCTTTGCGGTTTGGAAGCATGATTTACATAAGATTTACGCATTCAAATGAAATGATAGATATTTTTGAATTTTACTAACAAAAATTGGAAGTGCTAGGCTCTTGGGAAGGCTTATAAGTGCTAGGCTTACCAAATAGTCTTCTATAACTGTAATACTAACACTCCCAAATTCTTTTTGGCATTGGGTGAACATGCTCAAGGAATGTGGTATTGGGTTGACATTTTCCATCTTAATGATCTAAAGCTTTTCCTTATGTGCCAGATTTTTGTGGTCAATGTTGTTCTGAAACGAGTCCTTCAAGTCCTGCGACATTGCATATGGAGTATCTTTTCCCTGGAGATATGAGACAATATGATCTCGTATTCCTTCCAATATGATCCTTCTCGTCTCTGCTAAAAATTTCTTCTAATCTCCCAGATCTTGCACATCAATAGTTGGAGTCTTTCGAATAGAAATATCTATGAATTCCTTCAGGCCATTGTCTTCCAACATTGCTTCCATCATGTCCTTCCATGCTACGTTATTTGAGCTTCGCTCAAGAGCATACTCAAGTCGCAGTCCGTAGAAGGTCATCCTGCTCTTGAAGGATGATTCTGCAAATTTGATTTCACTCCCAAAAGACAACCTCAAAATATTTATGTTCTATTTTGATTCCTACTTTGATACCATGTACAAATTATTTGTAGATTCAAACTGCTAATTGTAACTTACTAAAACAACAGACTTGAATTTTCGCTACCCATAAGCTTAAAGCAATTAATCGATCATGAAATCACAACACAAACATGATACAAGATTCAGTCACACATTAGAAGATGATTTTCTAAGGAAATCCTCACCTAAAAAAACTTGCTCTTTGTATATTGCAGAAGTTATAAATATGAAAAGAATTACAATTCTTGCTCAAGCCTGATTAACCTCTGCACTAGTAAAAAATATCTCACTACTTCATAGACAGGCCTTGTCAATACTTAGCCAATTTTTTGTCTCTGAGATACCTATTTCCTTTCATTGCTTCCTTGGGAATTTGCCCCTATTATTTAGGGAAATTCGTCAATGAGAAATGAGCAGTTCTTGTAGGCCCTTCTCTAACTACATTCACCATTTTTACAACTCGGGTAACTCTGTAACTGAGAGTACACTGCCCTTGAACTCTAATCTCAACGTGGTAACTAAATTTATCTATATGCATCCATTATTTTGAATTATTTGATGAGTTGACTCAATGATCTTCTCAAGTTACACCCCATTACTGGACCCTTCACTAGTTCTTAATCAGTTAGAACTAGTTTAACTCACTTTTAACTCAATTTTACAAAACCCAATTACTAAAAATTACCAACCAATGATAAATTAACATAACTCAAGTGTCTCCAACTTTAATTAACTAAGTTAACTAAGTGACAAACCCATGTCACCTCATTTAACTGCCTCCAAATAGTTTACTGAAATTAGAATTTGAATTTCTCCTAATTAATTTAGGAAAATTAAACTAGGAATTCTCTTGTTGCATTATTTTCATCATTATTGTCCCATAAGAAACAATTTCATTTTTTCTCTCCACAAACAATAGCTGGGATTAAAGAGACAATATGTATTTAATCCTAGCTATTGTCTCTTTAGAGAAAATGCAATAACATTTTTGTCTCTTTATAGACAAAATAAAACAATGAATTGTGAAAAATACCTAACCATTAAAATAAATCTATAAAAAAAGTGTTTAATTAAAAATAAATTACAATATCATTGATTAATTTGTGTTAAGGCCTAGTGGAATCAAACTAACAACCTCTTACTTATAAGGCATGTGCATTACCATCGAGCTAGCACACTTTAAATAATTATGTGAGGAGTTATGGAAGTCATTGATATTTCATACTTAGAAATTGATTTTATGCTTGACATATAATAGAATAATATTTGTAAAATGTGGTAAAGTTTCTATCACATACTAATCATAATATGTGAATTAAAAAATCACCATTGTCTCGATGAAAGTGTAAGCAATCTCAATCACATTATTACTAATCATAATATGTGAATTCAAAAATCACCATTGTCTCGACGAAAAAATCATAAAATATTACATATATAAACAAGAACCGTGCCCAATTATAATAATGGAATGCAAAAAAAAAAAAAAAATCATATCAAAAGATAATTGTATAGTTTTCAGATTCCATTTGGATGGTATTAACATAGTGAATTTCACTTGGCACCTTTCAATACCTTCCTAAACTAGGAAAAAGCCCATCCCCAAATGCCAAGGGTTCCCTTAGCATCAGGTAATACCAATACGAGCTAGTGAAAAAATGTATGAATACTGACCCAAGTATTTGAAACCCATTGTTTACTTTTAGATGGGAAATAATGTAGGCCCATATTTCTCTTGACCAATATTTGGCACATGGAATTTGAATGTCTAGAATAAAATGAAACAATGAAATATGACTAACCTGGGCCAAATCATAGGGAAAAGTGAAGCATAGAGTTGCACCCTTTTATGTCTGGAACACACTTCTCTCTACTAAAACCAAAGGTCTCTCTACTAAAACCAAAGGTTTCACCTTTGAAAATTTCTTGACTCCTAAAGAATATAGCTCCTCCATACAAATCCCTCATAATAACAAAAAGATCATTGTTGTTTTCTTTGCTAAAAATATCATTTTTGATGTTCCTGATATGCAATAATCTAGTTGTTAGTATCTAAGAAGAGTTTATCACGTATAAAATGAGAAAATTGCACGTTTTGTTATTTGTCTATCGAAAGAAAATTGTTACACCATTTTTTGGTCATCTCACCTGTTATTATTAGATGGACCCAAGTACACCATGTAAGACCAGTTTTACCCCAAGTAAAACTGCTTTCACTATGTTAATTAAGGAAACCCCAAAAGGAATAATTAATTAAAACATAATTTAATTATTATTCCCAGTCATGTTTAACCCAAAAACAAAGAAATTAATGAGATACACCCATAGTTATCTTATTATTTTCTAGGAATAATTATTTAAATAATATTCCTTGTTAAATATGACCAGATCAACCACTATTAATTAAATAAATCATTATTTATTTGATTATATCCCAACCACTTCCTTAAAAGGATAAATAAATCATTTATTTATTTATTCCTCACTAATAAAGGGATTTGACCCAAGTCAAAGTCCCTTTCCCTCCAACAAATAATAATAAAATATTCCATAGAGGTGGATCTAGATTTGATTAACATTATTTTAATCATGCACCAAGATCTAGAATGACCCAATATTTTGTTATAAATAGGAGGGTTTTCCCCTTCATTCTTCGCCTTTTGTTGCATATTAGATCACTCTGGATCTATACACTTGGTCTCATTTCTGCCATTTTGCTCCCATTGAGCTCTACCTTCTACATTGGGTTTTCTACATCTACAAGAGAGAGAAAGCTTAGATCTGAAGTGCTGAGGACTACAAAGAACCCATCCCATTGAGGAGATCTGGATACACCTTCTTGTTTCCTCCCGGGTGCCCTGTAATATAAAAATTCATTCAAAAATCGTGTTCTTGTCTTGTCTGTTGGATGCATGGAGCAAACTCTTTACTTTACTGCTTAATGTCTTTCCATTTATAGATCTGTTTGTTGCGGCACTTTAACTACTAATTGCAGATCTGAAGATGTTTTGCAGCCATTATTGTTGTTAGGGCTATTAGTTATGCGTAGCTAAAGTGGTTCTTTCTCGTACACTTCGACGAAGAATTCATACTAACAAATGGCGACTCCACACGGGTTTTAAATTACGACCGCTGTCGTTTTTCATATTCCTGCATATCCAGCTACTTCAGGCCCTAGGGCTTCTTTTTTAGCTTCTTAGTTTTTCTCTTTTCATGTCATTTTTCTCACATAAAACCCTAAAAACCTAAAATTTCTAACTTCCGTGTGTTTCTGGCCCTATTGCGCAGGTAAGCGACACCAGCCGCACCTGAGACGGCAATTTTTCAGAAAATCTGCCGCCGAAACAGCCGGAAGGGGGGGGTCGCACCTTTTGGCCCAAAACCTGCGACCTGGACGCACTTTTCAGCCTGTAACCTGCGACCTCAACCAAAATCAGGTCAGAACCTGCGACCTGCCTTTTTTCCAGCATTTTTTCTGTAATTTTTCTGGGTTCTGCTGCAGCCTCTGCCAGGGTTTTCCAGCCTCTGTCTCAGCCCGCCTTGACCAAGATCTGATCTGTTTTACTCATCTAAGTGGGAACCCAGCCCCTTAGGGCTTTAGTACCCTCCACTTTTTGTGGAAGAGTTTCAGCTGTTTCAGCCGTCGGTTTCAGAGCTTCAGCCCCCTCTTTTTCCAGATCTGTTACCTCACTTTCAGATCCATCGAAATTAGCCTCTTTTCCTTTCAAATCACCTCTTGTCGTTTTGTTTGGACCTCTCCTAAAGGCCTCTGCCTTGCCCCCCCCCCCGGGTCTTTTGCTGATTTCCCTTTTTCCAGCCACCTTGCCTCTGTCTCTTGGCTGTGATCTGCACCCCTTGTCTGCAGCTTTATCCTCCAGATCTCTGTCCCCTTTGACCCTAGATCTGTCGAGCTTCCTTTGTGTGTGTTTCCATGGTTTTTCCCTTTCTTTTCAGCATAGTTGTGAGAGACCCACCTTCTTGGTTTAGATAGATGCATACGTAGCTGTTATTTTTCTGTTATTTCAGCATTTTATTCTGTTCTCTGTAGGTTTATTTTCAGCTACGTCGCACACTTTTTCTTGCTCTCAAACAACGGAAAGGGTTTAAAAATTAAAATTAACGCACGCCACACACTGACCCTAAGTGAAGAAGCGCATGGTTTACACCGCCTGGCAAAGACTCTAAAATCAATTGTCACTGCACCTTTTCTGCCCTTGACCTTCTTGATTTTGTCCCTTTCTGCCCTTGTCGGTTTCCTTCTTCCTGTCATCATTGCACCCCCAAGGCGCCTTTCCCGGAGACTTCTTGGCCTTCACCCTCAGTTTCCGGTTGATCGACCTGCTCCGCACCGCCATCGTCGAGCCAGTCCACCTTCGAGTCCGCACTCCGACTCCTCTCCTGATTCATCGCGTCCCCCTTCTCCTTCCAGTTCTCCCCCTTTTACCTTCACCATGTCTGGACCAGGGCCTAACGCTAGCGGTTCTCCCGGCCCCAATGCTGGCCCTACTTCTAGCGGAACCGTCACAACCACTACTCCGGCCACCCCTGTGCTGCCGTACATTGCAGGCCTCAGCCTCCCCGATTTCCATCAGTTGATTAACGACCCCATTCACCATAATACTACCTGGCCCACTATGCCTACCAAGTCACCCTCCGATATCCCTAAGTTCGAGGGCCTTAATGGCGAAGACCCAACCAATCACGTCCGGTCTTTCCACATGTGGTGTTCCTCCAACTCCATTACCGATGACTCCATCCGTCTTTGTTTGTTCCAACGCACGCTTACCGGCGAAGCTTCTAAATGGTATGTCGAACAGGCCACTTCCTCCCATACCACGTTCGAGACTCTTGCCCAAGCCTTCTTGTCGTACTTCCGGCTCCCTCTCCGATACGACACTGGTACGGAGCTCTTGACTTCATTTAAGCAATCCTCTTCCACACGCCTTTCTGCCCATGTTCAGGAATGGCGACGAAGACGGAGCTTATGTCGAGCCCCTCCCTTTGAAGATCGGGTTTACATGGGCTGGTTCCTTCGCACCCTCCCGTCTCCCATCGGCAAAGATGTCGCCTCTCACTTTCCTCAATCTGAAGAAGCCGCCCTCCAAATAGCTTTAAAATATGACCTGATCTACGCTCAATCGGGTTATGTTTATACCGTTCTGCCTGACATCCCCAGGCCCGGTGGCGCTAACGCCCCGGGAGCATCTCATTCTGCCGACGGTATTGTTGGATCTCTTTCCCACCCATCTGCTCACCCTCCTATGAGCCATGGTCTCCCTCAGGGAGGGGCCAGCACCTCAAGCAATCTTCCCCCTCCCGGCAACATGTATCCAGGATACGGCATGCCTCCTCCTTTTGCCCAACCTCCTGCTTACCTCAATGTCGCCCGACCCAACCCTTGCGCACCCATCCACGACTCGGAGTCGCCGCGTCATCCGACATATGCGCTTAGCCTCCCTTGCCTCCTCACGAGCACACGCACTACAACCCCCTCCGAGGCAAGTATTTGCACGGCGGTGCGATTAATCCCCTTCTTCTCAAAGAAGAGCGGCGAAACAACCGAGTCCCATCGCCGTGTGGGGACGATTACGGTATGGACCCTAACACTAGCAGCTTGACCCTCGGGCATCTCGCCCGGGGTAGGACGAGCGCTTCGCACAAACGAGCCACGAGTAGGTGTTGCGGTGTTTACGGTCACTCCACTCACGATTGTCCTCTCTTACCCCCGATGCGACAGATGTGGGAGTCTCAAGCCACATTGCGCAGACAACACGCCTCCCCTCACGCTCCTCCTAATGTGGCCACTACCCAGCCAGCTGTGTTCACTGATCCTTTCCCTCAACAGGGATTCGTGGCTACCCAACCCCCCGACAGCCATGCAACCACACCCTCGTCCATTTCTGGTTCCTCTGACTACCAGATCCTTATGATGCGCTCCGATCCGTCCCCTTCCGTCGACCTTCACCTTCAAACTCGGTCTCGCCAGTACCCCATGCCTCCTGCTCAGTCTGCTCCCGAGCCTCCATCGTCAGGTTCTACAGAGCCTCTTTCGACATCCAGTGGCCCCTTACACATCCCTCAACCCAAAGTTGAGGTTCATCCAAAGATTCCAAAGGGACCATTACGCCGAAATGCTTCTTCCGGTCGAGCCGCTCAATCGTACAGTATAGTAGATGATTTGGCACAATCCCCTGCTGCCATTTCCACACTGGAACTCCTCCAGTCATGCCCTTCTCAAAAGAAGGCTCTACTATCTACCGTGGGCGTTGTTGATCCTGCTGATGACCAAATGATTTTTTTCGATGCCACTCAATCGGACCACCCTCCTCTTCCTCCTTCTGTTGCTTTCCAAATCCCAGTCAAAATCTGGAATGCCACTGTGTCCCGGTGTATAATTGATGAGGGGGCATCCACCTGTGTGATGTCCGCTTCGGTTTGGAAGCAACTCGGATCCCCTGAACTGGCCCCTTCCACGATCACCCTTCGAGCATGGGACGGTCATGCCTCCCAACCTATTGGCCTGTTTCGTAACTGTCCCATCACCCTAGCCGGTAAGACTGTTTGCGTTGAGGTCGAAGTCATTGACGCCCCTCTAGACTACAACATTCTATTGGGGCGAAGTTACACCTATGCCATGTCTGCTGTCCCATCCGCGGTTTTCCGCAAGATGTCTTTTCCACATAATGGGAAGATAGTCACCATTGACCAGCTATCTTATCATGAGCCGCCATCTCAGACCTCCTCCGAGACGACCATCTCTTCTGTAGCCAACAAGCAAACCGTCGATTCTTTGACCAGTGTCTCCCCCGGCGTCTATAAAGATTCCACCCTGCTTGGTACTTTTCCTCACCTTCCTCCCCCTCCTGTTACTGACCCCGGCTTGTCGAATGTTTGCATGATGCAATCGTCTCAGGCTGCCCATAAACGGCCTGCCTCGGCTAGCCCGCACCCTCCTCCCCGCCCTCCGCAACCCGCTCCTAGCCATCCATCTCAGCCAGCCGGACCTCCTCTTTCTGGCCCTCCCCCTACCGCTGGTACCCCCGAACCTCTTTATCCTCCAGGCTCGGTCCCCCCCGGCCTTAACCATCTTGGAGCCGTTCCTCCTGGTCATTACCCTGCTGGACAGATCCCCTTCTTGGCTCCCCCTCCCGGAGTATATTCCGTCCCCGTCATGGCCACCCTTTCTCTCCCTAACTTGACCTTGGGTATTCCGGTTTGGTACCTTGATCCCCCAGCTGCCACCCCCCTTGGTCACCCCAAACCTTACATGGCTTTGACACCGGTTCAACCGGTCCCCCTCGCTTCCTCCATAGCCACTGTACCCCCAGCACCTCCACAGGACCCTTCTCCTGTTGAGTCGACTCCCGGGAAGAAAGGAAAAGCCCGCAAGGGGGAAACCAAAGACCAAACCACCACAACCACCTCGGCTCCTCCCCCACCCTCGAAGCCTTGTGCCTTATGTGATATCATCGGTCATGCCACCCATGCTTGTCCCGAGTTACCTCGTATTCGCCCCATGGTAAAAGTCGCGTTCCCCGACACTACGGTCCCTGAAACTACCACTCCTGCTTCGACCGTATCCAAGAACCCCAAGAATCTCCGCACCAATAAGCCTTGTGCTTTGTGCAGTGTCCTCGCTTCATGCCCCATCGACATCCTCACACCGCGCATTCATTTTCCCTTGAGGTGATGCGCAGTATGAGGTTGAACAAAATCAATCCGCCTCTCCCATTCTCGCGCGGTATGCTTGCGGACACGACTGAGGATGCAACTCCTTCACATACCCCCACGATGTCCGGATAGTAGTCTACGGTCCTCGTGCCCCCACCTATCCTCCTGCGCACGACCTTCGCAGCCTCGCCGTCTGCAACCTACGAATGTGTCCCCTTGATGCTCGAGATCACTCCACTTGTGTCTCTGTTCACCTTCGCAGCCCGAGTCCTCGCCATGTTTCCGATAACTCTCATACATCACCTTGTTTGAGTTTTTCTCATCCTGCCCCTTCCCCCCGCCATTACCGCTCGATGACTTCTGCCCCCTCACGCTGCCATCCTTTCCTTTCATCCCCTCATGTATTGTCTTGTCACACCACCTTGCGCATCCCCCCGTCCACATCCTTTATCGGTTACGCCGATGGTGCAAGTCGCTACTCCAGGAATCTTGCCTCGGCAGAGTGGGCCATCTTCACCCCCTTGCATGACCTCGTTCTGTCTAACGGGGTATGCATTGGTTCTGCCACCAACAATCAGGCCGAATACGATGCAGTGCGTGGCCTACTAGCTGATGCTTTGCTGCATCGCATTCGCCATCTGCACGTTCGTCTGGATTCCTTGCTTCTTGTCATGCAACTAAATGGTGTCTATCGTGTGCGTAACCCTGTGCTGTTTAGACGCTATTTACGAGTAAAAGTCTTAATACGTGCGTTTGAAACCATAACTTTCAACCATGTACCCAGAGACCAAAATCATTACGTAGATAGTATTGCAAACCATGTTCTAGATTGGCATTTATCACACTCAATTCATACGAGACAATAACATTAAATCAACCATCAAAAGACGATGCATATCCATAATATGTGTCGCAAACCATATATTGATGAGTCCATCTACTCTGATACACATGACATGCCCATAGCATGTTACAAAAAAACTGGGGGCACCATACGCCCCCCCATACATATACATACGACATGCCCATAGCATGTTACAAAAAAAAACTGGGGGCACCATATGCCCCTCCATACATTCTACGGGGCACCACCTGCCCCTACATACATCAGAAGGGGCACCATATGCCCCTAATCACTATCTGGAGGCTCCCGGGCCAATGGCTCTGCCCCTGCAGCATGTAGATCCCGCATAGTTTGACCGGCGATCGCCATGCGCCGCATGATACCTCGCCACTCCGAGGGAAGACCAACACATGGCCCTATGTACTGGTCGTCTAAATCCTGCCACCCGCGCTCTGATACTTCGGTCAACAACTGCTCACATCTACGGCGGATGTCCTCCAGTAGGGCGGCTGCACCATCATTTTGCGCTGCTCTCGATCCACTCGGACCCGTAGCTCCAGACGCTGCCGGTCGTCCCATATATCCGGCCGGTTTTACCGGTGCTATATCTGCATACCAAAAGTCCCTGAATCAGTATCACTATGTACTATTCCAAAACTTTAAACATGCCCATATAAGAATAGCAATTTTTCACTTACCATCGGGCCCCCAAACTCGACCAGCCGGAAGTGGCAAATCCGGATCCCCATAGTAGCTCATCCCACTATAAGGGTAGTCGTCTATGTACAACGACATCTGATCCCAATGGGCAAAGAACTCCGGTCGAAATGTTCGCCCGACCGCCCCTCCTCCTCCTTTGCAGAGTAGTCGTCCCCAACGACGCATCCTGGGCTCTCTCGGGCCCCCATCCGGAAGATGCACACGAGGCCTCAAGGTCGGGATCTTCTCAAAGAAGAAGGCGCACAACAAAGTCCCATATGAGCAATCATGATTCACCTGCCGCCTGCATAGCGACAACTGTCGCTTTAGCGACACCAACATCATTTGGGCCCACCCAAAGTGGGTCCCACTCAACACACTCTCCACTATCATCATCTGCCCACCGGTGATGTGATGGAACGCCTGGGTGCCCAGGATTCGCAGCACAGCTGCGGCCACTGCACAGGTTTCTAGCCTCTCTAGATCCCCGATCGATATCCGAGTCCCCTTGACTTGGAAACCCGGTCGACAATGGCGTTCCACAAACTCCATGATATGCCGCCCCCGCGGAAACACTGGCTGCGTGTCTCCCACTATCCCCAATGGTGGGAGGCCGGTCAGGAAGTACACATCCTGGACCGTCAGTTCAATCCTGTGCCCCTGCACTACAAAGATCTCCTGATCTGGATCCCAGTAACTGATAATCCGGGCCAGTAATGGTTCCCCTGCTCTCATCGACGGGTTCTCCACAAACTTGAGAACCCCAAATCTGGCCAATACACGACGGACGCCCTGATCCGCCTGGATCTCTGCCCGAAGTGTTCCCAGATCCCTCTCTCTCCAGTTGACCCGTAACTCTGCCATACCTGCACAAACACATTCTTTTTGTCAGGGTACAGATCGGGCAAACCATAACCACACACCAAAACCCAACTCCCAGCCATCAAACAGCACCAAGCCCCCCTCCTCTCCCAGGTCGTAGTTTTCTGCCCATTTCTGGACCAGGTCGCACTTTTTTCCCTCAAACCTGCGTCCTGGGTCGCACTTTTTGCCCCAAAAAGTGCGACCCGTCCGTAGAGAGGAGGGAGGGGCTGTTTCTGGGGTGTTGGGCCCTAAACTGCAAATCTAATCCATCAAAATGCAAGAGCAAGGTTAGGCCTCTTACCTCCAACTGACAGATCTCGAATCCAACGGTCGGTTTGTCCGCTACGTTCGCCGCAAGATTTAGGGCCTTCTCTCCTCTCCACATTCACCACAGCAACAATAGCAAATGAATGCTTTTGGAGGAAAAACTGCCTCATTAAAAGAGAACCCCTGTTTCTTCTTTCGACTGCTGCGACCACACCGTAGCCCCGTTCGACGAACCGTCAGCACCGCTGGATAGATCTCACCGAGCTCTCAAATGGGTTTTACTTAGTTTTGGTGATTTGATACTTCACCCGGACACATTTTTTCCACGAAGGGTCACTTCACCACTCCTTAAAATCGAATTTCCTCACTTACGACACTTGTACTTAGGGCACCACATCGCCCCCTTACTTGTCCATGTTCGTGTTGATTTTCGTCATGAGTGCCCACTTTGTACTCATGTTTCTATGACCCCCCATTGGGGCCTTTACTGTGTGGCAGCACTATACAGTTGCCCTTGTTTAGAGCATCCAAGTCGAGTCATCATTGCATTCATGGAGTCTATCCTGCGTCCTTTTACACCCCACTATAGCCCTCCATCCTTCTTTGCTTGGTTCCTCTCTTGTGTCGCATATCATGACCTTCAGCCTCACTGTCCCCTGTCCCTTTCGATATTGTGTCAGTCGCTGCCTTGTCATTTATGCCCTTTATGCTCTAACAATGGAAGTCGTCCATTCGCCACTCCATCCTTCCCATTTCCACTATCATCATTAGTGTCAGTCTGTCCGTCGCTCTATTGTTCTTCTCTCGTGCCTTAGTTGAGGATCTCTCATTGCCTCACCTACGGCGGACCTCCTTCTGTCGACATCAGCACATTTATTCCAGAAGCAAGGTCTAGAGGGTGGTGTACCTTGGTTCCAGCTTCCACTCTTGTTCGGTGCCTCGGATCAGGCGGGGGGATCTCTCACTTCCCTTTGACTTGATTGCTTCTCCAGCTCCTTTCAGCATGATCGAGATTCGTATACTGGACAGTCCAGTGACCCAGCAGCAGCTCTTGATGATTCCCGGGCGTGTGTGAGATGTCTCAGCCCTCATGAGGGGGTGGCCCTGCAGGTATCCCCCCACATGCCCGGATGACCTCTTCATTGCAGCCTTTGATGCCGCTCCAGATTTTGATGATGTTGGCCTTAGCCACCTGCAGCGCCTCTATGATTTGCATGTATCAGTCAGATTTTGTGAGCCCTTCCCCATTTACAGGGGGCATTTGGGTTGTATTTATCTCATGTACTCAGATATTATTGTACTAGTCCTAGCTGTTATCCCAGGCACAGCATGTATGTGAGACTCTTCATTGTATTTTTATCTGGCTCTTGATTATGCCAGCTGTACTCTATGGTTCGGTCCCTTGTTTACTGGACACACTATTATTTTGTACTTTGTCACGGCGGGCATAGGTATGCCTCCCCCGCCGCCTTCAGCACAGGTACCCTCTCATAAAAAAGAGACTTGTTGCACCTGCGAGTCTCGTCTCCTTAGGGTCTAGTCCTTCAGCACACTATCTACCTCACACTTCTCTCTCTGACATCCCCTTTCGTTGTCTAGTGATTGTATTCTTACAACGTACTTCGGTCATACGATTTGCTCCTGACACTCGCACGCTGGGGGGAAATCTGTTACACCATTTTTTGGTCATCTAACCCTCTATCATTAGATGGACCCAAGTACACCATGTAAGACCAGTTTTACCCCAAGTAAAACTGCTTTCACTATGTTAATTAGGAAACCCCAAAAGGAATAATTAATTAAACCATAATTTAATTATTATTCCCAGTCATGTTTAAACCAAAAACAAAGAAATTAATGAGATACACCCATAGTTATCTTATTATTTTCTAGGAATAATTATTTAAATAATATTCCTTGTTAAATATGACCAAATCAACCCCTATTAATTAAATAAATCATTATTTATTTGATTATATCCCAACCACTTCCTTAAAAGGATAAATAAATCATTTATTTATTTATTCCTCACTAATCAAGGGATTTGACCCAAGTCAAACACCCTTTCCCTCCAACAAATAATAATAAACTATTCCATAGAGGTGGATCTAGATTTGATTAACATTATTTTAATCATGCACCAAGATCTAGAATGACCCAATATTTTGTTATAAATAGGAGGTTTTTCCCCTTCATTCTTCACCTTTTGTTGCATATTAGATCACTCTGGATCTATACACTTGGTCTCATTTCTGCCATTTTGCTCCCATTGAGCTCTACCTTCTACATTAGGTTTTCTACATCTACAAGAGAGAGAAAGCTTAGATCTGAAGTGCTGAGGACTACAAAGAACCCATCCCATTGAGGAGATCTGGATACACCTTCTTGTTTCCTCCCAGGTGCGCTGTAATATAAAAATTCATTCAAAAATCGTGTTCTTGTCTTGTCTGTTGGATGCATGGAGCAAACTCTTTACTTCACTGCTTAATATCTTTCCATTTATAGATATGTTTGTTGCAGCACTTTAACTACTAATTGCAGATCTGAAGATGTTTTGCAGCCATTATTGTTGTTAGGGCTATTAGTTATGCGTAGCTAAAGTGGTTCTTTTTCGTACGCTTCGACAAAGAATTCATACTAACAATAATATTTTGGGCAGTAATCTTCCATACAAATTTAAATCTCAAATACATACCATTTCATGTCAACTTTCCAAAATATCGTTCCAAATAACAAAACACAGTTAGGTGTGACGAAGTATCTTCCAACATTATCATCAGAATTTGTGAGTAATTCCACCACCATTTTTACAAGCATGACATGAATTGTCCAAATAACTATTGTGATTATTGGGTAACGAGGTATAGATATTTTTCTCTCGAACATGGAGAGTTGATCTCTTTAAGCAAGTTTCTATTCTACCTTCATGTCCAAGAAAAATAATGAAATATTAGAATGTGAGTTTGAAGTGGATATCTTTGTGTCTTGTCGACTTGTTATAGTACTAGCTATTATAAGTGGAACGATTCTAGTTCCAAAACATTGGAAAATTTAATGCTTTGTTTTGGACGAAAAAGTTTTTGTGATTCTATAGAACGTCTATTCTCGGATGATGATTTACAAGAATAAAGCTAATTTCCACATAATATGTTGAGAAAAAATAAAACTAACTTCCAACATCTATGTAACTTGGTAATATTTTTCTTTGATCTTTGGTACTCCCAGAATAACATGCAGTTTGCATGGTAAAAGTAAGAAAATTAAATAACATTTTAGACACTAAATTGAAAGTAGTATGTTAAAATCAATCCTTTTATAGCTACAACATTTTGTATAGTGGTTACCTCAAAGTTTTCAACAATCAGGTAAGAAATTTGGCCCAGTGGCCTGAAGTGAATGACTTTCCTCCTCTTTTCATGAATAATAACTAAAACGATTATAGTAAGTCATAAATTACGACTCGGAAATAAACAATATAAGTTAACTTGTATAGTGCTTACCTCAAAGTTTTCAACGATCACGTGAGAATTTTGGCCCAGTGGCCTGAAGTGAATCAGTTTCCTCTTCTTTTCATCAATAATAACTAAACGATTATAGTAAGTCCTAAATTACGACTCGGAAATAAACAATATAAGTTAACTTAATCATAGAATCCAAACATTGCCTTAACTTATCAAAATCAATGCTACACTGATGAATGGTACCTATAAATATCCTTTCAGTATATATTGTGTTACAAGCCACTCACATAACAATTGTGGTTGATCTGACGTCCAAACTAGAAGTGGGATCATCCATGAAAATTATACGACTTGCTAAAAGCTCAACATCGATTGTTAGCCTTTTCCTTTTTTCTAGTGACAATCAAGTCACACTAGGAAAGCCTATCCTTGCATCCCTTAAATTGTCTAATTCCAGAAGTTCCAGGACCTCATCCATAAAGGCCTTCAAATTGGAATATTTTCCAGGTTAGCAACATGACAATTCGACGCCATGCCATAAGAGAAATTGATTATTTTTGTAGACTTACAACTTTCATTTCTTTGTTAACATCGTTCAGAATATGGATAAATGAAAATTATAACAATGATTCCAGGATAGTGACATGTGGAGAATATATGTCATTATACACATAGTAACTAAAAATTTTAGCAAAGGTTTCCTACTTTTTGGGAAATCGAGGTATCACCCTCAATATATCCTCGAATCTTCCTTCCATCTAAGATATCGATGAGAATTGTATTCCCTGCACCACTGACGCCCATCAATGTCGTAAGAACATAATATGAATGCACCTGTAAACATCTTTCAACAATTTCAATCTATCTTCAGTAACTCCTTGTTCCCTCATTTCCTACACATTAATCCAGAATTAGTCATCTAAATCCATCAAATAAGAGAATCCAGAAAAATTGGTAATAGTCGAATCACATAATAGACCAGTATGATGGCTCAAGCTCCGTACAGTGGGGATTTCAACAAATTGTTTGACATTTTCAAAAGGCATGGCTGGTGATTAAAATGGATAATTCATTGGTCGATTTGCAGAAACTCCTATTGCATCCTCCAAAACCAACTCATTATTGTCTGCTAGATTAACCGAAAGGATGTTCATTTGTCTAATCTACATTTTGACTACATAACCATTGAAAAAAATATTATAGAACTAAAAATCACGCAATCATATTTTGTTTAATCCCTTTACAGTTCAATATGTTCAACAAAATCCAAGAATGAGATGGTTAAAATTTACCCTACAATTATTATCGGTATTTGAAGAAGAAAAAGAATATAAGAAACATCCTCTTCTTGACCTTGATGGTCCTGTATTGATCCCCTTCTTTGTACCAATTCTATTGGGATTTCATTTCTTCATAAGATTCTTCAGAAATAAAAACTTGTGGTTTCCAAAGATCTATCAAGAAATAAATCTCGTATCTTTTTGTATAGGAAAATATTTGATAAAATAGAGACTAAGAAAAAAGAGAATGGCAGGTATGTGTACAATTAAGAAACTCACCATTTTGATCACAAAAGCTAAATTAAACAACACAACAGATTGAGGACTAATGAAAATCCTAATAAATTGCTAGCTTCTATCTAATACCAATAATTCTATGTAAATATGTTATGACACTTCAGCACATTATGGCACAGATTCGTGGTGTTGCCTACATTCTGAACGTCGACATGGTTGCATAAAACTAGTTAAGGTGATGCATACTTGCATAAAAACTCTTCATAATTAAGAATACACTCGTTTTATAGAATTTCAGAGTCCTCACTTGATTAAAAATGTTAAAATATTACAATCGCCCATCTAGGAACAACCATCTCATTCACGAAGATCACATTCTCTATGTACATTAAAGTTGAGCACTAGTATCCCCATATCTGCCATTTTTGGACACTATCTACATTTTAAATCCATCAAGATGTTAATTTGATTGTAAATTGATTCTTCATTGTTAAAAGCCAAAAAATATGATGTGATGATAGTGACAAAGTAATGTACTATTTTCTTAACCTTCTGGTCTTGCATCATTTCCTTGTTTCTCTCTTAGAAATATTTTATGTCCATGAGTTATAAAGGAAAAAAAGTACTAACCTCTAGGAAAAATTAATCTTACAAGATTGAATATGATAACATATAAATATCCTCTAGTATTAGTTATGACCATCATTATGAAAACTTCTTATATAAGGCGGACCATGAATGATGCCACTTGATCAACTAGGAAGATGAGAAGAAATTGTCCAAGAAAACTGCAAGGAAAAAGGACTAGTGTCACTGAGAATGAAAAATGCAACGAGAAATAATTAGAATTATGGTTGAATTATTGAGAATGTATAAAATCCTTATAAACAAATGATTGATTTATGGTACTTGTGGGTAAACCCAATGGTATAGTAATTCATCATCACCCAAATACCACCTTCGAACAATGACATTGGAATTCTCAACATAAAAGTAGGAATAATGAAAGCTCCCATTGTTGAAGAACATAATGAGCCCAAAATTTTTAATAAAAATGTATAAAAATCAATTGAACATGTTGGTCATGAGGATTAAAAATAGTGCTCCAAGGTAGATATTTGCATCCCTTGAAGTTTTATATCTGCATTTCAGTCCTCAAGAATACATTGGCGCCAATGAAGGCAATAATTATAATCTACCCAAAAAAACGGTTCTATTAAGATATCCTTTAACCTTCTCCCGATGATTCTTATATAATATTAACATTTTGAAATAACATGTAAGTTATCTCGAGTAAGAAAAAATTATAAATTCTGGAGCATCTCACCATGTACTATTCTAAAGATGTAAACAATGGAATTCCACTTGAAAAGAAGCCATTCAGTTGAAAAACAAGCCTTGAATATATCTATTTTGGGGACAAGATTCCTATTGAACACCAAAGCTTCTTTGTGACTTTTTTTTTTACCATAAGGGACTACTAACTCAGTTTCCAAACACCAATCTGCATTAAACTACTTGAATTTAAATGTAAATTCCTAGACATGGACATAATGATAAGGGCTCCTTTTGTCTTCCCAGTACTGTTATTGATCCTTCATGAATGTAATGTCACCTTTTGTCTTCCCAATATTTTTCTTGATACTTCTTAAATGTAACATGTAACTACAATGTAGTATTTTCGAGGAAATATAATTAAAATTTACTATTAGAATTAGAAAGATTTGATTTAATGAAAGTAATACTTATCTTGAGATTTTATAACTTGATACATCTTGTAGGAAATTTGTAGTACCTTTTCTTTCAGGGCATTTGAATCCACATCTTTCAAAAAATTCCAGCACTTTATCCCTTTACAAGGACATAATGTTGAGGCCACCTTTTTTCTGTTGGGTATTTCTTTTAATCCTTCTTAGATGTAACGAGTCATTTTGTATGCCCAATATTGTTCCCGATCCTTCTGAAATGTAACTTGTAACTACAATGTAGTATTGGTGAGGAAATGTAAGTATAATGTAATATTAGAATTAGAAGGCTCCACTTTGATGGAAGCAATAATTATTTTTAAAATTATAACCTAAATACCTCTAGTAGGAATTTTGTAGTGCCTTTTCTTTTAGGGCATTTGAATCCAAATATTGTAAAATCTTCCAAGACATTAACCTCAGATCCATGGTAGAAAATCTGACCCTTTAATAATATTATTTTTCATTAGAGAGATGAAATGATCGTGGTGTTGGCAGGGTAAAAATGCAAAGGTGGGCTACACTTTCGTGAGAAACGCGGTCAGAACTTTCATTTTCCCAACAGTTCGGCCGACCTTCTATAAAAGTTCGACCAAACTATTGGAAAGTCCAGCTGAAGTTTTGAAATTAATTCAACCAAACTAAAATTTTCATTTACATTGATGACATATTGAAAACGTGGGTAAACATATTTTTAGAGGGAGATGGGAAAAGCAACAACAAAATTTTGACCGAACTAATAGTCTAGTCGAAAAATTTAGAATAATTCACCCGATTTTTTTCTTATAAATATATCGACTGCCAGACCATAATAGGTTTTGGGTTTTTTACCGTTAGGTTAGTTACCATTTCTATGTTCCTGCTATGTTGTTGTATGTCTCTCTCTATTTGTGTTGTGATGTTGCAGGGGTGTTGTCTCATTGTGTTTATGTTGTGTTGTTGCAGGGGTGTTGTCTTGCTATGTTTATGTTGCATTGTTGCAGGGTTATTGTATGGATTTGTTTTTTTTATGTTGTTGCAAGGACAACGAAGGGAGAAAGCGAAGGTGAGAAGGTAATATTTATGGTTTATGCTCTGTTATATTTTTATTCTTATTTTAATTTTAATTTTTATTTTAATTTTTTATTTTTTGTGTTCACAAGTTTTCTCTATTTTTTGGCCTCATCATCTCGTTGTCTTCTCCTTGTGTGCGCTCTCGTTGTCCCGTTCTATCCGAATTTCCAGATAGAAGAAAAAACCTACTATTTGCATCCTCCTACTTTTCCTTTTATTCATCCAAAAGACAATTTCACATGGAAATGAAACCAAATATTGATTTTGTTTAATATCACTTAATTTTAAAATGAAAATATGAAAATATTATAATCATACTAGAAAAGAATAAACTTAATTCTTCATAACTTACAGACATTTTCCAAATATCCAATTTCCGTGCATTTTCATTTAATTTTAGGCCTTCAAAATATAAAATTACTGTCAATGAAAAAGTCTTGTTCTCCCAGTTGAATAAAACTACTGCATGTTCCTTTCCCTAATATTTTTTCTTCAGCAGGGATTTAAATCGCGTACACATACATATATGGATCCATAATGAGAAGAAAAAATGAGGTTCTTCGGTACCCATTATTTTTGTAAGTGATATAAATGGATCTAGATCCACGTGTTAGAGGACAGTTATTTCCTCAAAAAAATTGTTCAAGCCTTTTCTTATACCTTTATGAAATCAAGCAGTAAATATGGCTAGAGTGACCGATCTTCATTCAACATCCAGATTAAAATATCTATGGAATATTGCTTCTACCCAAATCCTTGAGAATTCCGTGCAGAATTCGTTGTGGTTAAGATATCTATATAGAATCTCTATTAGTTAGCTTAGTAAGAATATCAGTATTATAAGCTTAATGACGTAGATTACTATGAAAATGAGTATGATACATAGTTGTTCACATCACTTGTGTGACTTTTACCAATATAAGCTTAGTTTGTACTCTCTCCATAAAGCTTGAACATGGTCTATTTCATATAATTAACATGTTGTACTATCATATTACTCTAAATACATGGTGTTAATTAGGCATAGAAATTACCATAAGTATAGTCTCACAGTTCTAGCTCTTTAATCATAAGTCTAGTGTAAGAGCTTAATCAACTTGCTGACTTAAACTGAATATAGTTTTACATAAGCTATAAGTAGTAAGAATTCACCTAATGAATCACACTTTCTATGAAACGTATAAGGTATGATTACAAGCATGATGATACAGGGAGTTACTGTACCATATCTAAAAACTTGATAAACGTAAAGTGATATTGAGTACAAGGTTCACACTAGTCACATATCGAAAATTACCTATATAAGCTTACTTAAACATATTCATTACTCTGATTACGTGTTTACATCTAGTCTAATCATAGAAGCTGTCATAATTGTTGTTATGTGTTCAACCTCTTTATATAATCTATAGAGTCATTGTAACCTCATATTCAATGGGCTTTGATTCCCTGTATGTTTTATAGTAAGTATTTTTTACCTATATTAGATTATTATGTTTACAACTAGTCTGATCATAAAAGTTGTCAAATTGTTGTTACTTTTTCAACCCATTTATATAATCTATCGAGTCATTGTAATCTCATAGTCAATGGGCTTTGATTCCCTGTCTATTTTACACTGAGTAATGTTTACCTATATTATATTATTAGAATAAGGTAACCTATGATACTTACTTATATTCAATTCTGCATTTCGAGGGAGAAGAAGGAGTTCCAGGAGTTGCAGGCCCTCTAATCATCATTGAATTACATAAACCATTACCCAACACTTCTCCATGAGGCTTCCTTGGATTTCTAGTATTATTATCAATATTATCTACAGTTGTTGAAGTTGAGTTGCCATGGCCACAACATTGAAGCAACACCAAAGCCAACACCCCAAACATGAAAAATACTGATCCTCTAAATATCACACTACAAGGAAAAGACCCTCTAGAGGAGGTTATAAAGGAGGTTTTTTGTGTTATAAAATTGGAAAAAATTGTTAAAAACACATTTTATACAACATCTATTTACGGTTACAGAGGTTTTGGAGGATATTTTAACGAAATTTCAACACAACTAAAAAAACTGGGCAGTCAGAGGTTATTACAGATGTTTTTTCGTTGGTGCACTAGTAAGGTGTCAACGCACCGGTAGGTGTCATCTAGACGGTGGCTTGGGGTAGTCAAAGGTGCATGCACCGAACCTTCAAGGTATAAAACCAAACCGGGGCGCAATGTTGGTGGTACAATGCACGAGGCCATTCTAATTGGTCTTGGGAATTGTGCACTGCCCATAGGCCGTCTCAACGCACCAGTACGTGGAGTTATAGAAACGCACCGATGTGCAGTATTAGACAAATGCACCATCTGTTCTAATTGGTATTGGTATTTTTGCAATACCCATAGTTCGTACAAATATCTTAGTGCACAGACTCAAATAAACACACCGGTGCGCAGTATCACACAAACACACTAAGATTTATAATTGGTATTGGCATTTTTGCGATGCCTATAGGTCATATAAACACACTAGTGTGCTGTATAATACAAATGGACTGGTGTACAGTAATTTTCATGCACGGATGTTCATTTTGTATTTTTTAGAAACATCCACCTGTGACAGTGAAATTATTGTGATTTTTTAAAATTCATTATTGATCAAAAGTCGACACATCTTATAACAATATTCATATTAATTTATTTTTTATTAATGCAATTGATTGTGATGTTTGGATTAATTTTTTATATCATATCATAATTATTGCGATTTTTTAAAATTCATTATTCATGAAAAGACGACACATATCTTATAATAGTATTCATATGAATTAAATTTTTATTAGTGAATTTGAATATGAAGTTTGGATTAATTTATTATATCATATCATCAAATTTCACATCTCTTCATTATAATATTTAATCATCCATAAATTTAGTGAGTCGTGTTACATTTCACGGCATCAATGAAGAACAAAATAGAATAAATTAAAACATATTTTACATATATAAGACAATATTTTTCATAGAAAATGGGACAGTTATTGGTATCCATTTGTCGTTCAATTTGGACACTATCTCCATTACATTAAACAAAATGTCTGATTTCATAGACAAATATTTCAAAAACTACAATGCCTTGCTATGATATCCAAACATAGTGATCATCATTCTTTGCTTGAATTGTTGTCACTGTTTGTTGTCACTGTTAGAGCTAGTTCCATGACTTGGGTTATTTTTAGGAATGTTTCGTTCATGATGTTGATTGTTTTCTTCTTCTTCACCTTCCATCTACAAACATAGAGATAAATTGTAATGAGTTTATATACATTGGTGAGAATAATGAAAATGAAAATATTGAAAAATATACATCAATGTAAATCGAAAATAAATGATGTACCCTAGCAAGAATTGACTCACGAACTATACACATTCTTCCAAAACCATGTAGTATGCCATATTTCAACATTTCATCTGTTGGCACAGTTCCATACTTTGTTTCTTGCAAGTTTTATATCCCATAGCAAATCATATATTTAATATAAAAGATTTTTTTGTTCTATTAATTATATATGGAGGTAAGTAAAACAAGATCGATAGATGCATACAAATTCCTCAATTAATTTCTGATATGCCAACATATACTCACAACACATATTTAACCCAATGTCAATCAATTTGTCTAATGGTTCTTCTTTGTATGTTAGCACCTGTTTGAAGACATTCAATGATGATTTTTGTAAAACAGCTTAAAAAATACAAAAATTAAATCTAGTTAATTTGTTATAAGGAAGTAACAATTACTCACAATCATAGATATCAACCCTTTTCTTCCTTGTCGTCTTGTTTTATGTGCTGAATGGGTTCCATTTTCTTTTCTTTTCTGCAAAAAAATTCTTGAAATTAATATTTAATGCTAAATTTTTTATTTTTTGTACCTAATGATCAAAAAAATTAATGATTACATATTCCATTTGAAGCACGTTTTTGTTGAGATGGATCCTCCTGCCATGCAATTTTTTCCATTTCTTTGACCATCTCCTTGTACACATTTTTGGACATTCGTACTAGCATATTTCTGAGATCAGCTCGTTCATCTTTTGAGATTTTCATAATCCTCTTGAAAATGTAACATGACAATACACTATTTAATTTTTATATTGATATATGAAAAGTAAATATAACAAAAGTGATATTTATAAATGATATTTATAAATAATTATAGAAAAACATTTAAAGCAATATTACTTTCTCATTCCTTAATTTTTGTTGTATGTTTTTGCTATTAAAATTCTCACATGTCTCATTGACCAGTTCTCTGGAAGCTCTTCCTGTAGTTTAGATAAATTTTGTTTCTTGGAATCATTGGATTGATTTTTGTATTGTAAGTGGAAAGAACTTAAATACATTCATTCCACTAGATCCCTCAAACTTTTGTAAAAGTTTTCCCCCCTTTCCTTAACCTCCAACTCCACTCCAGATGAGCTAAGGAGCAATTCATTTTCATTTGCATGTTCTATTTTTTTTTCTTAGAACAACATCCATTTTCTGAGTTGTTAGTCCCTGTAGAAAATTAAATAGATGTGAATTAATATATTGTTTGACACATGTTATCTAATAATTTTAAGTATATTATTAATGAAAATTAAAAAAATAAATTCATATTGGATCAATAGTATTTTTTCATTCACCTCATTCATCCTTTTGCAAATTTTCCATCAAGATTTTACGCTCTTCTGGTCCTAGATTAAAAATAATCTTATCGATATTTTTCATTTTGTTGTTGTGCATGATACACAATAAACAATACATATTAGCTAAACTTACATATAGTTCAAAAATAATATTTTTTTAAAATAATTTACAAAGAAATTGTATTTTCTACTTTTGTTGATGTGTTATCAATATTTTTGTTACTTGATCTCTTGTCAGTCATTTATTTATCAATATGAAACCTATACCATATCATTCATTAATATATTTTATAAATAAATTGTCAAATTTTCAGGTAAAAAAAAATATCTCAAGAAACCGGTGCGCCATTCACGGTGTACACACTGACATCTGTGCGTAGTGGTCTTATAAACCCATTAGAAAAATAGTATAACACACCATATCGTGCTCTGTGTCAACAAGGAGCACCGGTGTGTTACATGTTAACCACCACACCAATTTACATAGACAAAATAATAAAAATCGTCGAGTGTTAGTTTTTGTACCATAAACGCCCCACGCAAACAAGGGACCACCATATGGTGCTCTATGTGAACTAGGAGACACGGTTCAATGCACTATATGTTACATGGTGCACCGATTAAAAAAATGTTTTTCTTTTTTTCGAAACAACATGAGTGCGGTGCACCATAATGAAATAGCGCACCGGTGCCCTATTTTACATATGGCGCACTTATTAAAAAAAATCATTTTTAAAGTTTTTTATGACACAGTAATTCCACGCTGCACTAGGATAATCCAGTGCACCGATGCGCTAGGTTACCCCTTGCGCACAGAAAAAAAAAATTCTTCTTTTTAAAAATTCACACAAGAGTCGACATGGATTGGGATACGACTATGGAATTTGTCCTATGGGTTGGATGTCTTAGGCCTATACATAGCAATGCGAACCATATAGATATAAAATGAAATGCCCTAATTCTGAATTCAAAAAAATAGGGAGAAGAAAGGGAAGAAGCAAAAATAATGTAGGGTTTAGGGTAAAAATGATTTTTTTTAAATTTTGTTTCTGAACATGAAAATAAATTTGAAATTTTTTCTTACTGCGCCAAAAAAATTGCAGAAAAAAGTAAAAAAAAAATATACTTTAATCATGAGACCGTTTGAAATTCTATGCTACAGGGTTTGAATCACTGGAGGTTTGGAATTTTGATTGTCTGAATACTTTTGTTCGAATGTATTTCGCTACTAAACAGTGCTCGCGTGCTCTATTGCTCCATGTATGTCTCGTGCAAATGTCTCGCTGAATTTTTTGTAAAAATAGCGAAATAATGAGAAGTGTTTAGTATTTAATGAATTTTTTTATGAAATTAGATTTTATAAAAAATAATTTTCCACCCATTTTTCAATTTACTACTTTTTTTTCTCTCAAAGAAAATATAGTTGTACTTTTTTTATTTGTGGTTATTCATCGCTGGTGCATCACTTAATATCACTGCATCGGTGCGTCCATTTATAACACAACACCGGTACGCAGTAATGAAAACACACCAGTGCAGTGATCTATATATTAGAACAGATAACAAAAATTCCATTTTTAAGGCACCGAAAGTACTTTTAGGTGTCTACACCAAAATTTACTGTTTATTTTTCTCAAATGCAAGGAAAAAATATCATAATTATACCGAGTAGATAATTCTTCAAAATCTAGCTCCTTCCATAATATTTCTCAAAGTACATTGCAGAGTCCTCCCTATCCATCTCGCGACGTAATATTTACTTCAGATTTCATTTATATTTTCATTATTTAATTGAATTTATGTTTTTTGTCCATGTCAACCAGGAATAGCTTAATTAAATTTATAATGTATACAAATTTTCCCGTTCATGCAAGTTCAAAATCTAGTTCGCATAAACAAAATATTCAACCAACTCCAAAACGATGGAAGATGTTATGAGGAGCATCATACTGCAAGGCACATTTGGTAGATGAAAATGGAAAACCGCTTCACCTTGCCAATTGTAACAATATTGCATCTTCTAGCAACAATCCTGGGACAGTGATGGTAATAATTATAATTTTTTGGTATACTGATTAATGTAATTATTTCAACGTCAAAATAATTAATCATGCAATATTGTCGATGTGATTACTAAATGATATCATATATTTTGTACTAATCATGTTTAATTTTTATTTTTTTTAATTATTAGGATTCTAATGATGATGAGAGACCTACCTACCATCTTCCGTTGCACCCCACGACGATGTCAAAATGAGATAAGACTAAATTAAGAGGAAAAATCAAAGAGGAACGATACCAAGAATGGGTGAATCAACCATTGATTCAATTCTCGCTACGTCCAGATTCACCAATTAGGAATGACTACAACAATAGTAAGTCTTCACAAGTTGGCAATGGAGGCAATCAAATAGAGGTTGATATGGATGATTACTTAAGGGATATGACTGCCATGGAGACAACATTGTTAGATGAATTAAAAAATGATGATAAGCCACGGGATGATGCTCATATCGCTGACACCTTTTTCAAAAGCCTTAAATTTGCTTCCACGACCCCTCTCTTTTGACTTGGCGGTCAATCAAGTATACCTAGTTGGGGACAATGATGTTATTGTATAGCTTGAAAGCAAAGCTTGGCTTGCCAAATGCATGTTTTTGAGAAATTTTGAGGTAAGTTACCATAAAGCCCTCCCTTATATAAATCTCAGAAATATAATCGGAACACAATGAACATTACACGTGGTAAATTTTATGAACTTTGATAATTATATCAGCATTAATGTACATTTATTAATATATTTTTCCATATTCACCAACTACAGGTTTATTCAAAGATAAGGTTCTTCTGATTGATAATGTCTTGCCTGGTAGTTGCGAAGAGGCAAAGAAATTGTTGGAAATTTTTGGTGTTGAGTACATATCATATCATGCATGTCCAAATGATTTTCTATATAGAGGATAACATGAAGACAAATAGATATGTCTGAAACATGGGCATGACATGTATGATAAATAAAAAAAGAAGGTTAAATCACATACTGGTCCTCCTTTTAAGATATTGAGGCACATGCCTATAATCCCAAGGATTCAAAGGCTCTTTCATTTGTGAAGAATTAGCTATGTTGCGGGGATGGCATGCCTCACACAAAAGTGTGTTTGGATTTATGCGAATCCCAACTGATTCAATAGCCATGAAGCATATAGAGGATACATGGCCTGAAAAATTCAAGGATGAGGTACGAAGTCTACCACTTAGCATAGCCATCGATGGCGTCAACCCATATTCCCTCCAGAACACTGAATATTATATTTGGCCTGTAGTAGTGATCAATAAAAATATCCCCTTATCCCCCCATGGTTTTGCGTGAAGAATGAACATCTTATGTTGGCTCTCATTGTACCTGGTAGAATACAAGTGAAGAATATGGATGTCTACTTACAACCACTGGTAGATGAATTGAAGGAATTATGGGATGGGATAAATGTATATGATGTATCAAGACCCATCGCAGCAGAGAGGAGTTTTACATTGTATGGAATATGTTCTTAAATGACACATGATTATCCAGGCTTAGGAGTTTTCTGTAGTAAAGTACATGTTTAATTTATTGATTTTTTATATACCGTTGACGGGAAAATCTGTCCGACCAACAGTAGGGGATCTCCGCGTTAGAAGGTCCCAATTAGACCTTGAACCATTTGGAATAGAGATCCTGTCTGGGGTGTGGGTCCGGCTACCGCTGAAGTCACCTTCCCCTTTGGTCTCAAAAGAACTTGATTGAACCTGTGGACACACACTTATTCACATGATACAAAATACATGATTGATGCATTAAACACGTATATAGCACTATGCGTAGCAAGACAATGAAAAAAACATATACGCCGAAGGAGGTGTCGTTAGCAACACATCTTTGGGGTTATGCTTGTGAGGTATTCTTACCACAAAAGAAATAGTTCTTTACGACAAGATGCCCCTTTACTTCCTGAAAGATAAAACGAAATGCTAATAAACAAGGTCATTAACATTCATTAAAAGAGCAATGAAAAATTGAACATCATTAACACAAGCACAAATAGCCACGATGCATAAATGATGCCATTAAAAGTGCAGCTTCATTAATCAAAAGATATTTGAAACTATATAAGAAATACACATAGTGTTCGCACAGCAAAACACATCATATCCATAGGGAGTTTTAACAGGTATCTGTATTCATATGCACAAGAGTGTTATCTTTCAATACAATGCTGTATATCTCTTGAGTCTCCAAAAGCAAAAATTCCCCTGGGTATTTTCCCCGGAGGGGGTTTTATAGATCAAAATTTCCCTTTGGGCTCCCTGACTCTTCGCCTCCCCACCAGTTGAGTTGCCCCGCAACCTGGGAGAAAATTTCGACCTGCGACCTACTGCCACTGAGTTATGAAGATGGGCACGTAATAGAGAGGTCAGGAGCATCAATCTGCTTTCCTTTGAGGAAGTCCTGCCAGGTCTGGTATTCTGCTACTATGGGAGAGACTAGGGGGACCTCCTCTTTCAACCGATGCATGCACTCCAGAGAATTTGGGACTAGATTTTCCTTCTTTTGTGAGATCTGGTTTGAAAGGGAGGTGAGCTTGGTGTAAGTTCATACTGGTGTGACCAGAAACTGACCCAGGTTTTCTTGTGATGTTGCGAGCTCGGGGGCGGCAGTAGCTTGCTTGATGGGCTACAGAAATGACTAGATTTCTTGATCTACTTGTTCCCAGGTTTTCTTTTCGTCCAATGCCCCTAGCGAAGGAATGTGGTGAAGAGTGTGAATCGAGTCAATGCCGCTGATTAGGTGGTCATATGAAGACATCACTTTGTCCAAATCCTTAGATAGCTTGTCCTTGGACTGCATCTTCATACTGATTTGGACTTTGGCATCCTGTGTATGAATCCAATCCTTCTTAGGCAAATGCTCAGGAGGCTGAGGGTATCGCACCATCCAGTCCATCATATTATCTAAGGTAGCTGAGGCTTCCTTGAGCTGCTCGTGTTTCTACTTAGTTTCTGCTCATGCTCTCACCAATGGGGCGACTGTTTGTTTTATGGTGAACATTTCCCCATACACCTACCTCATGGTCGTCTCTAATACATCGCGCTCCTTTAGAATGGCAAGTGGAACTTCATTTACCAGGGGAGTCTTGTTTCGAAGTTTTTGGATCTCTTCTTTCAATGCTGACCTTTCCTGTTCATCCTTCTTCTCACGCTGCTCTGCTGCTTGTAGTCTATTTTGTAGGGAAACGATTTCTCTACTCATTATGGTAACATTTTCTTCCGTGGCCGTAGCGAAAGCCATGCCTGCCTAGGCTATCATCACAAGATTAGTCCTAGTATCAAGGACTATGTCTTTTCCAGTTGCAACTGTGGAAGTGGCGGCAGGACTTTGTGCCAGGGACCTTCTCTTCTCCTGTCAGATTTTGAAGGAGAACTGATTGAATGTGAGCCTGGTGAGGTCGAAGACCTCCTCTTCTTGCCCCTGGGGGGAATTAAAATTAGAGAGCATGGTTCCTGCACCGCCTAGAGGTACTTGGAGGGGAGACACTTCGATGTCTTCTATCATTTCATCCTCCTCTTCTTTTTTCTTCTTTTCCTCCTTTTCCTTTCCTTGGCGCTCGGCTTCCGCCTTCTCATGATCTTCCTTCCGCCTGTGCTCCGATCCTGCAGCTGCTTCTATTTAGGCTTTCCTCTTCCACTCGGCGGCAGCAGCCTGATCTGCTTTCTTTTGGCATTCAGCTTCTGCTTTGTCTAGCTCTTTCTTGAGTGCTCGTTCCGCTGCGGCCTGTGCCTCTTTTTCTTCCTTTTCTTTCCTGGCCTCTTCGGCCTGCTTCTTCTTCTGTTCTACCCATAGGCTCTTCTTGCTCTTTTCCTCATCCTCTTTTATTTTCTTTTCTCTATCTTGTTGGGCTTTGGCCTCTACTTCTTTCTGTTGGAGAGAGGTAGCAGGCCCTGTGTTGGTCTGGCTTTTTTTCGCTAGAGAGGAAGAAGCACCTCCTAACTTACGACTCCTATATTCTCTGCTTTGATCATCCGGATCCTCTTGGCCAGAGTCCGCCCACGGAGCAAGTTGTCTATCTGCATTGTACCAGTTCCTTATTTCATCTTCTCTCGGGTTTTCTACATGCTGGTAGTTCCATTTGAATTTAGCTTTCTTGCAATGTTCGGGAACTATCCTCTCTAGGTCGTATGTTCGGTACTCTAAAGCCCCAAAGTGATAAATTTTCATCTCTTCTCCTTCTGCCCCTACTTCTCTGAAATATTTAACTTTGTATGCGCCGATAGTGAGGGGTAGCGTGGGCCAGGGCTTCTTCTTACCTTTGGATAGGACACTGGAGAAACTCGAGGACATTTGCAAGCATACCTCTTGTATGAGAATCTTGTCTATAACGAAGCGAAGCATAGCATGTGGTGCCCTGAATGAGCCGAAGACTCAGATGAAAGTATATTCGGTGAACGAAAACCAATGCGCCACTTGGCCTAGAGTCTCCCTGGCTCGCCAAGACATGCAAGGGGCGTCCTAGCCAAATAATTTCCTGAATAGGGCGGGGATGAATATTTTAGAAATTGGCTCTATATCTCGTTTATACCTGGATTCCCATAACACTTTGGTTTGTAGATGAATTGCACGGGTCTACGTGGAATCCCAGTTATGTGCCCATCCTCAAAATGCAACCTCGCACAGATGACATCTAGCAGATAAGAGGCCATATAGAACTCAGAAGGAATTCCTTCATCTGGGGCCAATGCCGAGGACAAGTTTGTATGCATTGAGTTCATCAATATACTAGCCCAGTTGAAACGGGTGCCATGCACTGTTACATATTCCATGATATTAGCCCATGTGCCATTGAAGGTGGTGGCATCGGGGCGCCCGTACAATCTGAAAATTATGGCGGCTACTAATTTATATACCTTTCTCAGGCTAGCCACCGGATATTCTTGGTCTTTCTTGACTTTAAATTTCTCGGGCTCTGCCCACCACTGCCTGATAGTGTCGAGTACAGGGACTGTATGGGAAAGAGCCCATTATTCTGCGAAGTTTTCTTCTTGGTGAGGAAAAGAGTAGTAAACATGGGCATCCGAGCCTACGAGCGTTGTTAAAGCCTTGCCTTCGTTGTCTCGGATCACGAACTTCTTGGGACCTGTTTTCTGTATGATCCAGTCTATCATTTCGAGGCATGGAAATATGGGCAGATGAGCACCTGCACGATGCAGCTTGGACCTTTTGACTTTTAAGTATACCTCCCAATCCGAGAGGTCTTCTGGAAATTATGTTACGGCGAACTCATGGTACACTTGGTACCATCGCATGTTGTCCCCTTTTGAAAATGTGTAAAGGGTATCTCTGTATATCGGCGGTGGGGACACTGGTATGTCCATCTCCACATCTTCCACTGCCACGTGCTTGTCTTTCTTCCTGGAAACTGGGGGTGCCATGTCGCTGGAATCCGAGAGAACAGGTATACACTCTGCGTCTGCTTCAAGTTCACCTGTCATATTCATGAAAGAATCCCATGATAAGATCAACATGATGATAAAAAACCAATTACAGTTTATCAATGATTTTAGCTGGGACACAAGCAAAATTGAAAAATGTTCTACTGGGTCGCGGGGTCGCAAATTGGGAGAAAGCAACCAATATGCGACCTTGCAACCTTGCGACTAGGTCGCAGGGTTGCAGGGTCGTGAATTGTGAAAAATTATGAAAATGCGATCTTGCGACCTTGTGACTAAGTCGCTAGGTCGCGGAGTCGCAAATTTCTAGAAACCGAGAAAATGCGACTGTGCGACCTTGCGACTGGGTCACTGGGTCGCAGGGTTGCAACTCTCGAACAATTTGGAACCTGCGACCTTTCGACCTTGCGACTACGTCGCGGGGTCGCGCTAGGGATTCCGCGGGGGTTTTGGGCGTGCGCGGCGTGGAGTGTTTTTCCCTTTAACTGGAAAAAAGTAAAGCCAAATGGGTCCAGACGGAGTCAAGGGGTAGCTTTTGGAGTAGGGGAGTAGCCATGAAAGCCTGGACAAGAAATGGTGATGATTTTGGGCAGTGTGGGGGAAAACATGAATTAGAAAAAGCCTAAGTAAGAAATACAGATAGGGGTTGAGGAAAATTGACAATTTAAAGGCTGAGGACGTCTGGGATTTAGCAAGATTAACCAAAAAGGAAACAACAGGAGGGAAAATGGAAACTTACCCAGGAAAAACGCGCGCCAGTCGACCTGTCAGAGTCGTTTCTTTCTATTCGCTGCATGTGAAAAAGGGTCGTACGTGCGGGCATTTAATGAGGTCGCAAGGTCACAATTCGAGTGATCTGGGAGGTATGTGACCTCGCAACCTCGCGACCTCACGACCTTGCGACCTGCAGGTCGTGGGGTC
The DNA here is from genome assembly GCA_034641835.2 of Pinus albicaulis. Taxonomy (NCBI): domain Eukaryota; kingdom Viridiplantae; phylum Streptophyta; class Pinopsida; order Pinales; family Pinaceae; genus Pinus; species Pinus albicaulis. Next base: position 1,693,358,479 of record CM076575.1, on the reverse strand, counting down.
GCGATTGTTTGAAAATTTGAGCTTTGCGACCTTGCGACCCTACGACCCGCGATTAGGTCGCAGGGTCGCTAGGTCGCGAGGTCGCAGTTTAGCCTTCTAGACTCTTTACTTAGTCTTCTTTAAGTTCAAGGGGCTTCGAAAATTTTTTGAAGTGGGGTTTTTTGGAGGGTGTTGTAGAGGCTACAACAAATGGAAATTTACTGGATGAACCTAGAGTCTCTGCCGATAGTTAGCCTTGGAGGGGGGAGGGAGGGGCCTTCACTCACTGTTTCTTTTACCTCAAGGTCAACATTGCCTAGCTTTTTGGCACCTCGTGAGGTTTTTCATCCTGATGTCTTGTTCGGGCACTGATTAACCAAAATTTCATTCCTTCAGGTCTCCAGACCGAGAGGGTTGGAGGACTCCAAGTAGCTACAGGATCTAGTATGATTATTTTGTCCTCCTCATGTTGCTCCGCTGCCAGCGAACCTCTCGGTCCTGGCAGAGTCACTGCCTAGGAATCGTGAATGTTGCTCCGCTACCAGCGAGCCTGGTTAGTACCCCGGCGGAGTCGCTACATCACCTCTCTGCGCATGAATCCTTTCTCAATCCTTTACCCTTTATTAGTGTGCTATTGCACTTATTTTGAATGTGCCTGGGGCACTTATTTAGATGTGCTCATGGCACTTATTTGAGATGGGAAATTTTTTCCTTGGGCGGATGAGGGATCCCAACTTATTCTTCTTGCAGAGAGGTTGTTCCTGGTATGGTCTGAGGACTTTGGTTTTTCCCGGATGCCCTGACATAACATGGAGTACCTTTTTTCCCTTCTAATCTAATTACCACTGCATCGCACTTTCTTTTGCAGACACCCTCTCAAACTTTCTTTTGCAGATTGGGAATAGAAGGACTAGCATATGTGTTCAGGCTACAACCAAGGGAATTTGTGAAGTTGAATACATCATCTAAGACTTTATATTGTATCTTATTTAGGGCAGTTTGGTTTTCATAATTATTTACAGCAACCTCTAGTTTGTATTGTTGTATTAGTGGATGTATGAGGGCCATTATCCCTAGTATGGGAGCCCTAGATAGTTGTGTTGCATTTTTTTAATATAACGAAGTTGGGTTGTTAAAATTTATAAAAAAAATTCTATTTTGTGCACTAGTTGTTAAAATGATGTTTATATTCTACTATGAAAATTAGTTTTGATAGGTAGTTTTAGAGAGCATAAGACCCTAATATAGATTCCTTTTTCATGAAAAAAAAACATGGTTTCAGAGCTACATTGAAGGGCCAATGAATTAGAGTGTGCAGAAGGACTACAGATTGAGAGGGAGTTGGTCACATGATTATTGAAAGGCTCACCCGAATGTCGAATTTTTTGGTTGGTCGGTGATATGACGATGGGTTGGAAGGTTTTTCTACCTACAATACTTTGAAGGAAAGGATTAATTTGGTTCTTGTGGTGAACAAGATTTGGTACTTTTCTGATAAAGAGGTTAAGAATTCGAGTGACCCTAAGGAGCTAGAAGTGTATGAAGAGATGGATATGAGGGCCAAGTTGATCATCCTAAAGGGTTTCAAGGATCCTTTAATACATCATATGTCTGAGAATAACATTCCCCATGAGATGTGGAAATATCTTCACGATTTCTTCAAGAATAAGAACAAGAACCAACTATTGGTATTAAAGGATAATTTAAAGGCCACCAAGATGATATAGAGTGAAGAGGTGACTTCATATCTAATGAGGTTGTCTTAGGTTTGAGATGAGCTTGCCACGATTGGTGAGATTTTTTTATATTTTGAGATGGTGATGATTTATTTGAAGGGGTTTACTCCAAAGTGGAAGTTTTTGATCAAAGGGATCATTTCCAGGGACAAGCTTGCATACTAGAACAAGTTGTTGCGTGACTTCATTCAGGAAGCATTGTGAGACGAGGATCTTCATCTGAACAACAAGGCTTTTGATGATGACATGGCTCTTGTAGCAAGAATTAAGGGATAGAAAAAAAATTACTTGAGCAAGATTAAGTGTTTCAACTATGATATGGTAATTATTCAACCAAGTGTCTGAGGAAGAAGCAAGGAGATAATGAGAAGAAAGGGAAGTAGGTTGCAGGTGTTGCCACTTCTACCAATATTGATGACCTAAATAAGGTATTGAAGAGTGACTATTTTTCTTTTATCTCTAATTTCCATAAGGGTATCATCAGAGAGGTTGCCTGGTAAGTGAAAAATGGTGTGTTGAAGCACAACACAGGTTAGCAAGATGTATTTGAGACTATAACTATGTGGGACTCGAAGTTGTACATGGTGGTGGGCGACAAGAGTCAAAAAGAGAATAGAGGATTAGGTCTCATGTCATTCGGGATGGATTCCCACTAGTTAATGTTAATTTAGGATTTACTTTGTACCATTACTCATATATAACATTTTTTCTGCCTCACCGATCGAGGAGAAGGATTTTGAGGTATTGTTCAAAGGTGGGAAGATGATACTAAAGCCCAGAGACTTTAGCTCCATAGGTGTTGTAATTGGAGTTAGAGACAATGGTTTATATAGGCTAATGGGAAATCTTATAGATTGTGATAAGAATAAAGAATAGAAGATCCAAGTTTCAGAGGTTCAGAGGGAGTCTATTTTTGACGAAGGTTTGTAGGTTCATAGAGAGAAAGTGTAGCCCAAGAGAAGTGTGTGGTTATTCGAGAGAAGGGGTGCTTCTACAATAGGAAAGAAGAAATTGTGGAATTATCTAAAAGAATTTCAGGAGAAGAAGCCGGAGGATTCCAGTGGCAGTAAAAATTCTGAGAAGGGCACAATTCATGCTTCATGGTTCACTATAGTTATGATCACCAGGAATTGGACTAACTTTTCCAATAGTGATAGTGATGACAAGTTATTTCCTAGTCTTGGAAGTACCTCCCTCACTAAGAGGGAGTATTGATATTTTTAGCTTGGGAGGTACTCCAAACCCTAGGGTTCAAGGTTGTGGAGGAATTAGTTCAAGACATATTTTATGTATATGTCAAACCACTAATTGAGTGGTAATACTTGAGAACCATGGTATGAGGAGGAAATATGAGCAAACAAATAAGATTAAAATTATTTTTTTGGAAAACAACATCACTCACCCATCCTTTATGCTACATCTACAATGTCCAAGGTATCTTTTCCAGTCGACCCTTCCAGAAACTGCAATTGTAGTCACTCTACAATGTAATTTTATATTTGAGATCACAAAAAAACCATGAGAACTTAAATAACACATATATAGAGAAATGAATTACACATACGCATACCTGCCCTCCCTTGGCTAATATTATAGCAACAACAATCGTGAACAACAATACCTAAACATATGAACCCCAATATAACTTTTCCATCTCTTTCGTATCAAAACTCTAGGAATAATCTTGAATCTGACACCAATGAACAAAATCATACTACCTCAAAACCATGAAAAATGATAAATCATTGTGCAAACAACAAATATTTCAGTGCCTTAAAGGACAATAGTATTTTGTAGGAGAAAAATATGCCTCACCCATCCTTTGTGCCATATTTTTTGAATGTTTAGTGCATCTTGGCCACTTGATATTTGTATATTATATAATTGCAGTTGTTCACTACATAAAAACAATCAATATAACTAATTATGAGAGCATAAATAAATCATATAATGATTTGAATAGAAAACAATTGGAGCCACAAATTAGCAAAAGATACTTTTAATTCAAGTGTACTGCATATATATATGATGTCTCATCTTCATTTTTTCCATATATATCTCCATTTTCTCTATTTTATTCCTTAATTTCCTTTTCCACACCCAACATACGAAACCAACACCAAACATTAAAAAAAAAAAAAAAAAAAAACCAACAAAAAAAGAAAAACAAAGGAAAACTTGTAAAACATACCCAAAAAATGAAATCAAGACAAAGCTACAAAAATAAAATAAAAAATGAAAAGCAAAGGAAAATAAGTACAAAACAGAATGGCCATGCTCAAAAACAACAAAACAAAACATGCAGGGAAGAAAAAATAAAAGATCGCGAACATCCCCTCTTCACATCATCAGTCCTGCAATGTGTTGTCCTCCGCTGAAAGGAAAAAAGGTGGGTTGAATAAGGTTAAAATACACACAGGTAATGGAAAACATATTTCAAAACCAATCATGATTTTTAATAGTGAACGTACCTCCCATAGATTTTTTTTTATAACAATGGACACTCTCTTTTGTATTCTTGTTTCTCATGCCCATCAAAACAGGCCATTAACAAGAAATAAAAAATAATATATTAGAATAGTTATATAAGTAAAACTAGAGAGTTGAACACAATAATTAATAATATTAATAAACACCCATTTCTTTGAGATTGTTATATAAATGGTGAAAGTCCATTTTGTATTGCACGTATTGATGCTCACTGGAACAAGCCATCTGCAATAGATAAAAAATAAAATATTAGATTTCTAATCAAAGTTGGATTAGAGAGTTTGCATAGATGAAATTGTCAAGAAATTTAGTTCGATTCCAGTTATATTTTGAGCTATTCTTGAAAAAATATATGAATTTTCTAGACCAAATGTACTACTATGTATACGAACAATGTTCTCATAAGAGATACTTTTTTTTTCAAGAAAGGAAAGTAAGCATATCTCAACATATTGAACATCCAAAATCCTAGGGTCCACAAGGTGGTAGTGTTCTTTTCAAACATGATGGTTGATTGGTTCAAGGGTCAACATGTCTATTTTCTCAAACTTACCCACCTCTTCTATAGGGAACGTTCTGTCGTGGTGTGTTTGTGATGTGGAGCTAGAAAAAATACAATTTTAAAGATACAATTTGATGTATAAGTCAAACCACTAATTGAGTAGTACTACCCGAGAAGCATGATAGAAGGAAAAATAGTTGTGTAAAAAAAAAAAATATAATACTATTTTCTTGGAAAACCACATTACTCACCTATCCTCTACCTTGCATCTACGTTGCCTATGATATCTTCTCTTCTCAACCATCCCAGACAGTGCAACTATAGTCACTCACTACACAAAGTAACATTATATATGAGATAACAAATAAACCAAGAGAGAAAGTGAAAAACAACTATAGAGAACAATAAATTAATCATACACATAGATTCTTTCCCTAGGCTGGTGTTATAGCAACAACAACCATGAACAATAAGCCCTGGAATTTTGAATGGTAGTATAACTTTTCAATTTAATTCATATCAAAATTCTCGAAAAATCTCAAACATCACAAAAATTAACAAGATCATACTACCTCGAAGCCATGACAAAAGACTATATCATTGTGGAAACAACAATTTTTTTAGTGGATTAAAGAACAATACTATTATGTAGGGAAACAATATGGTTCACCGATCATTTTCTATTCGTTTGTAGAATGTTTAACCTATATTAACCACTATACAACTGTAGTCGACTTCTCGACAATGCAAATCAATATAATAGTGTATGCGAACACATATAAAACATATAATAAATTGAAAAAGAAGAAAATGGAGTCACGAATAAGCGAAAAATAATCGAGTGAAGTGCATTGTGTATAGTTGAAGTGATTCACCTTCATTTATGAATGATAACCTCCATCTCATCTCTTTCATTTTGACTCCCTACTACCTTCCTTTCCTTTTGCACACCAAACAGAAAAAACCAAGACCAAACAACACAAAATGAGAAAAAAATGCAAAAAAAATGAAAATCAGTACAACACAAAGCATGGTCATGCTTAAACTCCATAAAAACAAAACATATAGACAACAAAAACAAAAAAATTGCAAACTCCCCCCTTACACATTATCTCTGGTATAGTGTCTTCTTCGCTGAAAGGGAAAAAAAAGTAGGTTTAATAAAGTTAAAATAAAGACATGAATGGTAATGGTAATCATAATTCAAAACAAATAATTATTCATAATAGCAAACATACATCGTCTAAATTTTATTACATAAGGATGAACACTCAATTTTGTATTCCACTTACTCATGTTCACTAGAACAAGCCATTTACAACAAATACATAATAAGATATTAGAACCAGTATACAAGTTAAAATGGAGAGTTGAATGCAATAATCAATCATAATGTGAAACATACCTCTCTTGAGTTTTGTTATATAAAGGGAGATAATCCATTTTGTATTTCACATATTTGTGCTCCCTGGAATAAACCATCTGTAGTAGATACAAAATAAAATATTTAAATTCTAATAAAATTTAAACTAGACAGTTGAAGGCATGAGCTTGTCATCCAACTTAATTCTGATCCATTGATATAAAATGCAATATCTAAAATTATATAAATTTTCTAAACTAGATGTAATTCTACTAAGAATAATATAATCAATGTTATCATAAGAGAAATAATCCATTTTGTAAGAGGGATCTAAGCATATTTAAACATATGGACCACCCAAAATCCTAGGGGCCACAAGGCAATAGCATTGTATATTAGCATAATAATTGATTGTTCCACGTTCATTGAATGTCTACTGCATATTCACCACTTGACCTTTGTAGACTATACAAATATAGTTTTTCACTACATAAAAAAGACCAATATATTTGATTATGAGAGAATAGATAAAACATATAATAATTTGAATAGAAAACAAATCGAGATACAAATTAGTGAAAGATACTTTTCAATGAAGTGCACTACATATAGATATGTTGACTCACCTTTATTTTCTCCATAGATATCTCCATTTTTTCTATATCCTTCCTTCATTTCATTTTCCACACCCAACAAACTAAACCAACACCAAACTAGAAAAAAATTAATTAAAATAAAAAACAAAATAAAACAAAAAACAAAGGAAAATGAGTACAAGACATGCAACAAATGAAATCAATACCAAACTAAAAAAAAAATAACAAAAAAGGGATAAAAAAACTACAGGTAATGGCCATGCTCAAACTCAAGAAATCAAAACATGTAGAAAATAATTAAAAAAAAATTGCAAACATCCCCTTTGCACACCATCTTCTTGCAATGCATTTTCCTTTGTTGAAAGAAAAATAAACTGGGTTTAAGGTTAAAATACACACACAATTACTAATGGTAAACATATTTCAAATGCAATAATTTCTTATAATAGCAAACAAACCTCACCTAGAGTTTGTTTTACATCGACAAACACTCTATTTTTTTTCCCACTTTATCGCACTGATCAGAACAAGCCATTTATAAAAAATACACAATAAGAAATCCAAATTTTTATATAAGTTAAACTAGAGAGTTGAACACAATTATTAATCATATTAGAAAACACATATTTCTTTGAGATTGTTATATAAAAGGTGAGAGTCTCTTTTGTATTTCATGTATTCATTCTCACTGGAACAAGCCATATACAATATATGCACAATAAAATATGAGATTTCTAATCAATGTTAAACTAGAGAGTTTGAAGGCATGAAATTGTCAAGCAATTTAGCTCGATTTCAGATATATTTGTGTTATATCTCAAAAAAAGATAAAATTTCTAAAATATATTTACTTATAATATATATATATATATATATATATATATATATATATACAAACAATGTTTTCATAAGAGATAAAAAATTTTTCGAAAAAGGAATCTATGCATATCTCAACATATTAAGCACATAAACTCCTACGGTCGACAAGGAAATAGTCTCGTTTGTTAACGCAATGGTTGAATGGTTGAAGGGTCAGTATGCTTGCTCGCTAAACCTTACCCACCTCCTCTACAGGGCACATTGTGTGGGGGTGTTTGTGTGCTGTGATGCAAGAACACATACAATTATAAAGATACCATTTGATGTATATTTCAAACCAATAATTGGGTAGTACTACAGAAGAACCATGCTACAAGGAGAATTAGACGTCAAAACAAGTAAATATAATATTATCTTCTTGGAAAAGTACATGGCTCACCCATCCTCTATGTTGTATAAGAATTGCCTAAGATATCTTCGCCACTTGACCATCCCAGACACTCTAGCTATAATTACTCACTGCAAAATTTAATATTATATATGGAATCATGAATAAACCAAGACAGAAATTGAATAACAAATATGCAGAGAAATAAATTAATGATACACATACATTCTCTTGCTAGGCTAATGTTATAGCAGTAACAAACATGAACAATAATCCCTAGAAATGTAAATCGAAATATAGCTTATCTCTTTTATTTCATATCAAAGTTCTATAAAAATATCAAGCCTCACATCCATTAACAAGATCATACTACCTTGAAGCCATGAAAAAATACTATATCATTGCACAAGCAACAAATATTTTTAGTGGATTAAGGCACAATATTATTAAGTAGGGAAAAATATGGCTCATCGATCATTTACTCAACATCTTCTTGTCCTTGGGCTGTGAAAACACCCATATCTTCATTAAATCGACATGTAGGCCATATTCTATTTTATACAGAAAATCACATAAAAATGCATTCAAAACATAAACTGGCAGATCTCAAATATTATTTGTTCTAGCTCTGAGTCGTCATCGTATCGGGTTCCTTATCGCAGATCGCAGATCGAAGATCTTAAACTTTAAATAGCATGAAAATGGGGAAACATAAATCCTTGTTGGCATTATGTGCGATGGAACTATTCTGCCGCAATTCAAATAACATATGTTGCATCACTTGATGGGAAAACATAAATGGTTGCGACTGCAATGTGCGGTAGCACGATCGCATCGCACTTCAAATAACTTAACTTGCGGATGGTGTAAGGTAATTGATAGAAATGTGAAGTGTGCTCTGCGAGTGGTAAACAAAGGTAAGTGAGTAAAGGGAAATACAAAGGAAATAAAGCGCAAAACAAGGTTTTGGCTCATGTGGTAAGGTTAAGGTAGGTCCCGCCAGATATCACATCGATGGTAGAATAACATAGGTGGTGAAGGCTTAAATGTATTGCAAGAAACTTTCAATTGTGCTGCTATGTAGAAAAGGTAAGTTAAAGTGGTAGTTGAAAGTAATAAATGCAGAGGATGACTCGGGTACTGTGTTTGTTATGGTTGCATGAAAATTCCTTTGTGCTCTTGAATTCTTTCTTTCTCCTTCTCTGCACAAAATTGATAACTTTTTCCTACTGTAGCTTCTCAATAATGGCGGTGGTTGGGAGTATAATTTCAACACTCCCCCTTAATAAAAAATTGTGCCATTAGTCATTCCCAAACACTTTTCAAGAATAAAAAAACTCTTCTATCCTAATGGCTTTGTGACGATATCAACAAATTGTTCCTCTGTCTTGCAATGCTGCAAAACAATATCACCATTGTTAACCAGTTCTCTTATAAAGTGATATTTGGCATCTATCTGCTTTTTTCTCTGATGAAAGACATAATTCTTTGATAATGCAATTGTTGAGCTATTATCACAATAAATTGTGGTGCCTTTGTCTTGCTCATGACACAAATCTCTCAGCATTCTTCTCATCCATATTGCTTGGCATGTTGCTGCTATTGTTGCCACATATTCTACTTCTGCTATGGATAAAGAAACTATTAGTTACTTCTTGGAAGCCCATGAAATGACTCCTGATCCAAAATTAAACACATACCCGGATGTGCTCTTTCTATCATCTACACTTCTAGCCCAATCACTGTCAGTGTATGAAATCAACTTAAAATTATCATGTAACAACCTCAATTTTAACATGCAATTAATTATATCACATAGGAAATGAATAATCAACTCAAAAATCGTTTAACTAATTATCATGAAATTTTCAGAAACATAAGCAAGTTGACTTACCTGAAATGACGCTTTTCCTTACTTGAGACTCCAAGGTTAAATGCTAGTTGAATCCTGCTGACCGCAACAGAGTTTTGGGGACAACTCTCCACCCAACCATAGGCTTAGCTGTATGTAATCTTTCCACAGCTGGCCACCCCCGAGCCCTCAATCAATGTACTACTGCCAGGGTATCCTTTGCTTCACCATACCTTTCTCTCCAGAGAATGGATGAAAGAATGAATGCCTTGAACCTTCCTCAATGTCTATTAAATAGACCAAACCATGGAATGGGAACCACATGCACACAGTCACTGTGTCAACATGCAACTTAAGTTTTATGTAATTTAGTGTTCTCTTACTTTTTGTTAGCTTTACTTAATTTATTGTTCTCTTAGTTTAACTTCCTTTTTATTAGTTTCTTAGTTTAACATTTTGTTTTATTTTTGTTAATTAATTCTTTCTTTAACTTTCTTTTTATTAGTTTCTTAGCTTAACTCTTTGTTAATTTATTTACTTTCGTCAATTAATTATTTCTTTAAATTTACTTATTGTTTATTGTTTTAGGACTCCAATCTATTATTTACCATTTTATTTAGAACTCCAATTATTGTTTAATGTTTTATTGATTATTTATTTATTATTCTCTTAACTATTTATTTATTTTCTTATTTATTATATTATATTGTTTATATATTATTTATTATTTTATAATTATTATGGGACATTACATACTCCCCCTCTTCAAGGAACTTTGTCCCGAAGTTGAGTATTTAATTATATTATATTATTTATTATTTATTTCTTTATGTGTGACCAACACCCTCTGTTGAACTAGTATAACCAGTAGGCATCGAAATTTCATCACAGTGCCCGGGAATCTCAAGGAATCTATGTCCTTTTCCCACTTTCGGAACAAGGCATAAGCCTCCCCAGTCTGTCCCTAGTTAAGGCTGGCCCCAAGGCTCGCGCCCGACTCGGACCTCATCTGCACCAAGGCAGGCATCCGGTCCTAGTACTGAATGAATCTGGGCATCTCGCAAGGCTGGCCCACTCCCTCCACAACTACTTAAGGCACACAGCCCTAGGCATCGAAGTCTTACGCACTTATATACTTTGGAGTTCCCATCCAATAATAGGCACTTGGCCTAAAATATCAGGCCCTTGGCCTCCTCAAGATGGTCCCACAGCCCTTCAAGAGCTATCCATCAAGAGATATACAAGACAAAGGAACCACTGGCATATGTAGTGTTGATTGAGTTCGTCCCCAGCCATATGGTGTTACATATTCTCCCTCGTAGGTATGGGCTCCCACGAGATCATCAAATAAACCGACCCTCTCGGCCCATCTGTGGATTTCCTGCCAGTCACCACATCTCAACATGCATCCAATGCATTAGTTATAATCATAACATCATAGAAATTATTCCACATCATAACCCTTTCATTTCATCATGATAATATAACATCATCGTTGATAAGACATTCTAAATAGTAAATAATTGCATCCTCATGCATGTCACAAAATTTGTAATGATTCATGAGTTATAACATCAACATCTATGAATCATGACATCTCATAATAAACTAACCACATGTCAGTATAACCTCAAATCATAACTTTGTAATCGCTATTCATATCATATTCATCATGAGAATACAACATAACAACTAAATAAGAACCACAAGTGTGTCATTATTCTCATCATAACTATATTCATTTACCATATACCCTCACATCATGAAACAACAAAAATATGCTATAAACATTCTTATCATGAATTAATTTCATTTACTTTTATAAACAATGAATACTAACTATGAATTAAGATTATTCAGCATCCCTCTAGGATCTAAGCTACCTCATCAACAATGTTAGATATGGAAATATATGTCAATAATCATTTTCTCGTCTTCAATAAGAAAGTTTCCAATTTACAAGATAGGCTTAGGCACACTATTGGTATGCTACAAATTTGATATAGTATCTTTGCTTTCAAGTTTCACAAACCTTAATTTTTTTTTTGTTAAGTTGGTACAATGGAATGTTCATTTGGTTGAGTTTGGTGTAAAGGTGTTAGTTCATTCTATTATTATTTCATTTTCAATACGTTGACTAATCCAAATGCATAACTCGTCAATTGCATACTAAATTCTTACTCTTCGTATTAATTGTTTTTCCATTAGCCTTTAAGCCTCCACTTATCACAAAATGTATCTACCTAATTAATATCTTTAAAATCTACGTATAAACATCTTCTTTGTTTATCACTTGTCAACTTACACCTATATGAGTGTTTTGGTTCACAAATTCCCATCTTGCAACAAAATTAAAAATACAATATAAAAAAAAAATAACCTCCAAAGACATATCCTCTTTATAAACAAACTAACATATTTAATATAAGCATTAACAATTATTTATTGTTCAATAATTATTAACTACAAAAATATATATATATATATATATATATAATAATTTACATGACTACTATAATACCATTATAGTAATAAAATACATCTATATCCATAGTATATCTTAACCATTTATCACAAAGAACTTTTACATAATAATAATTATTTCCAATCAAATTTTATTTTCCACTTAACTTTATTTAATATATCCTTTTATTTATGGGAAAATCTTTTAATTTAATATATAAAATAATAGTTTAATCTCATAAAATAAAATCTAAGTTACACTTTAACCTTTGTTAATTAATCCAAATTAATAATAAAGAAAATATAAAAATAAAATAAACTTAACTTATATATACTATTTTATTTAAACCAAACCCAGATTATTTATTTAATTAAATAATTAAAATAATCCACCATACTTTATTCAATCAATATATTATCTTTTGAAAAAAATAATAATCAAAGTTATATATATTAAGTTTGGATCAAAGTTATATATATTAAGTTTGGAATATCATTAAATAAAAACTCTCTTACTTTCACGTAAGTTTCTCTTGCATTATGTATGTCCCAAATATCTCTAAATAAAATTATTTATATTAAAATAATATCTTTAAAAACAATAAGCTCCTATTTTCTCAACTTCTTAGTTAAGTTTTAATTTTTTTTTTTTTATTGTTTTATGCCGATGATACTAATTTCTATGCATAAAGAACGGCCATATTTTGCATACTGAAAGTGTTAATATTCAAATTAATGCATCTGAATTAGAATGTTGTTTACTGTTAGGCATTGAGTTATACCATTTCTTCTAGTTTTTAACATTTTATCAAAATATGTTTAACAATATTTCAGTAACAGAAAGAAGGTGTTTTGCTACATGGTCCCTCTTAAGTCCGCGAGGGTTTTTTCTATGTTGTTGTACGATGTATCAACTGAAGTAATATTAGCTAAAAGGTCACGCTGATCTAATTATTGAAAATCAAGTAATATGCAAGTAACATTATTAAATATAACTAACTTATTAAAAAAAAAAATTAAGTATTATATAATTTAGATTTTTTTAAAGACAATCATCATTAGAATTTTGATATATAATTATTGCTCAAGGAAATGACTTTTTTGGTTGTATTAATATAATTTCAAACAAGATTTCAATTTTTTTTGTTATTTAAAATGTACTTTTGAATACATAAATTGATTTGATATCCTAAAAAACATTTCGATTTTTATTTTTTTGTTATTTAAAATGTACTTTTGAATATATAAATAGATTTGATATCCTAAAAAAAAACCTTGAAACACCTAAGCCTTATAGATTAAATAACTTAAAATTAGCATTCTTTAAAAATCTATACTAGATTTTGAACAAAATTAAATAGAAAATTTATTGAAAAAGAATCTAAAAAAAGAAAAAGGAAAAAATGCTAGTTTCTATTACAAAAATATCCCAATACATATAGACAAAAAAAAATTCTAGATATTTTTTTGTTTCAATTTCAAAAAAGTATGTTCCTCTTGAAATTATATACACCGTTTCATTTATTAGTAAGGCCATGAATATACTTTTACTCAAATTACAATTTGAGTATATAGATAAATTAGACAATATTTTTTTTTTTTTTTTTTTAAACTACATTTCAATTACAAAATTTTAAATATTTTTTTTATTTCTAAAACAGTCACTTTAGAATATAGATATATAATTTTTATTCAAATTATGATAAAGATATAGAAATAAATTCAAAATTTATAATTATATTTAATTTATATAATTGAGCTCAATACTTCTTCTATTTTTTTAATAATTCTAAATCATAGCATGTTTTAACAACCCCAATGAAAAAATTTCCCATTTACAAGTGAGAAAAGATTGCTCATTAATTATTTTCTTTAAGAGGTTTAATTCTTATTAGCTATTAAGCTTGAATTAATTATTTGCTTCAAGATGGTTCATTAAAGTTTGAATTGGAATGATATGTTGATTGGTTAGAAGTGTGACAAAGAACTTTCCATAATAAAAGAATTAATTTTAACTTGTAATAAAAAGTTAGGAAGTTGATTTGATTTGTCTATGCTAAGAATAAGAGGGATATTGATTTGATCCCGCAATCACAATTATGATGGAGGATATGGGCAATGCTCGTTAACTATGTAATGTCACCTTTCCTGGTGGAGGGAAAAGAGGAAGTTGGCTCATGCTCTCTCTGTTCTTCTTTTTCTCTCAGTGGAGTCTCGTAATAGCTGTTCACATCAACATTACCTCCACATTCAAGCCCTTGTACTTAGATCAATAACCTCGTCACAGTTTTTCATTTGATAGTGAAATTGCTTTTATTTCTAGAGGAAGGAAGAAGGATATTTATTATTTTTCTGCGAAGAAATGGATCAAATGGAGCCAGCTTCCAAGCGAATAAAGCTAGAGGTTGACGAAGGAGGAAACGATAATGCTACAGACATAACTAAGAGGGAGCATGAACTTGGTCTAATTGCTCTTGTCAAGCGCAGGCGCTTTGAGCTTGACTAGGGGAGGCTCAGAAAAGGTTGTCAGATGCAGAAGCGCAACTAGCTCAGATACCAAATAAATGGGAACCAATGGTTTGCGTGTTCGATTCACCGCATGTTTGGAGCCGCCGGCGAAAGGCGTGGAAGAGGGAGACAGACTCGAAACCTGTGGGGCTACGCCCCCGCAGTTTCGATCCCTACTGAGACTCGAATATGTCCGAGTGGTTAAAGGGGCCGATTGTTTGGGGCGAAGGTCCTGGGTTCAAAATCTGACCGCGTCATAACATGCAGGTGGATCGTTGGTTCAAAGGTTAGCTTGTGGGGTGGAAGTCTAGGGTTCAAATCTGACCCCACCTCATTATCATCGTTTCTGCTCCCACAACCCAAGAATTAGTCTGAAAATTAGAGGAATACGTTCCAATACACGACGGAGTGGCGACTGGATTTCGCTGGGAGATAGCGCAATCGTAATATTCATTCTGGGAGGCCTCGAAATCGATTCCATCCACGGCCCGTAGATTAATTTTTATAGTAATTTCCGGTGTGCCTGAGCTAACTAACAACGGGTTATTGCAAAAGACCCTGCAACTTAAGTTAATATAGGTTGAAACAAAGACGGAAGAGAACAAGGAGCTGAGAAATCGTGTCAAATTTCTCGGTGATTTTCAAAGTTCTTGCAAAAGGCGTCTTTCATGCAAGGCTATGATTCTACTGTGAAGCTAATCTCTCGCTCCAAAATCCAGATTAGTTCTGCGTTTCTCTTACTAGATCTCCAACATTCTTGGCTTGGTTTGGTGTATGAGAAATTGTTATATCTTGAGCACGTCTGTCCCTACAACTTGATTGTTGAACTGTGTTCTATTTCCGAGAATTTAACACACACTGTCCTTTGTCATATATCGTTGGCTCATTAGCCCTTGCATGCATGTAATATATATATATATATATATATATATATATATATATATATATATATATATATATATATATATATATATATATATATATATATATTAAAAATTTGTATATCTCATTTAACTAATTTGCATGCATATTTATTATTTAAACCATGCATGCAAATCTATTAGAAATATATATATCTTATTAAAATTTGAATATATATATATATATATATATATATATATATATATATAGATTATTTAGAAAAAAAAAAGCGCATGCAAATATATTACTTACTGAAACGTGCATGCTTGTCACATATAGGATTTTTTTTTTTCTTTTTCTATTAAAAATCTGATTCTAAATTTAAGAACAAGCATGTATATAATTATATGAAGAAAATATCAAATTTATTTTTAATAATAAATACAATTATTATATTAAATTTATAATCACTTCATTACCCAAACACTAGCCCTTTGCTTATCATCACAATCAAAAATCGGTTTTTTTTTTTTTTTTAAACCCAGAGGTCCATAAAGTCGAAACCTAGCTCTGATACCATATGTAACAACCTCAATTTTAACATGCAATTAATTATATCACATAGGAAATGAACAATCAACTCAAAAACCGTTTAACTAATTATCATGAAATTTTCAGAAACATCAGCAAGGTGACTTACCTGAAATGGCGCTTTTCCTTACTTGAGACTCCAAAGTTGAATGCTAGCTGAATCCTGCTGACCGCAACAGAGTTTTGGGGACAAATCTCCACCCAACCATAGGCTCAGCTGTATGTAATCTTTCCACAGCTGGCCACCCCCGAGCCCTCAATCAACGTACTACTGCTAGGGTATCCTTTGCTTCACCATACCTTTCTGTCCAGGGAATGGATGAAAGAATGAATGCCTTGAACTTTCCTCAATGTCTATTAAATAGACCAAACCATGGAATGGGAACCACATGCACATAGTCACTGTGTCAACATGCAACTTAAGTTTTACTTAATTTAGTGTTCTCTTACTTTTTGTTAGCTTTACTTAATTTAGTGTTCTCTTAGTTTAACTTCCTTTTTATTAGTTTCGTAGTTTAACTCTTTGTTTTATTTTTGTTAATTAATTCTTTCTTTAACTTTCTTTCTATTAGTTTCTTAGTTTAACTCTTTGTTAATTTATTTACTTTGGTTAATTAATTATTTCTTTAACTTTACTTATAGTTTATTGTTTTAAGACTCCAGTCTATTATTTACCATTTTATTTAGAACTCCAATTATTGTTTAATGTTTTATTGATTATTTATTTATTATTCTCTTGACTATTTATTTATTTTCTTATTTATTATATTATATTATTTATATATTATTTATTATTTTATAATTATTTATCACTTTATATTTATTTATTATTTTATAATTATTATGGGACATTACATATCAGTTCAGGAGTATAGAACACCATACTCCTTTTTTCCATTCACATACATTAAAATTCTCTTGGCTGCTTCCCAATGTGTCTCCTTTGGTGTCTCCATGAATATGTAAATTAAACTTACACCATACATAATATCAGGCCTAGTTGCATTCAAATACATTAGACTAGCAACTATGCTCTTATACAATGTTGTATCAAAATTTTTGTTGCAATCTTGTTTGCTTAATTTTAACCTCATGACATTTGGAGTTAATGCTGCTTTGTTGTGCTGCATGTTAAATCTATTTAAAACTTATGCAACATATTTTTATTGGGAAATAAAAATTATCTTTTCATTTTTCTTTACTTGTATTCCCTAAAAGTATCTCAATAAACCTAATTCAGTCATTTCAAATTCATTCTTCATGACTGCTTTAAAATCTGCAATGAGAGAACCATCATTGCCGGTAAATATTAAATCATCTACATATAAAACAACAATAAGTATTTTACCATCATTTTCTTTTATGTAGAGTGTGGGCTCACCATCACACTTTCAAAACCCATTTTCTATCATGTAAGCATCAATTCTACTGTACCATGCTCTTGGTGCTTGGTTCAACCCATAAAGAGCTTTCTTCAACTTGCACACTTTGTGCTCTTGTGCTTCAATTTAATATCCAAGAGGTTGTTCAACATATACCTCCTCTTTCAACACTCCATTCAAAAATGTTGATTTCACATCCATTTGGTGGACTTTCCATTTTTTTTTTACTGCAATGGACAACATTGTCCACACTATCTCCATCCTTGCAATAGGTGTAAAGGTTTCTTCATAATCTCTTCCTTGCTGCTGCTTGTAGCCTTTCACAACAAGTCTTTCCTTGTGTATTTCTAATTTTCCGTCAACATTTCTCCTGATATTATAGAGCCATTTTACTCCAATGAATTCTTTACCTTTTGGGAGGTCCACTAACTCCCATGTGTAATTCTTTTCTATTGCACCAATCTCTTCATTCATTGCTTCAATCCATTTTTCTTCTTTTACTGCGTATTCAAAATCAATTGGGTCATCAACATGATAAAAGAAATGGAAATAAATAATTCATGCCATTATTATTATCAACTTATTTCTCATAAATTTCACTTAAATTCCTAAATGTTGGTATTCTTAACGTGCTTGGAGTTCCACTAGAACTCTATGGAGTTTCTTATCTTTGTGGTGTGCTCTGTTGAGCCTGTGTAGGTGGAGGGGGAGCCACCGTGGAGGACTTATTTTCTGTTGTGAATTCCTCTTGTTCTTCATGAGACATACATGTCTTCACATTCACTGTCTTCTCTAAGCTTCCATCCCAAGATTCTTCTCCAAAAAGCTGCACATATCTGTTGATTATAAATTTCTTGGTGGATGGATTAAAAAGTTTCTAAGCCTTGGATTTATCATTGTATCTAACAAGGATACAATTCCCCCCCTTATTGTCCAACTTATTTCTTAATTGATCTAGTACATGTGCATATGCCACACATCCAAATACTCTAATGTGAGTGAGAAGCTGCTTTGTTCCACTCAATGCTTCTTCTAGGACTTTGTTCATAACAACTTTGGTTGGGCATCTATTCAAAATATACACTGCACAGTTTACAGCTTCTCCTCAATACTCATTTGGAAAATGTTTTTCTTTCAACATACTTCTGACCATGTCCATGATGGTCCTATTCTTCCTTTCTACACCACCATTTTGTTGTGGTGTTTACCTTGTGGAAAACTACTTGTGTATTCCATTCTCCCACAGAAAGGTAGAAAATATTTGGAGATATAATCTCCTCCTCTGTCAGTTCTGAGCACTTTTATGTAGTGCCCACTTTGTTTTTTAACAAGATATTTGAAGTGGTAGAACTGTTGAAACACTTCACTCTTTTATTTCAAGAAATAAATGCATGTATTTCTTGTATAATCATCTATAAATGTCAAGACATAGTGACTGCTAGATAATTATGGTGTTCTCATTGGTCCACACATTTCCGAGTGGACAATCTCTAAGGGTGATTTTTCCCTTATAGTATTTCCTGCTGGAAAGGATTCTCTGTGTTGTTTTCCCAAGATGCAACCTTCACATAGGCTGTTTGGTTTCTCTATGAGTGGTAGTCCTTTTACCATCCATTTTCTATGCAGGAGGTTCAAACCTCTAAAATTGAGATGTCAAAATCTCAAATGCCATAACCAGTTTTTGTCTTTCACTTCTTCTTGAAAAACCTCTTGTGTGACTAATGCTACCACACCTCGTTCCTTCAAGTCCATTCTGAGCTTTAGAGGAAACATTATATTCTTTGTCATATGCACTTATGCACTGAACCTTGTACTTGGAGGTATGTCCATGATTTTACAAACACTATTCTTAAAAAATACATTGTAGCCATTTTTCACGAGCTATCCAATGCTCACAATGTTACATTTCAAGCCAGGTACATAATATACATCTGCCAAAAACTTATTTTCTCCCTTCCTTGTGAGTATATATACTCTTCCTTTCCCTATGATAGATAATTTGTTTTTAGTCCCCAATGTCACATCAGACTTCACATTTTCTTCTAGATTGGCAAAAATTTCTATGTTTACAGTCATGTGTTTACTACAACTTGAGTCTAAGAACCATATATCTTCATGTTTTTCTTATGTTACATTATATTTTAGAAGAGCATTACTTTGGTTCTGATTTTATTTTTCAAAATTCACATTTTTCCTATTGTTCATGTCATTTTGTTTCTTTCTACATTCATTTTCATAATTCCCATACTTTTTACAATAATGACATTAGAATTGGGAGTTATCATACCTTTCTCCTTGAGATTAACTCTTTCTTGAGCTTTCACTTCGATTTTGATTGCTGCTCCTTCCACCTAGTCTTGCAGGGATGTTTCTTCCACCTCGTTGTGGGCTTCTTCCTCTTCCTTGGTAGATTGATCTTCCTTGACCTCTACCTCAACCAAAAGACATTTGTGTCCTGAAATCATGATCCAATGAAGAGTTCATTCTTCTATTCATTCTATATTCATGAGACATCAAGGATGCATAAAGTTCACTCACTAAAAATTCTGAGAGATCCTTTGTCTTTTATATTTCCACTACTATGGCATCAAATATTGAAGGTAGACTTCTCAAGAATTTCTCCATTATTCTTGCTTCCTCAAGTGTCGCTCCATGAGACCTTATCTGGGTAACCAATCCAATCACATGTGTGAGGAATGAGTCTATTTTATTAGACTCTTTCATACAGAGAGTTTCAAAATCTCTCCTCAACAGTTACAAATTTGTTGTCCTCACTTTCTCCATTTCTTGATAGGCTGTCTTGAGAATATCCCATGCCTCCTTGGACTTTGTTGTTGCTTCAATCATTGGGAAAATACTCTTGTGTACTACTTGATAGAGATAGAAAATGGATTTGGAGTCCTTCTTCTTATTATCTCTCAAAAAGTCTCTTTATTCTTCTGCCAAAGCAATAAGCGCTGCTGCATCTACTGGTTTTGGAAAGCTATTTTCCACCAGCTCCCATATATCTTCTGAAGCAAATAGTGCCCTCATTGTAATGGCCCAATAATCATAGTTCTTACCATTGAACTTTGGTAATTGTGGATTTGCCAGGCTTTTGCATGTTGCATCCATTTTGACTATGTTAAAAAAACAATATTCTTGACTGTGTAAAAGAGAAACCTTATCACTGATGCAAAATATTTTTCATTGCTAGATACTTCTCCTAAAAACATAAAACAATCTTACAACTTCTTCAGTAAAGAGAGCTTGTTCTTGTATTGAGAGCCTAGACCTACTCTGATACCATGTTTGAATTTCTGAATACAACAAACAAAGGAAAATGTGTTTCGCCCACCACATAGAGACTATAAATAATGCAGAAATTAAACAGCCATACACAGACAACGTAATATACAGAAGAGGAACGAAATTAATTTTTTTATTCAACTCTCTTTAACAAAATGAAATTAAATTTCTTTTAATACAAATGGTTGAAGCTTGAAAACCTAATTCTAATCAATGTGATTCACTGTTTACATATGTTCAACAAATTCTCGTCCTTGGGCTATCAAAAGACCCATATCTTCATCAAATCGGTGCGAAGGCCGTATTATGTTTTATACATGAAATCACGTAAAAACGCATTCAAAACATAAACTAGCAGATCTAAAATATTATTTTTTTCTCGCTTTGATTCCTCATCATATCCGACTCCTTATCGCACATCACAGGTCTACGATATTAAACTTTAACTGGTGCGAATACAGGTAAACATAAATCCTTGTGGGCACAATGTTCGATGGCACAATCATGTCGCAAATCAAATAGTATATGTTGTGGCACTTTATGGAAAAACATAAATGGTTACGACTACAATGTGTGGTAGCATGATCTCATCGCACGTTAAATAACTTAACTTTCAGATGGTGGAAGGTAAGTGGTAAACAATGCGAAGTGCACTTTGCAAGCAGTAAATAAAGGTATGTGCGGAAAGGGAAATATAAAGGAAATAAAGGGAAAAAAAAGGTTGTGTCTCATGTAGTAAGGTTAAGTTCAATCCCGCCAGACATGACATTGGTGGTAGAATAACATAGGTGACAAAGTCTTAAATGTATTGCAAGAAACTTTCGATTACGTTGCTGCGAAAAAAAGGTAAGTTAAAGCAATGGTTGAAAGTAATAAACACAGAGGATGGCTTCGGTACTCTCTTTGTTGTGGTTGTGTGAAAATGCCTTCGAGCTCTTAGATCCTTGCTTTGTCCTTCTCTACACAAAATTGATGAACTGTGGGTTGTCATCACTTCTCGTTCATGGCAGTGGTTGGGAGTATAAAGCCAACAACCTTTAGTTATATATATGTGGTGAGTTTATTCGAATTTGAGTCTCTACAATATTTTAATATTGTGATATCATTGTGGCATTTGCAATAAATATGGTGGTGGTATTTCATTCCTCAATACAGAAAAACCCTTTGGTGATAGATTCCATGTCTCTATCAAAAGTAACCCTCTAGTGCTGGATTGCATGTCTCTAGCAAAATTGTTTCAATTGATGAATTATTGAGATCAATGCAACATTAGGTTACAGTAGTGAATTTTTAGATTTGTGGGGGCATCTTTATCTTAATTAATTGCTCATTAGAATCCAAGAAATTAATTGAGTACTTTGAAATGTTTTAGTGGTGAATTTCTTATTTTTTGGTGTTGTCTCAGCAATTGTGGGCTAAATTATATTTTCAGCAAAATCCATTCTTTTAAAATATGATATGTATAGTATTGGATATGGAAATATCCAGAGGTTCAAAGAATGTATTATTATTTTTTAATTATTAAATTTTTATTCACATATTCGAAACCTAATTCAAAATTCTATTTAGAAATTTATAAAAACACTCAACCAGTAAAATTGAGTATATTGAAAAATAAATGTTAAATTAAATAAACTTTTAGTTATTAGTTATATATTGAAAATACAATTTGATATCTCTTTGTTTCCTTTTCTATTTTGGGTTTTTAACTCTTTTTAGTTATATAAAATTTATATATTAAAATGTATAAAATTTTAAAATATTATTTTCTATTAATAAATTTTATTATATTTTTTTTAATGCAATATAAAGTGCATATATTTACAAAAAAAAAAAACTAAATTACATTCTACAAAATAGAGATCACATAAGTATGAAGGCATATAAACCATATAATCTTCAGCTCCACGAAATTTCATGTATAAAACTATTTGCAAAGTTTACATAATTATATTTACAATTTTTACATAATTATAAACAAGAGAAAAAATAACCAACTTCACCCAAAGTGTGTTACTAGAAAATAAAAATAACAAAATTCTCCGAGGAGTGTGTTATGAAGTAAAATAATGAACTAAAATAACCAAAACATAATAACATCCAACTACCAAAAGCACTGAGCCATCTGACAAGCCTAAATATCTATGTCCAAGGGAACAAAAGATGCGTTCATGATAGTGGAATGCAAACATGCACCAAAAACCAAATCGTCATAATGTCCTTACTCCACAAATTTAAACATGCACCAAAAACAAAATTTCCATAATGTATTTACTCCACAAAACCAGATGAACATTCAAAATTCCAAAGAAAATACAACTCCATAGTACCAATGCATGTTGCCACATGAAAATATAAATACATAATTTAGCAAGATATAAAGAAATATACCACCCACGTACCATCCAAAAAACTAGAAGACTAGAGCAAATTAAAAAATGAGTTAAATGTGATGAGTAGGGGAGAGAAGAGTAGGAGACAATAAGTTATCATCCAGAGGAGGATATATCAAATGTTCAAATGTAGAATCCATAAGAAAAAATCCTTCGAAGCGAACATCATCATTTCAACGTTGTCTAAACAAAACCACATATTTTGAAGCATTCACTTCATATCTTCTAGAGAAGTGAAAACATTCTAGTTATTTACCTATTTATCATTGAAAAAAAGACACAAAAGGTTGTGAGTTGTTGGTTAAGAGCCAAGGAACTCAAGAAATGCCACCTTCTTTGATGAAATCTACTAGGATATGACATCCATTTCTCATCCTCTAAGAATAATTCTAAATCTCAATAATATGGGTGATCTCGAGATTTTTCATTCTTCAAGATGAGAATCTCTCACTGAAATTCTAGTGGAATTGTATCAAACTTAAAGGATATGGAATCATAAGGAAAAGGGTGCACCCTTTTGTACCGAAAGTGACTAAAACCTCCTCATTGAATTCTTATCCTTTGCTTTGGAAGCATGATGATTGACGTAAAAGGATACACATGACACTGACTGAATGACCCACACCCAATGAAGATGTATGAAGAAAGAAGTGGGAAAATGTCCAATTCAGACTAAAAAAAAAGGATATCACATACACACCAAAGAAGAGTACTATCACCCAGAATATTATCCAATTCCCCACAATGAGGAGACATAACCTACAACGTTGAGCAACACCCTATCAAGATGCCTAATTGTGAAACACTTCGCGTTCATAAAAAAAATTATTTTTATTTACAATATTATTCACAGCTGAATATTATTAATAGCCTTCATACTATTCTAGTAAATTTGTCTTTTTAGGTCTTTGTCACCATTCGAAGAGATTCTGTCATCAGTATTGTATTTACCATTTTTAAATTCTAGTATTTGATTTGCTAGTGATAACAGTGCTCTGCGCATGAAAGCGTGCATTACCCTAATCTCTCGTCAACCAACCCAAATATTTCATGACATATTATATGACTAATCTTATTTTTATTATAATTAGTATAAATTTAATATGTTACTCCACCCCACTAAGGTCGTGGATATTCATACTTTATAATCATCATTAATTTATAACCCCAACTTGTCCTCACATACTAAAGAGCCTACATAATATCACGTTATGGATTGGCTATTGGTTTATCACATAATTGTACAGAAATGAATTGTCCTTGGGGCTTGAGATCTTCAATGCCATGTTAACATCAACGTTTACATTCTTTACTTACTAGTGTACTATGCTATTTCGTGGCATCTCTTTGGTAGTTATTAAACACATGTATCACTTGACTCATTAAGCTTTCCAATACGCCCCATGTGACGTTGTACATCCTTCTTTAATTCTTATATTTGAACCTCTCCATAGGGATTTGGTTTCCAGCTATTAATGTGAACTCCCACTTGATTTCTGAACTCCACACCATCGATTGTAGGATTCTCCTCCTATCTTATGATGCGTGGACGGTGGGATTCGTTCTGCAGTGAGGGTTCGTTCATGGTGTATTTCTTTCGACATTTTATGCTTTTTATGCGACATTTTAACTTACAGCCTTGTTTGTCATTGGGGACTGCTCACTGTGTTTCCCTTCACGCTCATCGGAAGGAAGGCCGAAAGAAATAATGCATAGCCACCATGACGTCAATGCCTTAGCACGTTTGCATATCTTTAGGTAATCCCTCTGTGCCTAATTTCATTCTGGGAAATACTTTTCTCTTACGTTTAATGGTTTATGTCCCTCTTTGTTACTGCTCAAATTGATGTGAATAAATGGTGAATGTGAATATATGAATTTTTCTTTGGCATACTTAGGATATTTTACTTATTGTTTGATGTATTGATGGAGTTTGCATATATTCTCCTTTTGATCATGGTAACTTCACATTGAAATATGGTTTAGATGCTCTCTCTATACGCGAATTTTGTAAAAGCGCCTCCCATGGGAAATGGTTGTGGCCTTTCTGTGGTTTTTTTTTTGTTTCAGACTTTTGCGAAGTTGGCTTTGCCCTAGTCATTGATACGTTCTATCTCTTCCTGATTTTATATAATACGATCTCTCCAACCAGTAGTTATGGAACTAAGTCGAGTTCAGTCTCGGTGTCAAATTGAAATGAAATTTTTATTTTTAATATGGTTTAATTGACTCAGGAATTTCCCATTGAAACTCTTACATTGTGTGTAAAACACATTTCCTTGCCTCATTGTTCTATCAGTGTTTAAACTTTTCCACGTTTTGACTTTTTGAGGAATAAGTTAATATTTTTGGACCAGTTCCTACTTTAAGTAACTGAAATGTTAATTCTAGGAACCTAAGGCATCAGAGTGTCATTTCAGCTTCTTGCTACTGGATCAAGGGTTTCGTTTCACCAGTTTAATTAGCACACGTACGTTTTTCCATTAACTTCGTGTTTACAAGGATTTATTTTACAAATTCATTCATATGTTTTTCTTTCTTTCTCTCATCGCTACATCCTCTAATTTCAGTCCGGTTTGATGAAATAGCAGGTATGGTTTCTGTGAAGGAAAAACCTCTCTGAGGTATGGAGTCTCACCTTATATGGCTCCAACCCATATTAATTTCATTATTTTAAGTTATCAGTTCCTCTTCCTATTAAAATTTCTAATTTTTTTATTTATTTTTTGCAGGTACGTCTAGTTATCATTTCCTCCTCTTACTATTGACGCAACTGTTTAACCAAGCAACTTTTTTCCTTACTGACAGTGAACCTTTACTTGAATGGGTTGGTACTGTTATTTTTTTGGGTGTCTCTTCTACACCGGTCATCACTCCAGATTTCTCACAGATGTATACGATTGCTTTACAGTGACCATAGAAACTACTACGTCATTGTACTTATTTTATAGCTTACTGTAACATACCCATAAACATTTTAGGGTTTATAACCTGAGACTAGACTATGTTAAAATTTTATAAAAAAAATTCTTGTTCAGTTCTACTATGACTGTCTTTTGTCATTATTTATTTGCATCCATACTTACATTTTAAGGAATAAGCCTTCTAGTGTAATTCCATACAATAGTATATATAGCTTTAGTACATATATATGTCTTTCATATTATTGAAATGGATGCTACCTTTATGTCTCCTCTATTGTTATCCATAGAGTAGTTTTGTTCTGGCTTGCAAGTATTTATGATCATTGAATATTGTTCAATTTCTTACAATAGTTATCTTAGTGATAGTATCACTGCTTTTTTATTCCTAAGATCATAATATGTACATATGTTATCATTAAATTTCTATAGCACGGAACATACTTATGTTTCTCTCTTTACACACATATTTCTGATATGCTCAAATTTACCTGTTGTGAGTTTAGTATGCGATTGCAATAGGCATATGGTGTCTTCATATAAAGAGTTTAGATTTCTGATGTATTACTCTAGACCAGTCTTCGCGCATATGTACATTTCTCTAATTTTCAACTATGAATAAATTCTAAGCTTCTTAGGATAGAAGTATATATAGTAGTAAACTAGACTGAAATCATACTATAAAGAATTCATTTATTTCCTATCAGCACTTAAAGTTTACTTGCAGCACATTAATTACTATACCTGTAATAATGTATTTGCACCATACCCTATGCCTATAACTTTGTAGAGTTATACACATCAAATTTGAGATTTAAATTACACCTAGTGATATTTTCTCTTTGAGATTCTAGTCAGGTAACATTAATAATTTATTTGTTTAACTAGAATAAATAAATTCCTTGTTAGATACCTAACCCCAGATTTAAACCTATCACTGGGTTTAGACACTCTAAGACTTGGATCTACACATACTTTGTCCATACAACCATACAAATTTCAGTATTGATACTGTAGCAAAATATGTTAAATGTATGAGCCTTTTCTAAATCACTATACTCAATACTAACTAGATATATGTCTATTCCACAAATTTAACTTAAGGAATTTCATGTTAAGCTTAACTATTCCCTAACCAGGTACCAAGGATTTCACATGAGAATTTAAAATTTAACAGTCCATTTCCAATTTAGTGTGCATACTTGTTAGCTCTAACTAGTTGCCACCCAACCGTAGAGTTCTCTCTCTGTAACTCACCTCCGAGAAAAGACCTTAGCTCTAGTGATAGACAACCATTTGTATATCCTGGAACAACTTATTTAAGCTTTTATTTCCCTAGCCTATTTCCATTTATTGTGTCCAGTAAATTCAGGATGCTTTCTTCCTATTTTTCCTAGGCTTTTCCTCTGTTTCTTCTACAGAGATACTTTAAAAAGCTGTCTTTTTCGCTTTTCCAAATTTTTCCCACCTCTTCCCAATAATTTCATCTTTATTGTGAAATTAGATATTTATCTCCAAATCTAATTTTTAGTAACTTCCTTTATTCCTTCCAAGGATTTCTGGAAGTTGTGGGAAAGTATTATCACCTAATCCATCCTCATGGATATGGTTTTCAAATCTCAATTCTCAATCTATTCATTTCACACATAATTTTCCATTTTATTTTATTAATTTAAAAATAAAATAAATCCACATAATAGTTCTCCATTGAAGTCCACTTTCCCCTTTGGACTAGTTCAATTGTTAAATTAAAATATAAAAACTCTGTGAATTACATATTCCCCCTTTAAAAAAAACATTGTCTTCGATGTTGACAAAATAATTAACTAAATTAGTGTGTAAAAAATGATGGATATTTTTCCATCATATCTTCCTCTCGTTCCAAAGTAGCTTCTGTGGGTGTAAAGTGCCTCCACTACACTTTCACCCTGGCCACTGTTTGGTTCCTGAGTTCAATTTCTTTCAACTCCAAGATTTGAAGCAGCTCTGGAAGGAATTCTCCTTTTGGTTCCAACTAAATCACATTATAATCAATAACGTGAGAAGAATCATGTACATATTTTTTTAACAAGGAAATATGAAATACATCATGAACGTTAATGTGAATGGGTACAACCATCTTATAGGCAATTTGTCCCACTCTTTCCAGCACTTCAAAAGGTCCATAGTGTCGTGGACCTAATTTTGCACAATTTCTGGTCTGCAAAGTACTCTTCTTAGGCTTAATCCTCAGATATACATGATAGCCCACACTGAATTATCTGTGAATTCTCTTTTTATCTGCATAACTTTTTTGTCTGTCCTGTGCTATTTTGATATTTCGCTGAATTTGTTTCACAAATTTTTCCATTTTTTGTAAAAATTCTGGTCCAAGTATCAATCTATCTTCAGGTTGACTCGAACTTAGGGGGGTATGGAACTTTCTGCCATAAATTCCTCAAAAGGTCTCTTCTTTATGGAAGCTTGGTAGATATTGTTGTAGGCAAATTCTGCTAAGTGTAAATAGTCTTCCCACTTGGTTGGTCTATCCACAACATACATTCTTAACATATCCTCTAGAATCTGGTTCATTCTTTTGGTTTGACCATCAGTTTGTGGATGATAGGTAGTACTAAAATTTAATTTAGTACCCATGCCTCCAAACAAACTCCTCCAGAAAGTTGCAGTAAATTTTGTGTCTATGTCAGAGATGATCATTTTATGAATGCCATGCAACCTTACAATCTCCTTCATAAACACATTTGCTACTTGAGTTGTACCGAATGTAGACTGTACCAGCATAAAATGAACAACTTTAGTTAAAGTATCCACTACAACCATAACAGAGTCATGTTGATATTTGTTTCTTGGTAAACCAGTAATAAAATCAATGGAAACAGTGTCCCATTTCCATTCGGGAATGGGTAAAGGATTCAAAAACCTAGTTGGATGTTGATGTTCATCCTTTACTTGTTGACACTTAATACATCTAGCCAAGGATTTTTCCACATCCTTCTTCATACCAGGCCAAAACAGATTCTTTCTTAAAGCTGTGAGTAATTTCTGGTATCGAGGATGTCTAGCATAGGTTATTTTATGATACTCCTCCAGAATGTTTTTCTTTAGGGTGTCTACCTCAGGAATGTACAGTCTATCTCTCTAACAAATTAGCCCTTTTTGATTCTATGTATACCCTTTCATTTATTTTTTAGGCATTTGTGTCTGAAGCTTTTCATAGTTTTGGCCTTGGTTCACTACCTCTTATATTAGTCCCTCCAAGTAAAAATTGGCACTACTTCCAATATTACTCACAATTTACCAAGCATTTCTACTTAATGCATCTGCAATCTGATTTTCCTTACCTTTAATATGTTTGAGCTCTATTTCAAACTCAATAAGGAAAGACAACCACCTAGCTTGCCTAGCATTCAAATCTGTTTGAGTGAAGAAATACTTTAGGCTAATGTGATCTGTCATCAACACAAATTTTTTCCCTGAAAGGTAATTTCTCCACATCTTGAGGGTGTGTATTACAGCAGCTAATTTAACATCATAAACACTATAATTCTATTCACCTTTCTTAAGTTTTTTGGATTCATAGGCTATAACAGAATTTTCCTGTAGTAGTACTCTGTCTAATCCTTCTCCACAAGCATCTGTGCACACTACAAATTCCTGATATGGGTCAGAAATATTTAAAATAGGTGTTGTAGTAAGTTTCATTTTTAGCTACTCAAAGCTGTTTTGACATTTTTCAATCCATTCAAACTTAACTCCTTTCTTTTGTAAGGATGTAATGGGGTAAGCTAAGGCTGAAAATCTCTCTACAAACCTTCGATAATATCCTGAAACTCCCATAAAGCATCTTACAACAGACAGATCAGTAGGTACAGGCCACTCTCTTATTGCTTTTATCTTTTCTGATTCTACTGCCAACCCTTGTTCTAAAATTGTATGCCATAAGTATTAAATTTTGTCTTTGAAAAAATCACATTTGCTGAACTTAGCATACAATTTTTTTTCCCTGAGTGTCTGCAAAAGAGTTCTAAGATGTTCTTTATGCTTAGCTTCACTCTTAGAGTAGAGCATAATGTCATCAATAAATACTAATACAAATTTGTCCAAGTATTTATTTAAGACACTATTCATTAAGCACATAAAAGTGCAGGTGCATTTTTCAACCCAAATGGTAGGACCACAACCTCATAGTGTCCATACCTGGTTCTAAATGCTCTTTTACTTATATCTTCATCTTTAATCCTTAACTGATGGTAACCTATCCTTAAATCCATTTTCTTTAAACTGTTGCCCCTCTAATCTGGTCAAAGAGGTCATATATCCTAGGTAACGGATATCTGTTTTTTGTTGTTAGATTTCTTAATTGAAGGTAATCAACACACATTCTAAAAGTACCGTCTTTCTTTTTCACAAATAGCACCGGTGCTCTCCATGGGGATACACTCGGTTTAATGTAACCTCTGTCCAACAACTCTTGTAGTTGCCTTTTCAACTCCATTAATTCTAGAGTACTTATTCTGTATGGGGCTCTAGAAACTGGAGTTGTTCCCGGCACTAAGTCAATTTAAAAATGAATCTCTCTCTTAGGGAGAAAATGAGGAATTTCATCTGAAAAAACGTCTTTGAATTCTCTTATTACAGGTAATGTTTCCAAAATATTTTCCTCTGTCTGTTGTCCCAATTCCACTACATGAACAAAATACACATGATAACCTTTTCTAGCAATTCTCTTTAACTGAAGTGTTGAAATTTGTCTCACAAATATGGGCTTAGGCTTTCCTTTTACTATAACAAGTTTTCCCTCCTTGTTAATGCAGTGTAAGGTTTTGTCTAAATAATTTAACATGGCCTTCTATTTTTCTAAGAAGTCCATCCATACCAGTACATCATAAGACCATAATGGCATAGTATTTAAATTTAATTTTGTTTGGTATCCATTCATATTTATGCCTATTTCGAGTAACTTATGAGTTGCTTTCTGTTTTGTAGCAGTGGCTAACTTAACTAACCAAGACTAATGAAACTTTTTTGACTTTAAGTTACATTTTTCTACAATTTGAGGACTGATATAACTTTAAGATGCATCTAGATCTATTAAAACAGTGACGGATTGGTTAGCAATCATACCTTCTACTTCAACAATAGTGGACTGGTATTCTGTTTAATGATCTTCTAGAGCAGTCATTGCCTCTCTTAGTAGTTGTACAATCTAGATATTATGATGTGGGAAATCCCTCAATAAATGAGGTTCTCCACAACCCCAACACTTCAAAGGTTCTTTCATTTTAACAATCTCCTCTCTTTTATTATTTCCATTCATTTGTTTAGACCCAGTATGTGATTGAGAAATTTGATTTTCACCCATTTTGCCGAACCTCTTTCTTTGGTGGTTTCTCCCAAAGCTCTTCAAATATGTTGGTTTTGTTTTCTTTCCGCTGGAGTCACCTTTATTTCACCAATTCTTTACTTTTTCACTCTTACCCTTGAATTGCTGGTAACACAATCTTGCCTTACGCCCCACCTCATCCATAGTCTTAGGGTTATCAAACTATATATTTTCCTTGAAAATAGTGGGTAGACAGTTTAAGAACCGCTATACCTTTTCCTTCTCTTCTCTTATATAGCATATCGTAACAGATTTCTAAATTTTTTTATAAAATCATCAATCGTGAGTTGTCCCAATCTGAGTTCATGAAACACTTTAGCTTTATCGTCATAATAACATTCATTCAGGTATTTATTTTTGAACATGACTTGGAAATCCTCCCAAGTAACAATTTTCTCATCAATGGAATGAACCATTTTTATTTCCTCCCACCACAAGGTAACCTTACCTTGCAATTGATAGATAGATAGCCTGGCTCATAGGAGGGAGGTTTGATTTTCTAGAATTCAACCTGCAATTCCTTGTTCTATCTAGACTGTTGTCTAGAGGCATCATCTTCCTCAGAAGCTTCTAAGAAATTGACTCTTCCCTTTCTCTTCCTTCTAGAATATTCACCTTCTTGACTATTCTACGAAGTAAATTCTCTTATGAGTCTATCCTGCTCCTCACTGGCTAAATATAGCCTTTCATTGTGGATTTTGAGCTGCGCCATTTCTCTTTGCATTCTATGCAACATAGCCATCAACGGAGCATTTGGACCTAGAGTGTTTCTCCACCACCAAGATCCACATACAGCTTCTCCCCTTCAGTCATGGTTCACAGCTATATACCTTAGCACTATTCACTATACATGAAATTAAACATTAGCAAAATTTAAATTCCATAAAAAAATTTAACAGCAACATATAATTTCTGAGTGAGCAAATAATTTGCCCAGTGTTTTAACTAATGCTCTGATACCATTTGTCACACCTCCCATTCATAATTTTATTATTATTATTTACAACATTATTCACAGCTGAATATTATTAATAGTGTTTATACTATTCTAGTAATTTTATCTCTTTAGGTCTTCGTCACCATTCGATGAGATTTTGTCACCGATATTGTATTTACCTTTTTTAAATTCTAGCATTTGATTTGCTAGTGATATTAGTACTCTGCGCATGAAAGCATGCATCACCCTAATCTCTCATCAACCAACCCAAATCTTTCATGGCATATTATATGACTAATCTAATTTTTATTATACTAAGGATAAATTTAATATGTTACTCCACCCCACTAAGGTCGTGGATATTCATAATTTATAATCATCATTAATTCATAACCCCATGTTGTCCTCACATACAAAAGAGCCTACATAGTATCACTCTTTCAATCACTATATATATATATATATATATATATATATATATATATATATATATTACTATATTACTACTTCATATCGTATTTTAATTATTCCATACGTTTGGTATTCCTCTTTTCGGATTTGTCATCTTACAGATTAATTGAGTAACTCATGAACGTTTCATAAGTCAAAGGTTTTACCTGTGAGTAGTGAAACCCCACGTTATGGATTGGCTATTGGTTTTATCACATAATTGCACACCAATGAATTTTCCTCGGGACTTGAGATCTTCAATGACGTGTTAACATCAATGTCTACATTCGTTACTTACAAGTGTCCTATGGTATTTCATGGCATCTTTTTGGTAGTTTTTAAAGACATGTATCACTTGACTCATTGAATTTTCCAGTACGCCACATGTGATGTTGTGCATCCTTCTTTAATTCGTAGATTTGAACCTATCCATTGGGATTTGGTTTCCATCTATTGATGTGAACTCCCACTTGATTTCTGAACTCCACACCATTGATTCTAGCATTCTCCTCCTATCTTATGACATGTGGATGGTGGGATTCATTTTGAAATTAGGGTTCATTCATGGTTTATTTCTTTTGACATTTTAGGTTTTTTAGGAAGCATTTTAACTTACAACCTTGTTTGTCATTGGGGATTGCTCACTGTGTTTCCCTTCATGCTCATCCGAAGGAAGGCCGAAAGAAATAATGCACAACCACCCTTCCGTTAATGCCTTAGAATGTTTTCTTATCTTCAAATAATCCCTCTGTCACTAATTTCGTTCAGAGAAATACTTTTCTCTTACATTTAATGGCTTATGTCCCTCTTTGTTACTGCTCAAATTGAAGTGAATAAATGGTGAATGTGAATATCTGCATTTTTCTTTGTCGTACTTCAGATATTTTACTTCTTGTTTGATGTATTGATGGATTTTTCATATATTCGCCTTTCGCTCATGGTAACTTCCCATTGAAACATGGTTTATATCTTAACTCTAGCCACGAATTTTGCAAAAGCGCTTCCCATGGGAAATGGTTGCAGCCTTTTTGTGTTTTTTTTATTTTTCTTTTCACACTTGTGTGAAGTTTCGTTTCCCCAAGTCATGCATAAATTCTCTCTCTTCCTGATTTTATATAATACGATGTCTCCAACCAATATTTATGGAACATAGTCGACTTTAGTCTCAGTGTGAAATTGAAATGCAATTTTTATTTTTAATATGGTTTAATTGACTTAGGAATTTACCATTGAAACTCATACATCGTTTGTAAAATGAATTTCCTTGCCTCATTGTTCTATCAGTGTTTAAACTTTTCCATGTTTTGAATTTTTGAGGAATAAGTTAACAGTTGTGGAACAGTTCCTCCTTTAAGGAACCCAGAAGCTAATTCCAGGAACCTAAGGCTTCATAATGTGGTTTTAGCTTCTTTCTACTGGATCAAGGGTTTTGTTTCACCCATTTAATTACCACAGGTACATTGATGCATTAAATTCGTGTTTACAAGGATTTATTTTACAAAATGCATTCATACATTTTTATTTTTTTCTCTCATCACTATGTTCTCTAATTTCAGTTCGGTTTGATGAAATTGTAGGTATGGTTTCCGTGAAAGCAAAACCTCTCTGAGGTATGACGTTTAACCTTATATGGTTCCAACCCATATTAATATCATTAGTTTAAGTTATCAATTTCTCTTCCTGTTAACATTTCTAATTGATTTATTCATTTTGTGCAGGTACATCCAGTTATCATTTCCTCCTCTTAATGTTGATGCACCTATTTAACCAAGAAACTTGTGTCCTTACTGACAGTGAACCTTTGCTTGAACAGGTTGGTATTGTTATTTTTTTGGGCATCTCTTTTGCACCGGTCATCAATCTAGATTGCCTGCATATGTATACCATTGTTTTGCAGTGACCATAGACACTGCTACGTCACTGTACTTATTTTATATATTACTGTAATGTACTCTTAAACATTTCTGGGTTTATAACCCAAGACTAGACTATGTTAAACTTTAGATAAATTTTTCTCGTTCAGTTCTATTGTGGTTGTCTTCTGTCATTATTTATTTTCACCCATACTTATAGTTTAAGGAATAAGCCTTCTATTGTAGTTCCATACAGTAGTATACATAGATTTAGTACATATATATGTCTTTCATATTATTGAAATTGATGCGACCTTTATGTATCCTCTGCTGTTATCCATAGAGTAGTTTTTTTCTGGTTTGGAAGTAGTTATGATCATTGAATATTGTTGAATTTCTTATAATAGTTATCTTGGTGACGGTATCACTCTTTTTGTATTCCTAAGATCATAATATGTGCATTTGTTATCATTAACTTTTGTAGCGCAGAACATAGTAACGTTTCTCTCTTTCAACATATATATCTGATATGCTCAAATGTACCTATTGTGAGTTTAGTATGC
This sequence comes from Pinus albicaulis, assembly GCA_034641835.2. NCBI lineage: Eukaryota > Viridiplantae > Streptophyta > Pinopsida > Pinales > Pinaceae > Pinus > Pinus albicaulis. Next base: position 1,693,323,161 of record CM076575.1, on the reverse strand, counting down.
TATTGCAATAGGAATATGTTGTTGTCATATAAAGAATTCATATTTATAATGTATTACTCTAGAACAGTCTTAGATCATATGTACATTTCTCTAATCTACAATTTTTAATAAATTCTAAGCTACTTAGGACAAAAATATATATAGCAGTAAAGTAGACTGGAATCCTACTGTAAAGAATTCATTTGTTTCCTATCAGCAATTAAAGTTTACTTGCATCACATTAATTTCTATACCTGTATATATGTATTTGTACCATAGCCTCTACCTATAACTATGTAGAGTTATATACATCAAATCTGAGATTTAAATTACACCTAGTGATATTTTCTCTTTGAGATACTAGTCAGGTAACATTAACAGTTTATTTGTTTGACTAGAATAAATAAATTCCTTGTTAGATACCTAACCCCAGATTTAAACCTGTCACTGGATTTAGACACTCTAGGAGTTGGATCTTAACATACTTTGTCCATACAACCATACAGATTTCAGTATTGATACTGTAGTGAAATCTATTAAATGTATGGGCCTTTTATAAATCACTATACTCAATACTAACTAGATATATGTGTATTCCACAAACTTAGCTGAAAGCAATTTCACATTAAGCTTAATTATTCCCTAACAAGGTACCAAGAATTTCACATGAGAATTTAAAATTTAACAGTCCATTTCCAATTTAGTGTGCATACCAGTTAGTTGTGACTAGTTTCCACCCAACCGTAGAGTTCTCTCTCCGTAACTCACCCCCAAGAAGAGACCTTAGCTCCAGTGGTAGACAACCCTTTGTCTATCTTAGAACAACTTATTTAAGCTTTTCTTTCCCTAGCATGTTTCCATTTACTGCATCTAGTAAATTCATGATTCGTTCTTCCTATTTTGCCTAGGCTTTCCCTCTGTTTCTTCTACAGAGGTACTTTAAAAAGTTTTCTTTTCTGCTTTTTGAGCTTTTTCCCACATTTCCCAACACTTTCCTCTTTATTGGGGAAATTAGATATTTATCTCCAAATCTAAATTTTAGTAACTTTGTTTATTCCTTCCAAGGGTTTCTGGAAGTTGTGGGAAAGTCTTATCACCTTATCCATCCTCATGGATTTGGTTTTCAAATCTCAATTCTCAATCTAATCATTGCACACATAATTTTCCATTATATTTTACTAATTTAAAAATAAAATAAATTCACATAATATTTCTCCATTGGGGTTGAATTTCCCCTTTGGACTTGTTCAATTGTCAAATTAGAAACATAGAAACTTGAGGTATTACAAAATGATACATGGTACAACTATCAAAGAGATGTGGCCAATAAGAGTACCAATACAAGAGAAATAAACATTTATAATGTGCTATCGAGATCAACCCCTTGTACAATTGACACAAGAGATTAGAAGAACGCAACTACATAAGGAGATAGGCCAAATTATAAACGAATAGAAGCAAAATCCCAACAATGCTCAATTAATGAGAGACAATATTCATGGAATGTCAGAGGCTCTCTAAATCATAAACAATCATAGATTTTCCTATTGAAACAAGTACATAGCTCACTAAAATTACACATACTTGAAATAGGAAAGCAAGAAGTAGAATTGCTCAAATAAATGAGAAGACTCACCTCATACCAATCTCCGAAGTGTAGAGGGGATTCCACCATAAAGCGTATCACGAAATTTTGCACCAAAAGCCACCAAAAACAGAAACCATGGACACCATACGGCAACTGAGGCCCTCCCCAAGTGTCCATGCACATACATAAGGTTATGCCACAGAAGAAACCATTCCCAACTGCTACAAATGCCAATGATAGTGGAGGACGAGGAGGGATCCCCACCTCTCCGCTTAGACCTACTACAACCTCCCATTGAACAACCAAGATAATTAATAGAATGCATGTCCGCTCCCTTGGCACACTAAAAGGGAAATAGGCATTAACTACCATTAATCACCCATGATAAAGAAGAATCCAAGTTATCACCCCATCAAGAATTGAGTGATCGGTGATCCACCTTTAGAAAATTGTTAAAGAAATTAATTTATTTTCATTTAATAAATTTAATTATTTCAAAATGATCATGCCAAGTATTGTTTTAAATTTTTAAGTGAATATAATAAAAATAAGAAAATGTAGTTTAAATATTTTATATTTTTTAATAAATTTTATGTAAATTTTTCTTTAAAAATATTGAAATGACCCATGAAATAAATATTTTAATTGTATAATTTTAAATCTATTTATCCATTTAAAAAAAATAAGTAATAAAAAATAACAATCTCATGGAAAATCATAGAATTTAATCTCATCAAATTTAACATTTAATTTCCTCAAATTTCCTAAAAATAAATGTCTTAAAAATTATAAAATATAAATTTCCAAAAAGTTATTAATTTAATAATATATCTATGATTTAAATTAGCTTTATATTTTCAACTCATTTAAAATTATTTTATTTTTTTAAATTAAAATTATTAAAGACTTCGTTTTAAATGGATGGGTTCCAAACTAAATAAGGCATACTTCGAACTTCGCTTTCATATGCCTTTTAATATTAATTAGCTTTCATATGTCTTTTAATATCAAATTAATATCAAGTATCAGTTGGTGTTATTTCCGCTATTAGGGTTGAGATGCACCATGTTAGATATTGCATCGATACCTATTATTTTATATTTAAATTTATTTCATAATAACATAATAATTGTTTTTTTTAACAGCAGGGAATTGCTAAAGTAATAATTATTTTTTTTAAACTATAGGGAATTGCCTTGTGACACTTGGTCAATGATGTCTTCTTTTTACAATTAGAAACCGAATAAAGGGAATAACATGTCCCCACGTTATGATGGTTAATTCGTATGGGCATCTCCACTATGCCCGGGGTGCAGGGACTTGTGGTGAGGTTGTCGATGTGCATGGCGTCACCATATTGACAAGGACATACCGGCTGATAATGCAATACCGAAGCCTTGAACAGCAAGTCCTGAGCCCAGACTGCTTCTGCTACTGTGACACGATAAAGTCGTGAGTGAAATAATGAATTCTTAGCATCTATCATTTTTCTGTAGCTGCGACGGATCATTATCATTTCTTTCAGGAAGATACAGAGCCATGTAAACGAGCGATTTGTTGAGGCGTCGGTGTCTAGGTTTCTTCCCTTGTCGCCCAATTTCGTTGGGCTGTAACCGCCTCTGTGAAAGAACACGGCAATCATAGCAGCCATTCACTTACAAGATTCAAAGGACCGAGAGCCATGGGTTATTCATTCTTCATTGATTTCATGATTCTTTTTTCCTCCCCCTGCTCTATGTCTGCGAATTGGATTATATATATATATATATATATATATATATATATATTAATTGTTCAAATTATATTGTTAAGTTTTGATTTAAATGTGTACTTAAATCCCTACCAAATTTGAAATAAAAATTAAAACAATCAAAGTACAACCTTTCTTGTTTGGACGCATGATTCACTTGCCATTTTTGGCATTCAAATGAAATGATAGATATTTTTGAATTTAACTAACCAAATTTACAAGTGCTAGGCTCTCGGGAATGCTTAGAAGTGCTAAGCTTATCAAATCGTCTTCTATAACTATAATACTAACACTCCCAAGTTCTTTTCGACATTGGGTGAACATGTTCAAGCACTGTGGTATTGAGTCAACTTTTTCCATCTTGATATTCTAAAGGTTGTCCTTTTGTGCTAGCTTTTTGTGGTCAATGTTGTTCTGAAATGAGTCCTGTCACATTGCATATGGAGTATCCTTCCCATGCCGATTCGAGAAAATATGATCTCGAACTCTTTCCAGTATGATCCTTCTCGTGTTTGCTACACATTTTTTCTAGTCTACTTGATCTTGGACATTGGTAGTTGGAGTCTTTGGAATATCAATATCTATTAATTCCTTCAGCCCATTGTCTTCCAACATTTCTTCCATCTTGTCCTTCCATGCTATGTAATTTGAGCTTCCCTCAAGGGCATACTCGATTCACAGTCCATAAAAAGTCTTCCTGCCCTTGAAGGATGATTCTACAATTTCGTTTTCACCTGCAAAAGACAACCTCAAAATTTTTCTCTTCTATTGTGATTCCTACTCTAATACCATGTACAAATTCTTTGTAGATTCAAACTGCTAATTGTAATTTACTAAAACAATAGACTTGAATTTACTCTCTCCATCAGCGGAAAGCAATTAATAGATCACGAAATCATAGCAAAAACATGATACAAGATTCAATGAAACATTACACAACTATTTTGTAGGAAAAGCCTCACCTAAAAATACTTGCTCTCTGTATATTTCATAAGTCAGAAATATGAAAAGAATTACAATTCTTGCTCAAGCCTGAGAAACCTCTGCACTAGTAAAAACTATCTCACTACTTCATAGACAAGCCTTGTCAACACTTAGCCAATTTTTCGTCTCCCTAGTTCCCTATTTCCTTGCATTGTTTCCTTGGGAATTAGCCCCCTATTATTTAGGGAAATTCCTCAATGAGAAATGTGCAGTTCCTGTAGGCCCTTCTCTGACTACATGGACCATTTGTACAACTCGGTTAACTCTGTAACAGAGAGTACACTACCCTTGAACTCTAATCTCAAATTGGTAACTGAAGTTCTCTGCATGCATCAATTATTTTGAATTATTTTATGAGTTAACTGAATGATGTGCTCAAATTACAGGCCATTATTAGACACTTCACTAGTTCTTAATCAGTTAGAACTAGTTTAAAACATTTTTAACTCAATTTAATAAAACCCAGTTGCGAGAAATTAGCAACCAATCATAACTAAACATAACTCAAGTGTCTCCAACTTTAATTAACTGATTTAAAAACCCATGTCACCTCAGTTAATTTCCTCCAAATAGTTTACTAAAATTAGAATTCGAATTTCTCTTAATTAGTATTGGGAAAATTAAATTAGGAATTTTCTTGCTCCATTATTTTCAACATTTTTATCTCTTAAGAAAAAATTTCCACAAATAATAGTTGGGATTAAAGAGAAAATATGTCTTTAATTGTAGTTATTGTTTCTGTAGAGATAATCAAATATTTTAAGGCAATACAACATCACTTTTCTCTCTTTATAGACAAAATAAAACAATGAATTGAGAAAAATATCTAACCATTAAAATAAAACTATAAGAAAATTATTTAATTAAAAGTAAACTACAATATCATTTATTAATTTGTGTTAAGGCATGGTGGAATCAAACTACCAACCTCCTACTTATAAGGTAAGTGCACTTCCATTGACCTAGCACACTTTAATTAATTATGTGACGAGTTATGGAATTCCTTGATATTTCATATATATGCATTGATTTTATGCTTGAAATATAATGGAATAATATTTGTAAAATATGGTAAAGTTTCTATCACATACTAATCACAATAAGTAGATTCAAAAATCACAATTGTCTTGATGAAAATGTAAGGAATCTCAATCACCACTGGTTAAAACAATCATCAAATGTTACATATATGAATAGGAACCGTATCCAATTATAATAATGGAATGCGACAAAAAAATAATATAACAGAGAATTGTATAGTTTTCAGATTCCATTTGGATGGCGTTAACATAGTGAAATTCAATTGGCACCTTTCAAGACCTTCCTAAACTAGGAAAATGCCCATCCCCAAATGCCAAGGGTTACCTTAGCATCAACTAATACCAATATGAGCTAGTGGAAAAATGTAGGCATATTGACCCAAGTATTTGAAACCCGATGTTTACTTTTGGATGGGCAATAATATAGGCCCATATTTTGCTGCACTAATCTTTGGCACATAGAATTTTAATGTCTAGAATAAAATGAAACAATGAAATACGACTAATGTGGGCCAAAGCATTTGGAAAAGTAGAGTACATACTTGCACCCTTTTCTACCTAGAACACACTTCTTTCTACTGCAACCAAAGTTTGCACATTTCAAAATATGTTGACATCTAAAGAATATAGCTGCTCCGTAAAAATCCCTGGTAATAATAAAAAGATCATTGTTGTTGTCCCTGCTAAAAATATAATTTTTGATGTTCGTGATATGAAATTACCTAGTTGTTAGTATCTAAGAAGAGTCTATCACATACAAAAAGAGAAAATCACATCCATAGAAAGTTAAATATCAAATGCACACTGTTTCATGTCGACTTTACAAAATATCATTCCAAATAACAAAACACGGGTAGGTGTGAAGAAGTATCTTCCAGCATTATCATCAGACTTTACGAGTAAGTCCACCACCATTTTTACAAACATGACATGAATTTTCCAAATAACAATTGTGAGTATTGCGTAATGAAGAATATATCTTTTGCTCTCAGAAATGGAGAGTTGAGCTCTTTAACGAAATTTTTGTTATGCCTTCATGTCCAAGAAAAATAATGAAATATTCGAATGTGAATTTGAAGTGGATACCTTGGTGTCTTGTATACTTGTTATAGTAGTAGCTATTATAAGTAGAAGGATTCTAGTTCCAAAACATTCGAAACATTAATGCTTTGTTGTGGACGAAATTTTTTTTTTGATTATTTTGAACGTTTATTCTCATATGATGATTTACAGGAATAAAACTAACTTCCACAGACAATGTTGGGAAAAAATGAAACTAACTTCCAACATCCATGTAACTGGGTTATATTTTTCTTTCATCATTGGTACTCATAGAATAACATGTAGTTTTCATAGTAAAAGTAAGAAAATTAACTCACATTTAGACATTAAATTGATAGTACTTTGTTAAAATCGTTCCTTTTATAGCTACAAAATTTTGTATAGTGGTTACCTCAAAGTTTTCAACAAGCATGTCAGAATTTTGGCCAAGTGGCCTCAAGTGAATTACTTGCCTCCTCTTTTCATCAATAATAAATAAAATGAATATAGTAAGTCAAAAATTACCACTCTGAAATAAATAATATAAGTTAACTTACTCATACAATAGAAACATTGCTTTATCTCATCAAAATCAATGTTGCATTGATGAATGGTACACATAAATATCCTTCCAGTATATATTTTGTTACAAGCGACTCACACGAAAATTATGGTTGATCTCATGTCCAAACTAGAAGTTGGATCATCCATGAAAATTATAGGACTTGCCAAAATCTCAACATCGATTGTTAGCCTTTTCCTTTTTTCTAGTGGAAATAAGTCACACTAGGGAAACTTATCCTTGCATCCCTTAAATTTTATAATTCCACAAGTTCCATGACCTCATCCACAAAGGCCTGCAAATTGGAATCTTTTGCAAGTCAGCAACATGAAAATTCGACACCATGCCATAAGAGAAATGGATTAACTTTGTAGACTTACAATTTTGGTTTCTTTGTTAACATCCTTCAGAAAATGGTTAAATGGAAACTATTGCAGCGATTCCATGATAGTGACCTATGGAAAATGTATGTCATTCTACTCATAGTAGCCAAATATTTTAGCAAAGGTTTCCTCCTTTTTGGGAAATCCATGTATCACCCTCAATATATCCTCCAATATTCCTTCCATCTAAGACATCGATGAGAATTGTATTCCCTGCACCACTGACCCCCATCAATGTCATAAGAACATGATGTGAATGCACCTGTAACATATTGCAACAATTGCAATATATCTTCAGTAACTCCTACTTCCAACATTTCCTGTAGATGAATCTATAATTAGTCATTCAAATCCATCAAGTAAGAGAATCCAACAAAATTGCTAATAGTCGGATCACATAATAGACCAAAATGATGGCTCAAGTCCCATACAGGGGGAATTTCAAAAAAATATTTGACATTTTAAAAAGACATGGTTGGTGATTAAAATGGATAATTCATTGCTCGATTTGGAGAAATTCCTATTGCATCCTCCAAAACCAACTCATTATTATCTGCTAGATTAAATGAAACGATGTTCATTTGGCTAATGTGAATTTTGAATACATAACCATTGAAAAAAACCTTATAGAACTAAAAATCATGGAATCATATTTTGTTTAATCCCTTTACAGTTCAATATTTTCAACAAAATCCAAGAAAGAGATTGTTAAAATTTTTCTTACAAGTATTATTGGCATTTGCAGAAGACAAACAATATAAGAAACATCCTCTTCTTAACCTTGATTGTCTTGTATTGAGCCCTTGATCTATACTAATTCTATTGGGATTTCATTTCTTCATAATATTCTTTAGAATTAAAAAAATGTTGTTTCCAAAGATCTATCGAGAAATAAATCCCATATCATTTCATCTTGGAAAATATTTTGATAAAATAGAGATAAAAAAAATTAGAATGGCAGGTATGTGTACAATTAAGAAACTCATGATTTAGATATCAAAAGCCAAATTAAAGAACACAACACATTGAAGAGTAATGAAAATCCTAATAAACCACCAGCTCCTATCCAATACCAGTAATGCTGTGTAAATATGTTATGACGCTTTAGCGCATTAAGGCACAGATTTGTGGTGTTGCCTACATTCTAAAGGTCGACATGGTCTCATAAAACAATTTAATGTGATGCATACTTGCACTAAAACTCTTCATAATTAAAAATACACTCGTTATATAGAACTTCAAAGTCCTTAGTGGATTAAAAAGGTTAAAATATTACAATCTCTCATTTAGGAACAACCATCTCATTCACAAAGATCAGATTCTCTATATACATTAAAGGTGAGCACTAGTATCCCCATATCAACCATTTTGGGAAAATATCTACATTTTAAATCCATCAAGATGTTAATTTTATTGTAAATTGATGCTTCAATGTTAAAAGAAAAATCATATGATGTGATGATAGTGATAAAGTAATGTACTAGTTTCTTAACCTTCTCGTCTTGCATCATTTCCTCATTTCTCTCTTAGAAATATTTTGTGTCCATAAGTTAGAAAGGAAAAAAAAATATACTAACATATAGGAAGAATGAATCTTAAAATATTGAATATGATAAGAGATAAAGCTCCTCTAGTATTAGTTATGACCATCGTTTTTAAAAAATTTCCTATAAGGTGGAACAAGAATGATGCCATTTGATGAACTAGGAAGATGAGAAGAAATTTTCGAAGAAACCTGCATGGAAAAAGGACTGGTGTATGCTAGAAGGAAAAATGAAACAAGAATTACTTAGGATTATGATTACTTTATTGAGAATGTAGACAATCCTGATAAACAAATGATTGATTGATGGTACCTTTGGTTAAACCCAACGGTATAGTAATTCATTACCAACCAAATACCACCTTTGCATCACTTGAAGTTTTTGCATTTCAATCCTCAAGAATAAACTGGCTACAATGAAGGCAACAATTATAATCTACAAACATAAATGGTTCTAGTAAAATATCCTTTAACGTTCTCCTCATGATTCTTATCAAATATTAAAATTTTATAATAACATGTGAGTTATCTCAAATCAGACAAAGTTCTAGAGTCTGGAGCATCTCACCATGTACTTTTCCAAAGATGTAAACAATGGAATTCCACATGAAAATAAGCCATTCAGTTGAAAAACAAGCCTTGAATATATCTATTTTGGGGACATGGCTCCTATTAAACACAAAATCTTCTCTATGACTTTTTATCTTACCATAAGGGACTACTAACTCGTTTTCCAAATACCAAGTTGCATTAAGCTACTTGATTTTAAATATAAAGTCCTTGAAATAGACATGATAAGGCCTCATTTTGTGTTTTGGCCATTACTGTTATTGATCCTTCATAGTTGTAATGTCACCTTTTGTATTCCCAATATTTTTCTTGATACTTCTTCAATGTAACATGTAACTACAATGTAGTATTATTGAGGAAATATAAGTACAATGTACTATTAGAATTAGAAAGCTCCAATTTGATGAATGAAATAATTATCTTGAGATTTTATACCCTGAATACCTCTTGTAGGATGTTTTTAGTACCTATTATTTCATGGAATTTGAATCCACATCTGTAAAAAATTTCCAACACTTTATCCCTTAACAGAGATATAATGTTAGGGCCACCTTTTTTCTGTTGAGTATTGTTCTTGATCCTTGCTAGATGTAACGATTCATTTTCTATGCCCAATATTGTTCCTGATCCCTTTGAAATGTAACTTATAAATATCATGTAGTATTGGTGAGGAAATGTAAGTACAATATAATATTATAATTTTAAAGCTCCAATTTGATGAAACCAATAATTATTTTGAAATTTTATAACCTAAATACCTCTTGTAGGAATTTTGTAGTGCCTTTTCTTTCAGGGCATTTGAATCAAAATATTTAAAAAACTTCTAATGCATTAACCTTAAATCCATGGAAGACAATATTCCCCTGTAATAACATTATTTTGTCACTACATAGATCAAATGACCGTGGTGCTCGCTGCGTAAAAATGCGAAGGTGGGTTACACTTTCGTGAGAAACACGATAAAAAATTTCATTTTCCAACAGTTCGGACAAAGTTTTGAAATTAATTTGATTGAATTAATTCTTCCATTTACATTGATGGCGTATTAACGGCATGGGTAAAAATATTTTTTGCCAGATATGGGAAACACGACAATAAAAGTTCGACCAAACTAATAGTCTAGCCAAAATTTTTAAAATAATTTGCCTAAAAATTTTCTTATAAATATACTGGCCCCCAGACGACAACAAGTTTTGGGTTTGTTACCGTTCGGTCAGTTACTATTTCTCTGTTTTTACTCTATTGTTGTCTGTCTCACTCAGTTTTTGTTGTGTTGTTGCAAGGGTGTTGTCTCACTCTGTTCGTGTTGTGTTGTTTTAGGTGTATTGTCTCACTCTATTTTTTTTGCACTATTGTAGGGGTGTTATCTCACTTTATTTCTGTTGCGTTTTTGCAGGGTCAAGGACAAGAGAAAGAAAAGTTGAGAAGGTAAGGTTTATAGTTTATGCTCTATTATATTTTTTGTTTATTGTTTTTCTTTTTTATTTTTAAATTTTATTTTCTGTGTTCGCAGGTTTTCTCTAATCTGCGTCCTCGACGATCTACATCTTCTTCATCTCGTTGTATTCTCGTTGTGTTTCCTCTCGTTGTATGATCATTGTTCCCTTCTCGCTATCTTCTTGTATCTGAATTTCCAAGTAGAAGAAAAAACCTACTATTTGCATTCTCCTACTTTTGCTTTTATTCTTCTGAAAGAAAATTGCACATGGAAATGAGACCAAAGATGTATTTTCATTAATATCACTTAATTTTTGGATGAAAATATGAAAATATTATAATCATACTAGAAACGAATAAATTTAAGTCTTCATAACGTACAGAGATTTTTGAAATATCCAATTTCCTTGCATTTTGGTTTACTTTTAGGCCTTCAACATATGAGATTAGTGTCAATGAAAAGGTATAGTACTCTTAGTCGAATAAAATTGCTACATGCGCTTTTCCCTGATAATTTTTGTTCAGGAGGGATTGAATTCTCTTACACATACATATATGCATCCATAACTAAAAGAACAAACCGAGTTATCCGGTACACATTATTTTTGTTAGCAATGTAAATGGATCCAGATCTATGTGTTAGAGGACTATTATTTCCTCTAAAAATATGTTCAATCATTTTCCTCTACCTTTATGAAATGAAGGAGTAAATATGGCCAGAGTCACAGATCTTCATTCAGCATCCACATTAAAAAATCTATGGAAGATTTATTCTACCCAAATCCTTATGAATTTTTTGACATTGAGAATTCCCTGTAGAATTTGTTGTGGTTAAGATAGCTATATAGAATCTCTACTAGTTAGCTTATTAATCATATCCTATATCACTATTATAAGCTTAATTATGTAGATTACTATGAAAATGAGTATGATACACAGTTTGTTACATCATTTGTGTGACCTATACCGATATAGCCTCAGTTTGTACTCTCTCCATAAAGCTTGAACATGGTATGTTCATCTAACTAACATGTTGTACTATCATATTACTCTGAATATGTGGTGTTAATTAGGGAAATAAATTACCATAAGTATAGTCTCTATGTTCTAGCTTTCTAATCATAAGTCTAGTGTAAGAGCTTAACCAACTTGCTAACTTAAACTGAATACAACTATAGATAAGATATAAGTAGTAACCATTCACATAATTAATCACACTTTCTATGAAACGTATAAGTTATGATTACAATCCTGATGATAGAGGGAGTTATTGTACCATATCTAAGAATTTGATAAGCGTAAATTCAAACTGAGTACAACTTTCACACTAATCACATATCGAACAATGCCTATATAAGCTTACTTATACCTCTTCATTACTCTAATTACGTGTTTAAAACTATTATTATCATAGCTCTCATAACTTTTGTTACTTGTTAAACCTCTTTATATAACCTATAGATTCATTGTAACCTCATATTCAATGGGCTTTAATTTCCTGTTTGGATTACAGTAAGTAATGTTTACCTATATTATATTATTGTGTTTACAACTAGTCTGATCGTAGAAGCTGTCATAACTATTGTTACTTATTCGACCTTGTTATATAAGCTACATAGTTATTGTAACTTCATATTCATTGGGCTTTGATTCCTTTTGTATTTTGCACTAACTAATGTTTACCTATATTAGATTATTGGAATAACGTAACCTATGGTACTTAACTATATTCAATTCTGCATTTGGAGGGAGTAGAAGGCGTTGTAGGATTTGTATGCCCTTTAATCATCATTGAATTCCATAAAACATTACTAAAAAATTCTCCATGAGGCTTCCCTAGATTTCTAGTGTTATTATCAATCTAATCTATAGTGGTTGAAGCTGAGCTGCCATGGCCACAACATTGAAGAAACACCAAATCCAACACCCCAAACATAAGAAATATTGATCCTATAAAAGTCAACATCATCACCCTCATCTAATATTCAGGAGGTTCAAATAATTTTTATCATAATAAATTGGCTAAAAATTTGGATAAGGTATAATGTAATAATTTTATTTTTGGTTAATACAATCAAATATTGTTTTATAAATAGATTTAACATTTTAAAAATTTTCTGAAGTACTTAGATTATGTAAAATTTTCTCAAGCCTTTTTCTTTTTAGCATACTTGGATATGCATTGAGATTAATATTTATTTGATTTTTATTAAGATATAGATTTATATTGATTACCTGATCTTGAATTGAAATTAAATCACTCCACGAAAAAAAAATTTGGGTAACAAAGAGTTCATGTGAGCAACATCCAGACCATCCCAAAAAATTTCAGCTTGTATATATGCCTAACCTGTGATCTTCCTGTGTTGTTGATGTGTATTGTGTGTCAGAAAAATCACACATTCTCTACATTTAAATTTCCATGCATATAGTCTGAGCTTGTCAAGAGGGTAAATATCAATCATAGGATGATATGATTTTGTTTGCTAAATTACTATGTCCCGATGTGAAATTAAAAATTTCAATGTTAGATCTCAACTTGTGAGATGTTGACAATTAATTTATCGTTTATAATGAAAAAAATTAAATTTTATCTACGCATTAATTTCATGCCAAAATTGCCAATTTAATTTGAGCCACACATTAATTTCTTCTCCCAAGAACTTAATACTTTCGCTTGTGGTAGCATACTTATGCACACAACAACTCCACCAAACATACATGCATACATGCACATATTAAAAATTAGTCTACATCCATCTTGTAGAACCTATCATGAATAATAATAGTGTGCAGGATAATTTCCTTCACATAACTTTCACATGTAGACAACAACTCCATGAGACATACATTCATACATGCATATGTTGAACATTAGTCTACATCCATCTTGTAGAACCTATCATTATATTTTCATTTTTGTGTACAGGATAATTGTCTTCACACAACTTTCACATGCACACAACAACTCCACCAGACATACATGCATACACGCATATATTAAACATTAGTCTACATCCATATTATAGAACCTATCATTATATTTTCAGTTCTAGCATCATATTTATTTCAATTTTGTTCATAAATAAACATACCAATTTAAACTTATGCACATACTTCGTTTTCTTGGCTAATGTTCATCCTCGAATGACAACATCACTCCATGGTTGTAACTTAAGGAAAGCATTAAGGAAAACCGTGTACATGTTATTTATCCCATAGTGTTTAAGGAAAACCACGTACATGCCATTTCTCCCATAAACTTTAACTTAATATATTTTTAAGGAAAATTCTAGTGTTCTTGGAAACCATGTACATCTCATTTCTCCCATAAACTTAACGCATTTTCTATTATTTTGGGAACCATGTACATGCCATTTCTCTATCATTTCTCCCATAAAATTTAAGGGAAAATTTAAGGATAACCATGTACATGTCATTTCTATGTCATTTATCCCATAAAATTTAAGGCAACCTTTAATGATAACCATGTACATGTTATTTCTCCCATAAAATCAAGGCAACGTTTAAGGAAAACCATGTAGATGTCATTTCTCCCATAAAATTTAAGGTAAACTTTAAAGATAACCATGCAAATGCCATTTCTCACATTACACCCATAAATTCAAGGCAAAATTTACTGATAAAAATGTACATCTCATTTCTCCCATAAACTTTAAGGCATTTGTTAGTGTTTTTGGAAGAAAGTACATGTCATTTCTATATCATTTATTCGATAAAATTTACGGAAAATTTTACTTTAAAGAATTTTATAGTGTTTTCAGAACCATGTACATGTCATTTCTTGTCATTTATCCAATAAAATTTAAGGCATACTTTAAGGATAATCAAGTACATGTCATTTCTCCCATAAACTCAAGGCAAACTTTAAAGATAACCATGTACATGTCATTTCTACCATAAACATTAACGGATTTTCTAGTGTTTTGGGAACCATGTACATTTCATTTCTATGTCATTTCTCCAATAAAATTTAAGTCAAACCTTAAGGAAAACCATTTACATGTGTATTTTCTCCCATAAACTCAAGGAAAACAATAAGGCATGTCATTTCTATGTCATTTCTCCCATAAATATGTTATTTCTCCCATCAAATATACGGAAAACTTTCAGGCATGTCATTTCTAGATGTAATTTCTCGCATAAATTTTAAATCAAACTTTAAGGAAAACCATGTACATGCCATTTCTCCCATAAACTAAAGGATTTCTCCGGTAAACTCAAGGAAAACTTTAAGGAAAATAATGTACATGTCATTTCTCCCATAAACATTAAGGTATTTGCTAGGGTTTTGGGAACCATGTACATGTCATTCGTATGTAATTTCTCCATAAACTTTAAGACATTTTCTAGTGTTTTGGGAACTATGTACATGTCATTTCTATGTAATTTCTCCCATAAAATTTAAAGCAAACTTTAAGGCAAACCATTTACATGGCATTTCTCCCATAAAATTTTGGAAAACTTTAAGGAAAACCATGTACATGTCATTTATCCCATAAACTTTAAGGTAAGCCATGTATATTTCACTATCCCATAAAATTTAATTTAATATATTTTTTAAACTTAAGGCAAGCTTTAAGGCAAACCATGTACATGTCATTTCTCCCATAAACATTAAGGTAAACCATGTACATGTAATTCTCCCATAAACTTTAATTTAATATATTTTTAATGAAAAATATAGTGTTTTAAGTCAAACCATGGACATGCCATTTCTCCCATGCATTTGCAATAAATTTAAGTCATTTGCAATTAATGTTCATTTAATATATTTTTAAGGAAAATCATAGTGTTTTTTAAAACCATGTACATGTCATTTATCCATAAAGTTGGCATTTTCTAGTGTTTTTGGGAACCATGTACATGTCATTTCTACCATGCATTTGCAATAAACTTTAAGGCATTTTCAATAAGGAAAATTATAGTTTTTTTGGAAACCATGTACACGCCATTTCTCCCATGCATTTGCAATAAAATTTAAGGCATTTGTAATAAGGAAAATGTTAGTGTTTTTGGAAACCATGTACATGCCATTTATCCCATGCCTTTGCAATAACATTGAATTCATTTGCAATAAATGTTCATTGAATATATTTTTAAATAAAATGCTATCGTTTTTGGAAACCATGTACATGTCATTTCTCCCATAAAGTTTGCATTTGCTAGTGTTTTTGGGAACCATTTACATGTCATTTCTCCCAACCATGTACATGCCATTTCTCCTATAAAATTTAAGGCATTTGCAATAAGGAAAATTCTAGTGCTTTGGGAAACCATGCACATGACATTCCTCTCATAAAATTTAAGGCATTTTTTAGTGTTTTTGGGAACCATATACATGTAATTTCACCCATAAAATTTAAGGAAAACCATCTACATTTCATTTATCTCATGAGTTTGCAACAAATATTAATTTAATATATTGTATTGAATTTTTTTTTTTTCAGGGATAAAAAGACCCACTAAAAATGGTTGAAAAATGGACATATGCATAGATGTTTCTTGTTATCCTAATACAAGGAAAGCAGTGATTACATATGTGCTTTGCAATTTTGTGACTGACAAGGTCTTCCAAAGGAAAATTAATATACCAGGAAGAACAACAAACAATAAGGCATATTATATTGCATTAATAAAATTCTTTGAAATAGCTAGGGAGTATGGATCAAATGGAATTGTAGTTTTCACCAATTTTGAACTTGTGTGCAATCAGATTGAAGGCCTGTACCAAGTTAAGAAGCAGAGGCTAAAACAACTACTTGTAAAATTAAACAATATTGTTAGACAATTTCAATTTTTTACTATAATACATTGTGAAAATGCTAATAAGATTCCTGACAATCTATTTGTGGGGAAATGCCAATTGAAGATTCATATGTCAAAGATGAATTAGTATTATATAGGGAAATGCTAATTCAATATTCATCTCTGAAAGATGAATTAATGGTTCTCCTTCAAAATTTATTAATGGACATTCTAACATATCTTTGATATGTGTGTGTTTTTTACTTATAAATGCGTCAGTTTTAATGACCACGTGTTTTTTTCAATTATATACAAAGTGTGCTCCCACCATGTAAGTGAAACTTCACGTTTTATGAAATTAAAATGTGAGGAATTCAACAAATTTTTGTTTAAATTTAGTTTCACACATCAATTTGTGCTTTGAAAGTTGTGTTTTACATAATTTTTGTACTAAATTACATTAAATTTTTTGAAATATTTTGAATTTATTTTAAATTGTAATTTACAGATAATTGTAAAATTCTACTATAGATATCCATATATATATAATATAGAATGAAAGGTGAAGATCAATAGAATCACATGCCTCTACAAGAGAGGGGGATCATGGATCGAGGAATGTTCATGGTATTTATATTAAATGAGCATGTTTTTAAATGAAATTACATGTGGAATTGAGTTTTTTATTGAATATTTATAAATATATATCCCCATGTACATCCATGTATAGATATGGAATTTATCTTTTATCAATTTTCTGAGTTAAATTGGTTATTAATAAAGTTATTTTTTTATTTTTTAGGAGTTCAGATGACAAGAGTATCTACTCCATCAATGGAGCATGACCATGGTTCACGCAATCATGGTATGGTTGACACAATTTAATCAATCATATGTAAATGTATTTATATGTATGAATATATTTTTGAATTGATTATAAATTCATATTTGTGTTTATGAAGCTTCCCTCTCGGTGCGCGAGGTTGGTAGTGGTACACATTCTCCTGCTGGCCCATCAATTGGTGGTGGAAAATTACGTGAGGGTGGTGATATGAATTCCCCAGGAGGCCAATCAATGGGTTGTCCTATTATTAAATAGGTAAATCCTCACTGCGGACATAGACAATCCCTCTAGCCCTAGAGTGGGTCTAGAAACAAAGAGACATGCTAGAGTGTTGCTCCTTAAATACTTAATGAAAAGAGGACACGGTAGATCGACCTACATGGAATCCAACGCTGTCATCATTGCTGTACTAGTAGTGGCCTCTTGCTCCTACCTCGAAAAGTCACAATCATTCCACAGTCATGCTCGGGTACTTGCACATAGAACATAAAACAAGAATAGCATACGACATAAAAATTTCACTCATAACTACTAGCCAGTCAAAGAGGACTAAGCATATTGCATTAAACATCTAACATAATACAAAATGGGAAGCCAACAATAGTCGCGTATATATATATATATATATATATATATATATATATAGAGAGAGAGAGAGAAGCAGGAGTTATAACTAATTCTTTGACAACGTAGTCTCCTATAGCGGGGTTCAGTAGGAGCACGTCTCAGATGTTCATCAGGGAATTTGGACGGGATGAATGCATGGACTCAAGCTCTCTCAATGTAATTCCTTTTATTTCTATCTCTTCAGCAGTTTTGCTATAGTATGTTCAATTCTTGAAGTTCGACTAGCTTATGAAAAGAGAGATAGCTTCTTTTTATAGAGGGAGACGAGGAGGTTAGGATCCCTACAAAGATGGGAGTGAGGCCTATCATTTAGGGAGTTACCATAAGAGGCGAAAACCATAAACAAAAGGAGGGAGTCCGTTGTTTACTCAATTCAATCACTCCCAATGACTCATCCTCGAGGTGGTTGGAGTGGAATCTCCACCTATATTTTTTTTTAAAAATGCGTAAAGAGCTTGACACAAGTGGAAAAATGGGAAAGAGCGCCAGTTGAAGTGGGGCCCAATTTTCATCTTCCTCTTCAGCACGAGGGTATAATTGACTACCCGTGCCAAGGCAAAAACAAGGGTTTTTGAGTCTCTTCTTGTTGCAAATATGTTTATTGTATCCTTCTATATTGAATTGGTTGTCCTTGATGGCAACTCTCTGGCAAAGGATTCAACTAATGACTGTATGAAGAATCTCAGAAATCCATCAGCAGTTCTATACAAGAAGATTGAATTTTTCAATATAAAACAATGTATACGCGGGTTTGTAAAAGCTAAGTTGCGTATGTACACGAATAAGTACGACCCAAGTCTCGTATGACTGTTTGTGATCCAAATGTATAAAACCAGGGGGCATTACCGTGGTATTGGCCCACAGTATTGAACGCTGGATTATTTATTTGATCCCATCCAGAAATACCTTCAGCGGTTAAGTGGTTTTGACTCATGGTATTGATAAAGGCTAAAACTATATAAGGAAAAGAGGATCATTGTGCAAGTTGTGCATGTGTAAGGGTTATTGATGAATAAATTTCTTTAAGGAACATCTACATGGATGAACTCTGTTCTTAATTTATAGATCTGAATCTATGATGCAGCCATGGATATAATGATGGTTCAAGATCTCTAGATCTGATGATGGTGATTCTCTAGAATGACCGAATGAAGGAATGATGAAGAACTGGCGCAAGTCTGCTGAAGAAAATGAATAAATCTGGGTAAGTCTTATAGATCGGGTCTGCTCTGCAAAATATATTTTTACAGATATATAAGCTAGTTCGCTTCATGAAAAGTGTGTATATACGTGAGTTCGCTTCATTAAAACCACGTATGGCAGTTAGGGTTTTTTGAATAATAATATACACAAAATTATACGCGGGTTGGTGTGCAGGAAAGCGCGTATGTACGCGGCTTCACTGAATCAAAGTAGTGTATGCTATTTGAATTAATGAATGTTCAAGGTTGAGGTTGTATCTGCATATCTATTCTGAAGTCTGTGTTATTTCTGATATTCTGGTTACAGTGGTCTCACTGTTCTGTTTGAAGTTTTGGACAAAGTATGTTTGTTGATGTTAAGTGAAGGGTTGTGTTGAAGCTGTTTGATCCAGTATGAAAATTGATGAAACATGGTTTGCAGTGGGTCTGAAGGTTAAAGCCTTTAGTATGGAAGTAGAAGCTTTCATCCAGTAGAAGTTGGTGTTGAAATCAGGGGGTCGAAGCTCCCTTTCAGGAGAGGCTGGTAAATGAGTTGAGGGGGTTGGAGCTCCCTTTCAGTTGCAACTAGAAAACGAGAGAAGGTTGTAGCCTTCTGCAGGTAGAAGCCTGCGTACTGGTATAAGTCTGCATCAGTACAATGTTGTAAAAGGTTTTCTATATAATAAATATTGAAGACAGAGATGACAGCAGCGGTGGTATTCTCCCGAATTGGGTTTCCACCTTAAATATTGGTGTTCATGTGTGTGATACTTTATACTGTTGATTATTTCTCATAAATTCTGATTATCTAGCCTTATTCATATCTTATAAATCTGTTTAAAAGAATTTTCCTGAGAAATTCTCTAAATTTGAAAGGTAAATTAGTATGCGCTAGTTTCCTTCTATATTTCTGCATGCATATGCTAGTTCAGTTCATAAAAAATGCGTATGGAAATTTGCTGAAAGAAAAGGTTCAATTAATTTTATAAACTCTAAATACTGATTCACCCCCCCCCTCCCCTCTCAGTATTTTTCCCAACAATTGGAATCAGAGCAGGTCCTTCTGAAAAAGATTAGGCGCTAGAAGGAAGATCAAACAAGATGAGCAATCAAGATGGAACATCATCTATCGGGCCTCTGCTCTTCAACAGAAACAATTTAATATTTTGGAAAACAAGGATGAGAACCTATCTTCAGTCTCTGGGAGCAGATATATGGGCTATTGTTGAAGGAGGATATCAATATCCAGCCGCAGTACCAACAGATCCAACGGAAAGAAAGAATTATGAAACAAATGCAAAGGTGGTCAATGCTCTATTTGGAAGTCTAAATGAATCAGAATTTTTCAAAGTCATACAGTTGGATACAACAAAGGCAATATGGGACAAAATCATTCTAAGTTATGAAGGTGATGCAAAGGTAAAAAGTGCTAAACTCCAAACTCTCAGAATTCAATATGAGAATCTAAAAATTCATAATGAGGAGAGCATTGCAAATTTCTTTTTATGTCTTGATGATATTGTAAATCGTATGAGAAATCTGGGAGAAATAATAACTTAATCTACTTTGGTTGAGAAATTTTTAAGATCACTAATGGAAAAATTTGATTCAAAAGTTTCTGCTCTTGAAGAAAAGCAGGATCTTCAAAATCTTACTGTGGTGCTACTTCATGGCATACTAACTGCATGTGAA
This sequence comes from Pinus albicaulis, assembly GCA_034641835.2. Taxonomy (NCBI): domain Eukaryota; kingdom Viridiplantae; phylum Streptophyta; class Pinopsida; order Pinales; family Pinaceae; genus Pinus; species Pinus albicaulis. Next base: position 1,693,302,171 of record CM076575.1, on the reverse strand, counting down.
ACGAGAAGAGGAGGACCATCTGAAGTCAAAGAAGTCGTCTTTAGAGCTTCTAAAAAATGGAAATATGTACAAGAGACAGAAGGATCAGGGTATATCTCAGAAGAAGATGAGGTAAATTTTGTAAAGAAACTCCAACTTGTCACAGGACGGTTCAGAGGTAAGCTTCCTTTCAAATGTTTTGCTTGTGGAAGAGTTGGTCATTATGCTACTAAGTGTCCTCATAAAGAAACACATTAAAAAGGGAAGGAAGTAGCAAGAAGGAATAAGAATCAGTTTAGCACTAGAAAAAATTACTATACTCATGAAGACAGTGATGGGTTATCTAACAGTGAGGAAGAATGTGAACAAAATCTGAGACTTCTCATGGCATTTGAAAAAGAATCTAGAGAAGAAAAAGATACTTTTATGGATGCTTTAGAGGACAATGATTTTCTTTATGAATTAAATCAACTCAAAATATTCTTAGAAGAAAGTAAAATATCCATAGAAACTCTGAAAAATCAGCTTGAAGAAAAGGAGAAACACAATGAGAAATTAGAATGTGAAATAGTAAGTCTAAGAAAAGAAATTGAGAAAGTGAAGACTTTGAATCTTAGATTTTCTAAAGGATATGAAACCTTAGATGAGATTATCAAGGTAAAACTTTCTCCTTTTATAAAGATAGGTCTTGGATATATCAGAGAATATTCTCAGACTTCAGCACCAAATTATCTAAAAGCAGCTACAACCAGTATACAGCATTTTGCCACTCAGCAAGGGAATAAAGAATCTTCACAAGTAAAGCATGAACATCTCAATTCAAAGAACACTAACAAGAATACCTTTAAAAGAAACACCAACCAACAGGTAAATTCAAACAAAAGATTTCATGATCGCAGAAATTTCTTCTTCAATGGACAATGTTTCTCATGTCACAATTTTGGTCATAAACTTGTTGAATGTGTTGCATATAAAACCATCATGACAAGAGAAGCAAGAAAGAAAAGGATTGATATTGGAACAAAGAAGAATATCTATAACAAATTTTGTCCTCTTCAAAATGAAGTTGAATCTGCTTATTGCAATAACTTTGGCCATGAAGAATATGAATGCAGGAGAAAAGTCCAGCCAAAAGAGCATTTCCTTCAAGCTCCAAAGTGTGGAAAAATAAGGAATTACAGGTTGAAAATTGTGGCATAGCTTTATTTGCAGAAGGTGAAGAAAATCAATGGTACATTGATAGTGGATGCTCAAAACACATGAAAGGTGGCAAAAACAAACTTCTTGCATATAGTGCTCTAGAAAAAGAAAATAATGTTACATTTGGGAATGATACTCCTGCTGTCATTAAGGGAAAAGGGTCTATTTTTCTAAAAGAAAAGGTGAAAGATAATAATTTCATGTATGTTGATGGATTAAAGTGTAACCTGCTAAGTGTAAGTAAAATGTGTGATCAAGGAATTGAAGTTGTCTTTAGTTCAAAAGAATGTGTGGTACGTGATCTTGATACAGGTAAAACAATTATAAAATGAAACAGAACTCCAAGTAACCTGTATGTAATTAAGAACTGCAAAGAACAATGTTACTTGAGTAAATATTCAGAAAACTGGCTATGGCATAGAAGGTTGGGGCATCTGAGCTTCTCTCAAATCAAGAAATCATGCAAACTTAAAGTTGTACGTGATCTTCCCAATATTACTCTCCCTGAAAGTATCATATCAAAATCTTGCCAATTCGGTAAGAAAACCAGAGTGCAATTTAATGCCAAGGAGGGATCATCAAGTAAGCCTCTTGAACTCATTCATACTGACATATGTGGACCTGTGAGGAAAAAGTCACCTCGTGGTGAACAATACTATATCTTATTTATTGATGATTTCTCTAGAATGTGTTGGGTTGGGTTGATTAAACACAAACATGAAGCAATTGAGAAATTTCAGATCTTCAAAGCACTGGTTGAAAATGAATTAGATCTAGAAATCAAGTGTCTTAGATCTGATCGAGGAGGAAAATATACATCATATGAATTCCTTGAATTTTGTGAACAACGTGGCATAAAAAGATAGTTTTCTGTAGCTGGCACTCCACAACAAAATGGCGTAGCAGAAAGAATTAATAGAACAGTTGAGCAAATGGCTAGAGCTATGCTTGATGATTCTGAAACACCTGACACATTTTTGGGAGAAGCAACGCATACAGCAGTAAATATTCTTAGCAAGGCACATGTTCGTGTAAATAGTGATAAAACTCCATATGAACTCTGGTATGGTAATCCTCCCACTGTGAAGCATTTTAGAGTTTTTGGAAGAAAATTCTTTATCAAAAATAATGATGAAAAACTTGTCAATTTTGAACCCAAAGCAGATGAAGGAATAATTCTTGGTTACTCCTCTTGGAGTAGAGCATATAAATGTGACAATAAAAGACTTCGGAATATTGTTGAATGTATTGATGTTGTTATTGATGAGTCTCCTGCAGCTCCAAAAGAAGAAAAACAAACAACATATGAAGACGATGATGACATATATCCTTCTACATAAAATAGAAATGATATATACAGTGAACCCAATGAAGAACCCGAAGATGATTTATCTGAAAAAGCTCCATCCAAATATGTTCAAAACAATCATCCAAAATCTCAAATTTTGGGAGAAAAGGGATCAGGTGTACAAACAAGAAGGACTCTTGTGGGATCTTCTGGCTATCTAGCATTTCTATCCACTATTGAACCACATAATGTCAGTCAAGCTAGCAAGGATGAATGTTGGATTCAAGCCATGAATGAAGAGCTTGATCAAATTGAAAAGAATAACACTTGGGAATTAGTACCAAGACCTGATGACAAAAATTTCATTGGAACTAAATCTATATTTAAAAACAAGTTAAATGAGAATGGAGATGTTATAATAAATAAAGCTAGACTTGTTTGCAAGTGTTGTGCTCAACAATAAGGTATAGAATTTGAAGAAACTTTTGCTCTTATAGCTAGACTTGGAGCCATAAGAATGTTTCTTTCTTTTTCAATCTTCCAACAAATCAAAGTTTATCAAATGGATGTTAAATTTGCTTTTCTCAATGGTGATCTAGAAGAAGAAGCTTATATAGAACATATAGAAGGATTCATTTTTGGAAATGATGAAAAAGTTGTTTGTAGACTTGAAAAGGCTCTATATGGTCTCAAACAAGCTCTAAGGGCATGGTATTATCATCTTGACAAATATCTTCATCAACAAGGATTTTCAAAGGGGTCTGCTAATAGCAACTTATACACAAAAAATGAAAATGATACGCTATTGATTGTGGTTGTATATGTTGATGATATCATTTTTGGAAGTAATGAAGAATCTATGAGTCAGAAATTTGCTTCTGTTATGCAGCAAGAATTTGAAATGTCTTTACTTTGGGAACTAACATTCTTTCTTGGCTTGCAAGTGCAACAAGCAACAGATGGCATATTCCTATCACAAGCAAAATATCTTAAGCAAATTCTGAAGAAATATGGCATGGAAGAGTGCAAACCTATAAGTACACCAATGATAACCAGATGTAATCTCAGTTCTCATAATGATTCTCCCATGGTGAATGAACCAGAATACAGATCTATGATAGGAAGTCAAAATAATATTCAAATATATACAAGGAACTCAAGACTTTGGACTATGGTATCCAAAAAATGTTGATCTCGCTCTTCATGCTTACACTGATGCAGATTGGGCTGGAAATGTTGATGATCAGAAAAGCACTAGTGGTGGTGCATTCTATATGGGGCCCCGGTTAATATCTTGGTTCAGCAACAAGCAAAACTCTATTTCCTTATGTACAACAGAAGCAGAATATGTGGCTGCCGCATTGTGTGGCACTCAAATTCTTTGGATGATGCAAACCTTACAAGAAATTCAAATCAAATGTTCACCTCCTATCTCCATTATGTTTGATAATACAAGTGCAATCAGTATCTCAAAGAATCCTGTTATGCATTCCAAGACCAAGCACATTCCCATCAAGTATAATTTATTACGTGAACAAGTGCTTGAACAAAAGGTGAAGTTGGAGTATATTCCCTCCAAAGAACAAGTTGTTGATATATTTACCAAACCTTTACCCAGGGAACCATTCGAATATCTTAGACAGAGGCTTGGAGTAGTCTCTGCTAGGCAAAGGATCAGATCTGCTTAAATTCAGAATATTAAATTGGATACGCGGATTACATGAAGGATAGTCGCATATATACGCGAGTTTATACACAGAAAACCGTGTATGGGTGTTTGCTGACAAATTTTTTTGGGTGAGCATTCTTCAGCACAGCTGCGGTGCTATTCGGTATCTCTGGTGGTGTTCCAGTTCTCATAATTCTGTTTCATTCTCTGATGTTTTTGATGAAGATGCCTTGATGATTTGCTGTTGAAAGTTTTTAGGATGCACAAGCTAAGGCGGAGCATTGGTCATGTGGAAAGGATGTATTGTTCGCATTCTCATTATTTGCTGTGATCTTTGGTCTTGATTGTATAAGTCATTTCTATAATTTGATGAAAAGGTCATGTTATGTCCTATGATGTAAAATTGTAATATTCAGTCATGTAAGGACTCATTCAAACATTGTAAGCCCACTTGGTTGGGTAGTTGAGTCAATTGTGTAAATCCACTTGGTTGGATCATTGATGTAAGTATGAGTCTTTTGTGATAGGTTGAATTATAGAGTCATGGACATTGAATTTTATGTTAAGAAATTGCAGCTTGATCTCAGGGGGAGTATGGTATTGTCAGTACAAAGGATCTTGATTTACCCTTTGCCCTTGATGTCAAAGGGGGAGAATGTTGTTGTTGAATATACTCTTGTATACTTTTGATCATGGTTGCCATCAAGTCCAAAGGGGCAGATTGTTGGTAATATGTTTCTTGTATCCTTCTATATTGAATTGGTTGTCCTTGATGGCAACTCTCTAACAAAGGATGCAGCTAATGACTGTATGAAGAATCTCAGAAATCCATCAGCAGTTCTATACATGCAGATTGACTTTTTCCATATAAAACAATGTATACGCGGGTTTTTAAAATCCAAGTCGCGTATGTACGCGGATAAGTACGACCCAAGTCGCATATGACTATTTGTACTCCAAATGTAAAAAACCAGGGGGAATTACCATGGTATTGGCCCACAGTATTGAGCACTGGATTATCTATTTGATCCCATCCAGGAATACCATCAGCAGTTAAGTGGTTTTGACTCATGGTATTGATAAAGGCTAAAACTATATAAGGAAAAGAGGATCATAGTGCAAGGTGTGCATGTGTAAGGGTTGTTGATGAATAAATTTCTTTAAGGAACATCTACATCGATGAACTCTATTCTTAATCGATAGATCTGAATCTATGATGCACCCATGGATATAATGATGGTTAAAGATCTCTGGATCTAACGATGATGATTCTCTAGAACTGGCGCAACTCTACTGAAGAAAATGAATAAATCTGGGTAAGTCTTATAGATCTGGCCTGCTTTGCAAAATATATTTTTACAGATCTATATGTTAGTTCGCTTCATGAAAAGCGCGTATATACATGGGTTCGCTTCATTAAAAGCACGTATGGAAGTTAGGGTTTTCTGAAGAATAATATACACAGAAGTATACGCGGGTTGGTGTGCAGGAAAGCGCATATGTACGCGGCTTCAGTGAATCAAAGTAGCGTATGCTATTTGAATTAATGAATTTTCAGGGTTGAGGTTGTATCTGCATATCTATTCTAAAGTATGGGTTATTTATGATATTCTGGTTACAGTGGTCTCACTGTTCTGTTTGAAGTTTTGGGCAAAGTATTTTTTTTGATGTTAAGTGAAGGGTTGCGTTGAAGCTATTTGATCCAGTATGAAAATTGATGAAACGTGATCTATAGTGGGTCTGAAGGTTGAAGCCTTTAGTATGGAAGTAGAAGCTTTCAACCAGTAGAAGCTGTTGTTCAAATCAAGGGGTCGAAGCTCCCTTTCAGGAGAGGCTGGTAAACGAGTTGAGGGGGTTGGAGCTCCCTTTCAGTTGCAGCTGGAAAATGAGAGAAGGTTGCAGCCTTCTACAGGTAGAAGCCTGCATACTGGTATAAGTCTGAATCAGTACAATGTTGTAAAAGGTTTTCTATATAATAAATATTGAAGACAGAGACGACAGTAGCGGTGGTTTTCTCTCGAATTGGGTTTCCACCTTAAATATTGGTGTTCATGTGTGTGATGCTTTATGTTTTTGATTACTACTCATAAATTCTGATTATATAGCCTTATTCATATCTAATAAATCTGTTTAAAAGACTGTTGCTGAGAAATTCTCTAAATATGAACGGTAAATCAGTATACGCTAGTTTCCTTCTATATTTCTGCGTGCATACACTAGTTCAGTTCATAAAAACCGCGTATGGAAATCTTCTGAAAGAAAAGGTTGAATTTATTTTATAAACTCTAAATACTGATTGACCCCCCCCCCCCCCCTCTCAGTATTTTTCCCAACACTTCTTAGGGAATTGTCAACAGAAGGAATATTACTCTTATGTAAAGGGATACAATGATGGTCTTTGCAAGGAATGGAATTTATTATTGATCATGGAAATGACCCTCCAATGGGTGAGATGGGGATTGTAGGGATAGTGACAAAATGTTGTGTAACAGATGCACCCTAAAGCATGAGGTCTAAGGGAGAGGGAGGGGTGAAATGCTTTAGGAGAACACGTTTGAACCAAACACCACTGTTGGAAAACTTGTAATTACGAATACAACTAAAATCTCTAACACATGAACATGTGGTATGGGCACAACCATCCATAATAGGGTATATAAAAAATGATATCCGAGGTATGGATGCAGCCATCCAGCAAAAAGGATCAAAAAATAGACTCATATATGGTCGCATCCATCCAATCAAAAGAGTCATGATAATCCACCAAAATTCACAACCTAGATTTTATCAAACAAAACCTAGGGTCTTGCACTCCATCTCGACCCAAACAAAAACAAATTCAAGCATGTGAATATATGAGCTAAAGTCGAACATGTAAGAAAATCACCTCATTACCAGCTAATGATGAAACATGTTAATAGGCACGAGATAAACCACCAATAATGACAATGGCTCTCAAGGTACAACTGGTACAAACCACGGAATGTGAAAAATGATCTGGCATCGAACATACACATAATCACTGAATCAAAGGCCAATGATGTGGACCTTCCGTATAATGTGAAGAACTTGCCATTGAGGCATGTAGTCTACAAGCTACCAGAAGGGAGTCTCTAGATCAAATTCCTAGATAATGAGTTGAAGTAGACAAGAAGTGACCTGATCGAAGGTGGGCCATAATATTTCCCACATCATCAATACGAGATAGAGGAACATGATGATAGTGAAATAGGACCAACAGAGAATTAGAGGGTTGTTGAAAACTGCAAAGGAAAAATTCTCTTGAACATTAAGCGGCACGACACTGGATTTGGCAGCATTTGACATCAAAGGATCTAAGGTCATGATGATGAGGCAAAGAGCAGATGAGAGGTCAAAAGAGATTACCCAAACCCATGGAGGAAAAAATGACGAAATGAGATGTCCCCAACCTGACACGAATGAAGACAAGTGCCATGTTCAAGAGCGACATACTGCAAACATAGCTAAAACTTGGTTCCATTTTACCCCACCATTTATGGCGAGTACCCCAATTATTTTTTAAAGCAAGCTTGAAGGGGATAGCATATGCTTGTGCTGTAAGTTTTTCCTTCTGACAAATCCAACCTAGTACATTTAGCAAGACCTAGGAAGGAGGAACTCAAATAACTTCATGGCGAGGAAATATGATGTCATCAGGGTTTAACGAGTCTGAAAAAGGGAGAACTCGACATCTTTTCATGTTTAGAGATTTTGAAAAGAAGGTAGAAAAGAAAAATCCATCATGGCCCTTTTCGTAAATAGTCTCTCAGATCCGAAAAGGTAGAAAACAATTTCTGAAGGAATCTCTTAGTCGCAATAGGCTAAGGTATTCATTTTTTGTAAATAATCTATCCCAACCCAAAAAAATGAGTAAACTTATACTGGGTAGATATCGCTTCACACCCATTTAACTAGTTTGAAATGACAAGAGTCTTGGTAATGTTTTCAATTTTAGAGAGTCATAAAAGAGCTGAAATATGACTCAAGTAGTGACTTTTTCGTGTCTTTACCAAGTTCTAAAAGGTATAAAATTTAAGTCGTTACTCCACCACTATGTCTTGAAAATCTATTGCTGCACAAGAGACACGTGTAAAACCCATTTCTTGAAAATAATATAATAAAATAATTGAAAAACATGTCTTAAAACCTAATTATGGTTGTGAAAAGTTATAAAATGCCAAAAATGGTAAAATTAATTACCTTTCACTTTTTACCTCTTATGGAGCAATAGTTACCCATTTTACAATGTGATTTTCGGCGACAATAGCGGAAAATCTAGTAGACAAATCTCAAGTCTGTCAGTTCCAGGTAAGAGCTGAGATCTCTCCCTTCATTTCAAGTCATTTTTTACTACCTTCAACTTCCAATTTTGATTTCTGGGGGAGGAAATGTGAATATTAGGGTATGGTGATTGGCGCGGGTTTCAGGCTCGGAGTTGCGCCAAGCGCCCAATTTTCTACATTAGGGCGTGCCCATTGGCGTAAATTTTCGGGAAACAGTCACACCAGCGGCACAACCATTCTTGTGCAAAAATGCAAGTGAAATACCCAATTTTTTACAAATCCAAGCTTCGAAAATGGCTAATAAATTGGGCGAATGTTTGGGAAATAGTCGTGCGAACGACGTGGACCATTCTTGTGAAAAAATTCAAGTGAAATACCCAATTTTTTGCAAATCCAAGCTTAAAAAATGGCTAATAATATTCATATGAATGTGTTTATAGGTAGAAAGCGGAAAAAATGGTGATCGAATGGAATGAACGTGACCGCAACGAAGAGGATGAGCTTTCCATGGGTAATGAGAGATACATGGAGGCTTTTAGAGACTGTGGACTAAAGAAGTTCTTCTTAACAACGTCTCTCCATGCTTAACCGAAGCTACTATAGTATTTGATCAGCATATGGGATGAGGATCATGAAAAGTTCATCCTTCGTGATCAGGAACTTCATATTGATGTTTCTGACATCTACTTTATCACAGGATTATCACGGAGGGGAGCAGCACCGATCCTAACTGGCACCTGACCTTGCATGGAGAACATGTCCATGGTGATTGACAGGGTATTTCTAGGGGCACGGAAGGGATTAGGAAGTGGGAAATTCGATATCCAGACTATCCCATACTTGGCACTAAAAGTAGTGCTACATACCATCACACGAGCTGTGAGATCATAAGGACCACATGAAGGAAAAAAGACCTAGTCACTTCTTGCTGTAGACTTCTTGATACCGACCATCTACAACTGGGCAGAGGCCGTGACAATAAACATGAAACATCAGCTAAAAAAATGAAAGAAGACAAAATTGAAACAATTCGGCTATGGGTCTATCCTAGTATCATTCTTCCTAGAAAGACAACCAATTTTTCAACATCAGGAGGTCATAGTCCCAACACCACCAGTGAGAGAACCACGGACCGCTCAATGGACAGCTTTGATGCTAAGGGCAAAGGACAGTCAACAAATTTCCTAGAGAGTGGAGTTTTTTTACTGGCTCTACCAATAGTTGATCGTCGTGGAAGACTGGCCCTATTCTGGTGCAAATTTTATTGGTGATCTGGACCTCCAACTCCTTGAGGGAGAGGATTGGGATGAAGATTTGGGTAAGATTCAATTTTTAATTTCCATGAGTGTTATGATTTTTTTTTAACTATGTATTTTTTGACATTAACTCCATGCATTAGCAGATGTTGGCCTAGACAGACCTGTAGGGATGCCTTCGATAGCGAGGCGAATCCCTCGTGATTTCGACCCTCATGGCGAGGGAGGTGAGGAAGAGGAGATCATGTGCAACCTAGAGGGGATCACACATGGAGTCCCAGACTATGTACGATTTGACGATGTTCCCCAAATGAATATGTAAATATAATCTCAAAATGTATGGGTTTCTAACTGAATAATGACAATTGAGTTGTAGAACAACAAGCTGTGAATCTAGATTTACAGGCAATGCACATATGCCAAGATTGATTGCCTCGGTTAATAGTTGAAGGACAACACTATATTCAACGACATTGTTTGTAGTTCAACCTAGAAAAATACCTTGTATTTCTATCAACTCACCGACAGGATCATAGATTACCTAGGCTGCTGAAGACAAATTCCTGGTACTGTGGGAAGCACCATCCACAAAACCAACATAAGGGGTAATAGACATCTGCACAAATAAGAAAGACCCAAATCAGCAGGAAAATGCTCGCAAATCACACCAAATCAAAACATTTAAAAAAATTAAAAGAACACCTATGTACACAAATCATGCATGAATGACTCACGCATAATATTATTTGAGATACAACCCATTTATGGGCTATTCTAGAGAATGACCTTCGTAATCAATAAGCTCATAGGCCCCATTCTGCAATACACATTTAGCAATGTAAGACCCATGCCACATGGGTTGAAATTTACCTACCCACAACTTATCATGAGCTTGGTAATACAAGAGGACGAGATCTCCTTCAACGAAAGAATGAGGGGAAACTCATTGGTTAAAAAAACATTTAACACACATTTTTGTGCTTCAATAACCAGAGCAGCAAAGTGGCGGGTTTCATCCAACATTTCTAGATAAAGGAGACGTGCTTCTTTTGGTGAAGTGTTTAGCAGTAATTCAACAGCCAACTTGAGAGAAGGTATTTAACATTCATTTGGAAGAGTAGCTTCCAGACCATAAACCAACTAAAAAGGGTTGAATCTGGTTGCATTCTTAACTAAGGTTTGATACATCCAAAGATCTGAAAATAACATGAGATGCCAATTGGATTTATGTATCTCAATCATACATTGAAGCATGGAAACAAGAACTTTGTTCACAGCTTCAACCTGGTCGTTGGCCTGGGGATAGTACAACGTTGAGCTGTCGTGATGAAGACCCAACTTGGAAGTCAACTCCGCCACCATGTTATGTCAAAAATGGGAACCATGATCGGTAACAATGGCTTGAGGGGCACCAAACATAGAAATGATGTGATTGAATATGAATTGAGAAGTTGTCTTACCGTTAGTGGCAAGTGTAGGCATTGGTTCGGCCCATTTGGTGAAGTAGTCCATGGCTACGATAATATAAGCATGTCCCCTAGGAGAGTGAGGGTTACATGTCATAAAATTGATGCCCCTTTTTGCAAGGGGACCAACAGTAATGACAGGATGAAGAGGTATAGGCGGCACATGAATCTTGCATTGATAAATCTGGCAATCACGACATTTACGGACTGCGACAATGCAGTCTTTGAAGATAGAAGGCCATAAATAACCAGCACAAAGAATATTTTGTGCAGTGGCATAACCAAACATGTGACCACCATAGGCACCACTGTGACAATCATTGAGTACTTTCTCAGCTACCTCGACGGTCAAACATCGACGGAGAATGGAATCCACTCGGGCACGATACAGGGTATCCCCGACTGTACAATAGGGTTGTGACTGATGACAGATGCGTCAATGAGCATCCTTCGTCAACTCAGATATGAAAGTAGAAGTTTGGAGATAAACGATGATATCTCCGTACCACAAATTGAGGGTGCTAATCAAGAAAATCATATCTTCTGGAATGTGTTCCTCAGAATGAGACAGAGGAGAGTCTGAAGAGAGGGAACAAATAAAATTAGCAAAGACTAGTAATTTCTTCGACCTGGAAGTAGTAAATTCCAAATTGAACTCTTGGAGGATGACAATACACTTCGATTATTTTCCCCCCAGCAATTTTCAAGACAATATATAGGTCATGGGGTTGCAATCAGAAATCACAGTCACTGTACAAAAAAGAATATAATGACAAAAACGTTGAACTACTTGAACTGTAGCTAATACTAACTTCTCGACATGTGCATAGTGTGTCTCAGGATCGAGAAGGTTACAAGACAAGTAATATATAACATGCTCATTACCATCATCATCATCTTGTACAAGAACGATGGCAATCGTACTTAAAGTGGCGGCTAGATAAAGGGAAAAATCACAATGATAGTTAGGAGGACGCAATAGAGGAGAATTGACAAGGAATGTCTTCAGGGCCTCAAAAGACTTCTGAGAAATATCCTCACAACGGAATGGAATGCCATGCATTAATAATCACATGTATCCTCTACCCACTTCTGAATAGTTAGGTATAAAACGACGTAGAAAATTAGCCTTTCCTTGCAAAATCTACAACTGATGTAATGAGGAGAGAGAAGGGAGATTGATAATAGCATTAACCTTGAGTGGATCAAGGCGAATTCTATCTTTGGATATGATAAACCCTAAGAGTCTACCAGAATCAATGCAGAAGATGCACTTGTGCAGATTAAGCCGAATATTGTAATGCCAAAAACGAAGAAAAATTTAACGAAGATGGTGGAGATGGTACAGACACTTAGCTGAATGAGTTGGAAGATCATCCAGATATGGTTGAACGATGTGATGAATATCGTGAAAATAATATGACATCTCTCACTCAAATTTAGCCCCAACAATCTTAAGGCCAAAAGGGAGCTTCTTGTATCCGTAAGAACCCAAAGGATAGATAAAGGCAATATTATGTTGATCAGTCAGGACAATTTTAATCTGATTGAAACCAGAAAAACCATCCATGAGGGAAAATATCTCACTCCCAACACAGTCATCAATGATTTGATTGAGAAAGGGAGTAAGATAATTATCCTCGGGACAAGCTCGATTAATATCACGATAATCAACACAGACGTGAATAGTTACTTGTTTCTTATCTACAACAACAATATGAGAGACCCATTATGTCAAAGGAATCAGATAAATGAAACCATCTCTGAGAAGTTTTTCAACTTCACCTTTAATGGTGGTAGCTTTTCGAGGGTGCACTGAACGAAGACGCTCATGAACAGGCTTCGATCCAGCGTAAGTAGGTATTTCGTGCACCACTATACTACGGTCGATGCCAGGCATTTCTTCATAGGTCCATGCAAAGACATCACGAAATTCGTGAAAAAGGCTAGTATAAACTTGTACCTCATCGAAATAACAAGTGACCCTGATATGGATGTTATCAATGATTTTTGCTTTAACGAAAATGTCAATAGGCATCGTCTGTGTAATATTACTCAAGTTACCTTCTGTAAACATGTCATGTGTCAAAACATGCAATTGAAGTGGAGGAGAAGGAACCTAAGATGAAAAACGCTCGAGACAAGTGGACATGGCCCCAAGGCCAGGCACGAATGAGGAACGATGGTGACCATTGTCCCATGGTAGAACCTTAAGAGAAATGGTTTCCACGATGGATTCATCGGAGGGAAACAGTTATTTCAAAGGATCAGGCGAATCAGAATTGCCAAGCCAAGTGGGTTGATAATAAATTTCAAGAGACATGCTCAACGGAGCACAATCAGAGGATGGAGCTTCTGAAGCTGCGATGAGTTCAGAATAATCAATCTCAATTGGACTCAAAGGCATCAAATCTCTGAAGTAATCAATCTTTTCAGAGGAAGGAATAATCCACGGGTCGTTAGACAAAGAGATCATATGAATCTGAATAGTTTTTGGTGGAGCAAGAGGAAAAATACCCATGAGGGTAGGATCTTTAAAAGGACCTGGCCCTACGCTCTTGTAGGGAGTAGGAATCTGATCCACATATGGACCGTTTTTCTCAGAAGAAGAGGTGAAGAAGGACAATTGATCAACAGTAACAATGTTTCCTTCGTGTAGAAATTTCAGAACATGCAGGAGAGTAGACAGAATACATAACATGGTGTGACTCCAGCTGCGACCGAGGAGAAGATAAAAATTGAGTTTAGCATCAACGAATTTGACCTCAACATTGAATATCTTCGCTTTTAAATTAATCGATAAACTAGCGAGAACACCTAAAGGTTTTGATTCTCTTCCATCAAATGCCTCAACGGAATTTGGTGATGAATTCAAGGCTGGAGAACCAATAGCTTTCCAACACAAAGATGACATGACACAGGTTGATGCACCTTCATCCACAACTGCTCGATGGATGTCGAGACCATTAATAAAAACTTGAATAATGAGTACAATCTGATGCAACACTCGTGGAACGAAATTTTCTAAATCAAAAGCAAGAAGGCTAGTATCACAGGATCAATTCTGCCAATCGCAGATAACAAAGCTCATCGTTGAGATGGACAACCCTAAATTACTTCTAATGTGGAAATCATGGATGGCGCATGAGACAAATCCTCAACAATATTGTAATGATGAGGAGCACAAGAGTTGGGGTTATAAGAAGACTTGCAGAGTCCACCTTTGGAAGGTGGTCGCACAATAGATTCAGCATTGGGCCTTTGAATTTGAAGAGGGCCAGCAACATGCGAAGGAGGAGGACCATCAATGATCATTCCTCATGGCGTAACAGGATCCCGTATAATATTTTGACCGAGTAGCAATAGAAATGGCTGTAGAACTGCTCATCATGAACACCTGAGAGCCAAATGGGGTAGAGGACTAAGGTTGCTTACCATATGAGTCTGCTGAGATGGGAAAGGTCCTTTAAGAATGGTCGGAGTTACCTAGGTGATTTTGAGCAAGAGACTCAATTCAGATCATCTAGGACAGTCCTTGGTGAAGTGCTCATCATCACAAAGCAAACAAGGGTACTTTGGTTTGCCTTGATAACCATCGCCAGCACGAGGTTTCTGAGAATCGTGTTTTGGGGTATTGGATTTTACATTACCTTTACCCTTATTTTTACCTTAAGAAGAATTATCCGTAGGATTGGCCTGAACGACATTAACTTCTGTGGGTTTACCATAATTCAAAGTGGACTGAGAAGAAACATTATTGGAAGAAGCGAACTTCGGGTTCTGAGTGTTTGAAGATGATTAAGACTTCTAAGAATTATGAGACAAAGAACCAATAATACCATCGATGGATGGAGTTACTGGTGGTTTACAAGTTCAAGGTCAGGGAGCATCAGACATGATATCATATAATGTGCCATACTGAGAGTACACAAGATCAAGGTACTGGGCATAAGAAATGGCTTGTTCCTCAGTTACACATGACCCCATAGCTATGTCTTTTGCAATATGGTTGAGAAAGGAGGTGGTGAACCAATGAGTTAGAAACTCATCAGGAATTTCAAATTTGATCATGTGATGACGACGTCGCCACTCATGAATATGATCTGAGATATGAGTAGCTCGATCCTGTTTCAATGAAGTGAGGAGGTGCGTCCTAGTCTCATAGTGGACAAGTAACTGAAAATGTGTAAGGAATGTCATGGCTAAAGAATTAAAGTCTCGGAATATGCCACGAGATAGCTCAATGTACCACTTTGCAGTGGCACCGATAAGAGTTCATTGGAAAAGACAGAGTTGGATAGAATCAGCAACCCAAGAGTTAGAGGAACACCACAAATGGTAATTCATAACATGCACTTGGGGGTCCTTACTAGACTTGCCCTCAAATTTGGGAAAATCACCAGGAATCTTGGTTGGAATCGGAGGCCAATACGAGTTATGAAGAATGGGATCATTCTTCAACTTTGACACATCAGGTAATTCCAACGTAGCAATAAATGGTAATTGAGTGTTGAAATTCATCGGAGGTCTTTGATAGGGACCTGCGTGTACATTCCACCCAGTCCAAGTGGGATTCTGTCCCCATACATTCTGTCCCGGAGTATTCGGATCATAGGGATTAGAAGCAGCATAATTCGGTTGATACTGCGGTTGAGGACCAGGATACTGAGTCAGAGTAGACCACTGAGGTCCTTGTTGAGAAGCGTATGGAGGCTGTTGTGGAATGTAAGCATGGATTTGAGGTTGATGATATAAAAGTTGATTTTGAGGGTAAGAAACATGGGGCACACTATTTACCGTTTGATATGAACCTTGAGGGTAATAAGCACCTTGCAGTTGAGCATGCATACATGGCTGAGTAGGTTGAGTAGGCTGTTGAGCGGGCAAACCTGGCTAACAATAAGCAAGTAGAACCGATAGCTGAAACGATGGAACTAGTTGAGGAGCATGTTGAATCGATTGCTGAGCTAGCTGAACCGAGTACTGAGGGCCACTGGGGTAGCATTTGAAGCTTGGATTTGTAAAAAATTGGGTATTTCACTTGCATTTTTGCACAAGAATGGTTTGCGTCGTTGGTGCGCCCTAGTGTAGAAAATTGGGAGGTTGGCGTGACTCCATGCATGAAACCTGCACAAACCATTGTTCCCTTATATTCCCATTTCCTCCCACAGAAATCAAAATTACAAGTTGCCAATTCGCTAACCAGGAAAATCCTCTCTGCGGATAGAGACGATCCCTCTAGCCCTAGAGTGTGTCAAGAAATAAAGAGACATGATGGAGTGTTGATTCCTAATTACTGAATGAAAAGAGGACATGGTAGATCAACCTACCTAGAATCCAACGCTGTCGTCATTGGCGTAGTGGTGCTGGCCTCTTTCTCCTGCCTCGTCAAGTCAAAATCCTTCCGCAGTCATGCTCGGATACCTTTAGATAGAACAGAAAACAAGAACAACATATGACATAACAATTTCACTCATAACTACTAGCCATTCAAAGAGTGCTAAGCATATTCCATTAAACATCTAACATAATACAAAATTGGAACCAAACAATAGTCACGTATATATATTGATATAAGGAAGATTTATAACCAATTCTTCGACGTTACAGTCTCCTCCAGCGGGGTTCAGTTGGAGCACGTCTCAGATGTTCTTCAGGGAATTCGGACGAGATGAAGGCATCGGCTCAAGCTCTCTCAAAAGACATGGACTCAAGCTCTGTCAATGTAATTCATTCTTATACTATCTCTCCAGTAGTTCTTCTATAGTATGCTCAATTCTCCATGTTTAGCTAGCTTATGCAAAGAGAGATAGCTTATTTTTATAGAGGAAAAGGAGGAGGTTAGGATCCCTAAAAAGGTGGGGGGGAGGCCTATCCTTTAGGGAGTTCCCATAAGAGATGGAAACCATAAACAAAAGGAGGGATTCTGTGGCTTATTCAATTCAACCACTCCTAATGACTCATCCTCGAGGTGGTTGGAGTGGAATCTCCACCTCTATTTTAAAAAAAAATTCCATAAATAGCTCGCCCCAGGTGGAAAACTGGGACAAAGTGCCAGCTGGTGTAGGGCCCAGTGTTAATATTCCTCTCCGGTGCGACGGTATAACTCACTACCTGTGCCAAGGAAAAAACAAGGTTTTTTAAGTCTCTACTCAGGGAATTGTCAACAAAAGGAATATTACTCTCATTTAAAGGGATACAATGATGGTCTTTGCAAAGCTAATTGATCACGGAAATGACCCTCCAATGGGCGAGATGGAGATTGCAGATATAGTGAGAAAATGTTGTGCAACACCTATTGGTTCTCGACCAATCAGTGGTCATTTGGGTTCTCACCACTCTCATGGTGGGCATGATGCTGGTTAACAATCTTGAGATGGCCATTAATCTAAATATTATTTTCATTCAATTTGTACAAATTTGGTCATATGTTTTTTTATTTATACAAAATTTTATATATTGATGCAGAGGGTGAAAATGTTTCTCCAAAAATATGTAGGCCGGAATGTGTTATTCAAGAATAATTTTGTGCACCAACCATGACTTATCAATCTGAAATTTCTGATATATCTTAGGAAGCAAACATCCAACAATGCACATTACAAATGTTTCAACATATTTTCAAAATTGAAGAAAGATGTTGTGTCTTTGAAACTCCCTGTTGAGAGTTGAGAAAGCTTAGAAATAGTTACTCCCTCTTTAAGCAGACTTGTAGATGTGTACAAAACTCTTGGGCCAACCACTGATACTTTTGTAGAAGTGATGAGGAAAATAAAGGAAACAATGGTGGGTCCTGATACATGGGAGGTTGTTAAACATATATTTACAATATAAATGGCCATGCGTATGTTTAATTTCAAAGAATGGTAGGAAAGAAGGATGCTAAAGGTGCAATATTTCAAGCACCCTGACATAGCTTTCCATTTGTATGAAAGTTACTTTGCTGCCTATGGAAGACTACCATGGAATGACGAGGATACCCTTTAGTTTGAAAATTTATTTTATGCATAGTTATTTTTTGGAATTAAACCCAAATATAATGACCTTCCATCTAATTTTTGTGCTCCTGGGAAAGGTCGATTGTGTGACCATAGGGGTGCTCAGTGTGATGCTCAATTTCCTTGCCCTGAGCCACCATTGGTAAGTCGACTACTTCGTGTGGAAGCATTGCGGTCAAAGATGGATGCTGCTTCTCAAATTAGTTGAGAAGCAAGGGATGTCATCATAGACAATGTTCAAAGTGGACTTGGAGGAGTTGATGTTTGTCTGAATCGAAAAATAGCACGAGAGAATCCACGTGCTAATTTTTTTTATCATACAGATGAAGAGATAGACAACATGAGTATTGAAGAGCTCAGAACATTTGCAAAGAATTTTCGCAATGGTTGGCAGGACCTAATCATTCATGAGGAAGTTGAAATACATTTTGCATGTGATCACATGTTGTGATGTATTTTTTTGTTTTTAAAACTCAAGTTGTCATTTTATAAATGTTAAATATAAAATGAATCTATAAATGGAAATTTCAAATTACAAACCATGTATACATGTGTATATTCTGGATAGTTGAACTACCTTGGCATGTGATCACATGTTTTGATATAATGTTTTGTTTCTAAAAATCAAGTTGTCATTATATTTGTTAAATATAAAATGAATCTAGATGGAAAATTCAAATCGCAATTTACACATACATGTGTATATTTTGGATATTTGAACTACATTTGGCATGTGCTCACATGTTGCGATATAATGTTTTGTTCTTAAAAATCAAGTTCTCATTTTATTAGTTAAATATAAAATGAATCTAGATGGAAATTGCAAATTACATTTAATACATACATTGGTACATGTGATGCATTTGAACCTGTGTGTGAATTTTATATAATTTTAGGATGTACATATATTATTTAGGTGATATTTAAGTACATTTTAAAACAATCATAGATTTTTTTACATTTTTAAGTTCACATAAATATATGTACATCAAAATGATTGAAGTACAATACATATCAATGTATATATCTAAAAAGAATCATAAAATGTATAGGTCAGAAGACATACCATGGCCCCATGCCAGTGTCACAAGCCCAGAAGGGGCAACTACAGGGGTGCATTCTCATGCCGCTCTCACCGTGGCCATGAACAACGATTGGAATCCATCGAGGGCTCTACATATGATAGCCATGAGGTGCTAGCTGCTCAATCATTTGATAGTATTCATCGGGAGACTTTTTTGCCTCTGGAGAAGCCTAAGGGTTAAAGAGGCTACAAGAAATCCTCTATTCTGCAATTTGTGTAGCCTTTACCTAGGAAAACCAACCCGCTTCTAGTTTATGAGCCCACGATGGAGGAAATATGCATTTAGGTTATGGAATTGGAGGGTTTTTGGACTAGATATTATAATGCAGAGTACCCAATCACTCCCATCATCCATGTGGCCCATCCAAAACCTCCTCAAATGACCAGAGCTGAGGAGGAAGAAATTTCCAGAGAATACGGGTGCCTGATAGAGGAAGAGGACGAGGCGACGGAAAAATATGAATGAACTCCATAATTTTTTGGTAGCAAGGTTAATCTGATCTCCCATGATTGAAATCCCATGTTACCATACCTGATCTATAATCTCCTTCACTCCTTTATTCTACTAGGACATCATCACATAGAATGGGTGCTTGATTCCACCATACTTCTGTTGCATTTACCCATCACTCGATCAAAGAGATCCATGATATATCTATGCATATGCAATTTTTCCATACAATTACTCTTTTAAACATGGCTTATTGCATTAATCCTCTGCTACCTCGTTTTTCCATTCAACCTTCAGACCCTCATTCAAAATTCTCTAGAATTTTAGGGAAAATCATGGTTTTGACCTTCGAGAGAACGTAGTCGATTTCCTCTTCTTGACTAGAATCTCATAACACAGAGACTCTCAAAATTAATCACTACGACTTCACTCCTTAAAAGGAATTCCAAACCCTTTCCCAAGACCACTACATTCACACTCCATTCTCACTTTCTGATTCATCTTAGGCACAATGCACCTTCAACACATAAATGAACTTTGTCGATTACACATATTAGTTTCACAATCATCCACTGCATTAAACCCTCTTGAGCTTTAATTTAGTTATTCACTTGTACACAAAACCAATTCCCATTGGTTATTTGGCATAATTTAATTCCTCCACTCTAAAAGAAATTAGATAATAGAACTATCTATGCATGCCTAGATTTCTTCAAATACACAAGTAATTTCAATTTCAAATTAAAGAATGATTTACTTACATTCACTTAAAAATATTGTACATACAAATTAAGTTGATCCTTGTTCCCATCTATTTAATCATGGGCCTGATATTCTTTAAAAATGGCCTTCTCTCATCCCTCTCTCTACCCATAGGCTTACATACAAATCTCCTCTATTGTCACAGCTCCCATTTTACCTCAAAAAAAAAAATTCCATCTAATTACTTCAGTGAATCCTAGCAAGGGATTATGCTTATTCTTTTGCAAATGTGATCTGTTCAGGATCGATTCCCTACATTTCGATTTATTTCCCTCGTATCAACTTTGTTCCACTATACATAATAAAATGGATCTGAAACCCATATGACATTGAAATCACTTGAACTCTTCATCACTCTATAATTACCATAACAATGATATATATATGTTTATAACAATTATAAACATATGTTATAGATTTATAACAATTATAGCAATGATAAACAATTATAAGGAATGGATATATAATTATGTATAATTATCCATTTCATAAGTCCCACTCTTGTTGTACTTATTTGACATATTCGTAGACCATGGAGGAACGTAGAGGAATCGATTGGGTTTCACACATTTGCCACGATTTTAATTATACATATTGAAATTTGCGTAGGCTTCTGCCTTTATGATTCCACATATTCCAATCTTTCACTAATGGACAGCATATAAGTCATGATGGATCGGACTTGACCTGTGGTGATATTTGGGCATACATGTTAATCAAGTCGATTTAATTGTTCACCCGTCTTTAATTCAAATTCACACCACGTTCATTAACTTGGCCGCCAAGTAATATAAGCTTGTTGTTTGATGCGTCGTATGGTTGAATGGGGATGAAGAATCAATCTCCCACGTAAGCTCACAGATAATGTTTGTTTCGTTTTTGGTTTCACCACATAGGTAGTAACAAGTCTCTGCCCATTTGTGGTCACGTGGATTCGTTCCACGACAGTCCAGGCTCTTACCGTCACCTTACCTGGTCGACTACGCTCCTTCTTGTAGCATAAAAAGCACCCGATTTTGAAAAGTGGTGATGCAGAATCACCATTTTTTTTTTTGGTGCACATTTTTGACAATCTAAAATTTTTATTTATGAAGTATGAATATTTGTTTTAAAATGTTAGTGATTTTCATGCTAATTTTGCTAATTTTGAAATGTATTGATGCAGCATCAACTTTTTTTTTTTTTAGAGCAGTGATTTTCATGCTAATTTTGAAACGTATTGATGTTGCATCAACCTTTTTTTTTTAGAGCAGTGATTTTCATGCTAATTTTGAAACGTATTGATGCTGCATCAACCTTTTTTTTTTAGAGCAGTGATTTTCATGCTAATTTTGAAACGTATTGATGCTGCATCAACCTTTTTTTTTAAGAGTGGTGATTTTCATGTTGGTAATAAAACACAAAACTTAGATAAAAAAAATATATAAAAACAATAAAAAACCCAATAAAAATGTAAAAAAACAAAAATAGCTAATAAAAATAAAAAATTTAAACAAAAATAAATTAAAAAAAACAAAAATATTTGAAAATTATATCAAAGGAAATGACAAAATTTGAAGGAAAAAAACACATAATTTTAAGAAAAAAAACAAAAATTGACCAAAAAATTAAAAAAAAAAAAATCAAAAACATTTTTTTCTAACTTATTAAAAAAAACAATATATTAAAATATATATATATATTTAAAAAAAAAAAATTAAAAAATTAAAATTACAAAATTAAAATTTAGAAAAAAAGAAATTAAAAAAAAAAGAAATTAAATTTAAAAATTTAAATTAAAAAAAATAATAATAATAAGGAAAAAAATACAAATTTTAAAATTTACAAAAAAAACAAATTAAAAAAAAAACCAATTAAAATTGAAAAAGATAAAGAAAAAAAAAAATTAAAAAAAAAAAAAAAAACCTATCATTAAAAAACAAGAAAAATGAAAAAAAACTAGTGCAAATAATTAAAAGACAAATATACATAAATTTAGTGTTTTTTTTTTTTTTTAATGAAACCATTTATAGATTTTTAAAATGAAAAACTAAATAAACGAAAAAAGTAAGAAAAACAATTAAATTAAATTAAAATTCAAAAATTTTAATAAATAATTTTTAAATTTTAAATTAAAAAAAATAATTATTCTATAATATTAAATATAAAAGAAATTAAACAAATTGAATTTAAAATAAAAAAATTGAATTAAAAAAATAATTTTAGATATTTTGAAATTCAAATTTAAAAAAAAAAAAATCAAATTAAAATAAAAATATTAAAAATTAAAAAAAAATAAAAATAAAAATAAAATCAAATAAAAATTAGTTGTATATATATATATATATATATATATATATATTAAAATTTAAAAAAAAAAAAAGAATTTTATTTTAAATAAAAATATTAAATTTAAAAAAAAAATTAATTTTTTGAAAAAAAAAATTATTTTTTGAAATTTAAAAAAAAAAATAGAAAAATCAATTTAAAAAAAAAACAAATTAAAAAAAATTAATTAAAAAAAAAAATTTTAAAAAAAAATTTGGTGGTGGTTGTTACGGGGCGGCCTGCCCGCTCGGCGGCGGTGGCCGGCCCGGCGGCCGAGCCGGCCTCTCGGCCCCCGACGGACGGAGGGGCGATTCCCCGTAACAACCACCACCACATTTTTTTTTTATTTTTTTTTTTAATTAATTTTTTTTAATTTGTTTTTTTTTTAATTGATTTTTTTTTTTTTTTTTTTAATTTTTTTTTTATTTTTAAAATATTTTTTTTTTTAATTATTTAAAATAAATTTCATTTTGTTTTAATTTTTTTAATTTTATTATTTTTTTGTTTTAAATTTATTAAATTTTTTTTTTGGTTAATAATTTTTATTAAATTTTGCCCTTTTTTTAATTTTTTTTTAATTTCATAATTTTATATATTTTACGTTTAGTTTTTTAATATAATTTTATAAAATTCAATAAATTATATATATATATATTTTTAATTTATTTGGATTTAATATTTTTTTTAAATGTTTTACTTTTTTATTTTTATTTTTTTGTTAATTACATAAAATTTTTATATTTTTTTATTTCAATTAAAATTGTGTATTTAAAATTAGAATTTTTTTTTAATGAAACTTAATTTTTTTAATTTTTTTTTTCATTTAATATTTTTTTTTTCAATTTTCCATTTTTAATTGATTTTTAAAGTTTTTAAAGTTTTTCATTTAATAATATTTTTTTTTCTTTTATATTTAAAATTTATTTTTTCTTTCAAAATTTATTTGTTTATTCATTTATTTATTAAAATTTAATATTTTTGTTTTTAAATTTAATTTGTTATTTTAATATTAACATTTTTTTATTAATTTAATAAAATTTGATGTATAGACCTATTTTAATTTAAGTTCATATATATATTTTAATTTTTATTATTTAAATTTAATTTATTTTTTATAGTTTATTTGCTTTTTTAATATATTTTGTTTTAAATTTAATATTTTCATTGTATTTTATTTTTATTTTTATTTTTAATTAATTTTTCTTTTTTTTTTCTTTATAATTTGAATAGTGTTTTTTTTTAATTTTGAATTTTTAAATTTATTAAAATTTAATATATTTCTTTAAATTTAATTATTTGTTTTAATTTTTTTTTTCTTTTTTTAAATTTAATAAGCATTTTCTTTTTATTTTTAAATTTAATTTCTATATTTTATTTTTTATATTTTCCTTTTTTTTTTAACTTGTTTTTTTTTTTTAATTTAATATTTTTATTTTGTTTTTATTTTTATTTTTTAATTTCTATATTTTTTGAAATTTTAATCTTAATTTTTTTTTGGTTTATTTTTAAAAAAAAATTTCCTTGAATTTTAGGTTTTTTTTAATGATTGAATTAAAATTTTTACTTTGTTTTTATTTTAATTTTTTTAATCTTCATATATTTTTAAATTTTAAGCTTTTAAATGTTTTTATTTTTTAAATTTATTTTTTTCTTAAATTTTAGGTTTTTTTTTAATGTTTGAATTTTAAAAATTAAAAAATGTTACTTCTATTTTTAAAAATGCCAAAAGTATGACACAATTTTTTTTTTGTTATTCCACCATCAACTAATTTCGTTTTGAGGGTGTTTTTTCAATCTTTTTTCCAAGAAACAATTTTGTTTTTACCATAATTTTATAAAATGTTGAAATTTGACCTTCAAAAAAAACGAAGTGCGTTCTGGAAGAAACACTTTTTTTGGGGGGGGTGTCTTTTCATGTTTTTTGAGAGTTTTTGGGCTAGAGTTCTCGTTTTGAGGTCAGGTTACCTATTTCATCGGTAACTATATTCTATAACCCCACCAGCTCAATCGACATTTATTTGATATTACTCGTTGAGTTGGATTTTTAATGCAGATTGTACCTGGCTTATTAATACCACGATCTGTGGCTCCTTCACTCCGATCTCGCCAATTGGATGGCGTCGATTCATTGTGACTTTACGTTTTTTTTTTGTAAATCAATTCGCATATAATCTCACATGAGACTTTGTTCAGGGTTCTTTTGGTTTTCTTCCTGCGCATCGGTGTTATTCATGACAGAGCGATATTTTTGATACTCTAGCTCCACATCGAGATCGGTTACCTCCTGGGCGTAGCTCCAAACTATCCTGACGATTCAAGTATGAACTTACTGTTAAATCAAGGTTTTCTTCTGCGAATTTAATTGTACGCTTCTTTCGTTGAGCCCTTACAGCGATTGTTGATTTTAGCTGTATCATATGTAGTTATTGGTTACAATTGATTTGCATCCACCCAATTGATACGGTTTCATCGAGTCTTCTACATTTCTGTGTTAGGTTGTAGGGATTTGTTGGTTTGCCTCTCATGCATTAGAGGGTGCGTATTGAATTTTATGCGTTGGCATTTTCATATGCAAAGTCTCCCGAGCTCGTTCTGACCGAACGTGCTTGTGTTCAGAAGCTATCCTCCATCTAAAATGCATCAATGGTTTCTCGGGGTTTATAACTCTGAAGATGGCATGACGCTCTGGTTCATTCCCATCTTGACCTGTGTAGGTCGAGTTCCTACAAATTGGGTAAGGCATTGTTCGTTGTTCGATTGGAGCATCTATTTTTCTTATTTATTTACTGCTAACAGTTTTTTCTATCTGCTGTATACGCGTACAGGCTCTGGATTGATTTAGACCTCTACTTCCCCAGGTACTATCATGTTTCTCAGACCTCCTTTTTGTTTTAGCGCACTTTCGTCCTACTGAGCTCGTTTAGTAGGGGATTTAACTTAGTAGTTGACTTGTGCAGGTAACGTAACCCTTGCGTCTTGGTCTCTTACATTGCCACAGAGAGAAATGGCAGCCTTGACGTTAACGTTGGCTTATTTTTCCCCACATGCAGGTCGGTATTCACCGAACACTGGCTGAAGGGAATCCCTATAGTTGTGTAGTGCTCGTTAAACTGATTAAAATTTCTATTTATGAGTTTTATAATCTGGACAATTCCATTGTTAAGTCTCGACTTGAAAAATTAATTATGGCTACTCCCGTGGCATTTCGAGACAGTCTTCAAGCCACTGGGATTTACCCTCATTTCGATTTTCTTGTATATTAATATGTATACCTTGGTCAAAATGCTATTCTCATAGATTTATATCAATTTGCCTCGTTTAGCTCATGTCTTCGTTTATGAACCTCGAGAAAGTTTATGTACTATTTTCTCTTAATATTGAAACTCGATTACATATATTCTTATTCCTCAGTTTTATTTTGGTGTAGTATACTGGTTTATTCTGTCTATCCTTCTGGTATTTGTGAAGGCTTTCTGCCTGGTGTAAAACATTCTCCACTGTACTAGTGTATAGTTTTACTAGTTGCAGTAGCTAAATCTCTTTTAATACTTCTGGAAAATAGTACAACATATCGTCATTTTTATTTTATACCCTTCTTATAAATGTGCAACTGATATTTGTCAAATTAATCTACAGGCAGTGTATAAGTATGTATTTCTCTTTTCATGTTTAACAAACATAGGGATGTATGATCTGTTGTTTTACCTCCTTGACTTGGGTACATATAATGGACCAGGGTACATATACTTCAAGATACTATATTGTACCTATATTACAATATACTATGTTGTATATACACTTCACTATACTATGCTGTGGTACATATACATGTTGTTCATTTGCTTAACTATCCTTTTGTCTTTTCACTTTCTAGTTGCTAATGCTAGGATGATTCCAAAATATACTATCAATGCATAGTTTATTGCTATACAGTAATTGTTTTCTTTTGCTAAAGTGTGGGCTGCTTGCATGTAATATAAATTTACCATTGAACCTCTGATATATATATGAATTATATACTAACAATAGGATCAGTGGATACAGTACCTACTTTCATTTCTTAATACACTTTGAAAATTTACAATTCCCCTTCTGCTATTTCCAAGTTTAGTACTGACAAATCAGATTTCTTTCTATCTTATATGTATACATGTTTAAATCATGCTATGCAACAGAAGCAGATTAAAACCAATTTATAGAATTCTTCTGTGAAGGAATAAGTATCCACAGATTTAAACCAACACTAGTTTAAAGATTCTGTTGGATTCTCCTCCACAGCTTTTAGTTCTACAACTATGCATAATTTCGAGGGTGTATTCCTTATGATGGATTCTGTTAAATGTAGAACTTAAATCTAATATAAAATTAACTTTTATATGTAGCCAATTCATACTGTATAAAGTAAACACACCAATAAATTTAAAGACATACCACTCATGCAATTGACCAACCTCCCAACCTTAGAGTTCTTCTGTCTCCCAGAACTCACCCATGAGCTGAGATCATCTCCTTGCCACAGATCAACCTCTAATCTGTGCAAGAGCAGCTTATTTAAGCTATTGCTCCCCAAAGCATGTTTCTAATTCTGCATCCAGAATCTCAGGATGCTTTTCTTCCTGTTTTCCTAGGCTTCCCAATTTAGGGACACTTTAAAGCTGTTTTATACTTTTCTTCAGATTTTCCAGCTTTTTCACCTCTTCCCAACTACTTTCCTCATCATTTGGGAAATTTAGATTCTTCCTAAAAAATCTAAACTAGAAAAATTTCTTTCAAGGATTTTTTGAAAGATTCTGGGGATTAGTTGCCTTATCCATCCTCATGGATTTAGCAAGTGATCTCATAATTCTCATTTTGGTCAATCTGCACACAATCATTTTATTCATTTCCTCCAATTAAATATTTAATTACATTCACAAAATACTTATCCTTTGGGGTCCACTGCCGTTAGGATTAAAGTTCAAATGTCTAGCTTTGAAATTCAAACACATAAATTGGGGGTGTTACATATTCCCCCTCTGAAAATAAACACCGTCCTCGGTGTTATTATTCAACTACTAGTGTTCATTTTGCAAATAAAAATGGATATATTTCCATAATTTCAGCTTCTCTTTCCTAGGTAGCTTCTTCAGCAGTAAAGTGCTTCCACTGCACCTTTACTCTTGCCACCGTTCTGCTTCTCAATTCAATTTCTTCTCGCTCCAATATTTGAAGCAGTTCTGGTAGAAACTCCCCTTCTGGTTCCACCTGTACAACATTCCAATCAACTATGTGAGAAGCATCATGCACATATCTTTTTAACAATGAAACATGAAATACATCATGAACTCTAACATGGGGTGGTAAGGCCAGCTGGTAAGCCACTGGTCCCACCCTTTCTAAAATTTCTAAAGGACCACAATATCTAGGAGCT
Organism: Pinus albicaulis; assembly: GCA_034641835.2. Lineage (NCBI taxonomy): Eukaryota > Viridiplantae > Streptophyta > Pinopsida > Pinales > Pinaceae > Pinus > Pinus albicaulis. Next base: position 1,693,273,997 of record CM076575.1, on the reverse strand, counting down.
AGTTTTGCACAAGTTCCAACATAAAGTGTGCTCTTTTTGGGTTTAATTCGCAAATACACATGCTCCCCCACTTTAAATTCTCGGTGCACTCTCTTCTTATCAGCATAATTCTTCTGGCGATCTTGTGCTGTCTTGATGTTTCTTTGTATCTGTTTAACAATTCTTTCCATCTCTTGTAAAAAAGCATCCGGTCCCATCTCTATTTTGTCGTATTCTTCTGTCGACCTACCAAAGGAGTACGACACTTCCTTCCATACAATGCCTCAAACGGACTCATTTTGATGGAGGATTGGTAGCTGTTATTATAGGCAAATTCAGCTAAATGTAAGTAATCCTCCTAATTTGAGGGTCTATCCATCACATACATTCTCAGCATGTCCTCCAAAATTTTATTAGTTATTTCCGTTTGACCATCGGTCTGAGGGTGGTAAGCAGTACTAAAATTCAATTTAGTGCTGTAGTAAGTTTTAGTTTTAATTGGTCAAAACTGTTTTGACATATTTCAGTCCATTCAAACTAGACACCTTTCCTTTGTAATGATGTGATGGGATGTGCTATGGCAGAAAACCTCTCTACAAATCGGCGATAATAGCCTGCAATCCCCATGAACGATCTCACTACTGAAACATCAGCTGGTACATTCCATTCTTTTATAGCCTTTATCTTTTCAGGGTCAACAACAAGACCTTGTTCAGAAATAATATGACCCAAATATTGGATTTTATCTTTATAAAACTCACATTTGCTAAACTTGGCATATAGCTGATTTTCCTTTAGAGTTTGCAATACTATCCTCAAGTGTTGTTTATGTTCTTCCTCATTTTTTGAGTAAATTAAGATATCATCTATGAACACCAGGAAAAATTTATCCAAGTACTTGTTTAACACACTGTTCATTAGACACATAAATGTGGCAGGGGCATTTGTCAACCCAAAAGGTAGGACTACAAATTCGTAGTGACCATACCTGGTTCGAAAGGTTGTTTTGTTGATGTCTTCTTCTTTAATTCTAAGCTGGTGATAACCAGTTCTTAAGTCAATTTTTGAAAATACTGAAGCTCCTCTCACTTGATCAAAAAGATCATCAATTCTAGGAAAAGGATATCTATTTTTAATGGTCAACTTATTCAGTTGACGATAATCAATGCACATCCTGAAAGTTCCATCTTTCTTTTTCACGAACAACACCGGTGCTCCCCAAGGAGACACACTTGGTCTGATGTACCCTTTATCTAGCAGTTCTTGTAATTTCATTTTCAGTTCCATAATTTCAGGAGGACTCATTCGATAAGGCGCTCGGGAGACAGGTGTTGCTCCCAGCACCAGATCGATTGAGAAATCAATCTCTCTGTTGGGGGGAAGATGAGGGATTTCCTTTGGAAAAACTTCCTTGAATTCTCTTATTACCGGTACAACATCCAATAATTTCTCTTAAGTTTTCTGTTCTGTTTCTTCCACATGCACTACATAAACCTGGTATCCTTTTCTAGTTGTTCTTTTAAATTGCAGTGCTGAAATTTGTCTTATAGAAATAGGTTTTTGTTTCCCTTTTAGAATAAAAGGTTCCCCTTCCTCATCTACACAATGCAAAATTTTATCCCAGCAGTTCATCAAGGATTTCTTCTTTTCCAGCCAGTCCATTCCAATCAGTAGATCATAAGACCCTAAGGGTAGAATGTTCAAGTTTACTTCTATTTGAAACTCATTTAATTTGATTGTTGTTCTGGGAAGTTTATGTGTTACTTTTCTCTTAGTTCCAGTGGCAAGCTGTACCACCCATGACTGTTGAAATTTTTCAGTTTTTAAGTTACATTTTTCTATAATCTTTGGACTAATGTAACTCAAAGAAGCACCTGGATCAATCAAAATAGTAACAGATAGGTCAGAAATCTTACCCTCCATTTCCACCATGGTTGCTTGATGTTCTTCTTGCCGATTTTCTAGGGCTGCACTGATAGTTGGTATATTTATGGCTATATCATTTACTGTTGTCGCTTCCCAATCTCTCATCAGCATATGAATGTTTCGATGAGGGCAGTCCCTCAAAAGATGGGGTTCTCCACAGCCCCAAAATTTCAGAGGTTCTCTCATTTTGAATGTCCCTTCCTTTTTACTGTCTCCCTCTATTTGTTTGGAAGCTACTTGGGACTGAGTAGTTTGGCTTTCTTTAGGTTTATTAAACTTTTTCCGCTGGTGATCTCTGCCAAAATTTTTCAAATAGGCTGGTTTCTGTTTCCTCCCTTTGAACTCATTCTTATTTATCCAGCTTTTTCCTTGTTCAGTTTTTCCTTTGAACTGTTGGTAACATAATCTGGCTTTTCTAACAGCTTCGTCCATTGTTTTTGGGTTGTCAAATTCAATTTTTTCTTTGTAAACAGTAGGCAAACAATTCAGAAACCTTTGTACCTTTGCCTTCTCCTCCCTTATGTAGGGTACATATCTCAGCAGATTTCTAAACTTAGTAACAAACTCATCAATAGTGAGTTGTCCCAGTCTAAGTTCATGGAATTCCTTTGCTTTGTCATCATAGTAACATTCATTTAGGTAGCGGTTCTTGAACTTAACCTGGAAATCTTCCCAGGTGACTGTCTTTTCATCGATGGCATGCACCATTTTCATCTCCTCCCACCACAAGGTAGCTTTGCCTTGTAGCTGGTAAATAGCTAATCTGGCCTTCAAATTGCTATCATATTGATAAACCTGGAAATACTTGATCATTTTCAATAACCAAGCTTCCGCATCTTCCTCCTTCTCCTCATCATAGGAGGGAGGCTTGATTTTTTGGAATTCCCCCTGTAATTCCTTTTTCTGTTTGTATTGATGCCTTACTGCATTCTCATCTTCAGACTCATCAGTTTTCCTCTTTCTGGAACCTTCGCCTTCCTGGCTGTTCCGCGAAGTCAATTCCCTGATGAGCTTTTCCTGCTCCTCACTAGCTAATGACAATCTGTCATTCTGGCTTTTTATCTCAGCCAACTCTTGTTGCAATTCCCGCAACATAGCCATCATGGGTGCATTTGGCTCTGGTGCATTATCCTCATCATGCAGATCAACATAAATTTCACCACCTTCTTCCATTTCAGCACCACTCTACACACTCAACACAGATTAGTGAGAAAAAAAATAATAATAATAATAATTTTTTTATTTTTTTTTCCCACAGAATTAAATTTATTCAGTGAATACACAGCCACAATGAGCACAATGTCACCAGCCCAGTTTTATAACTTGGGCTCTCATACCTTTTGTCACACCTCCCATTTTACCTCAAAAAAAAAAAATCCATCTAATTACTTCAGTGAATCCTAGCAAGGGATTATGCTTATTCTTTTGCAAATGTGATCTGTTCAGGATCGATTCCCTACATTTCGATTTATTTCCCTCGTATCAACTTTGTTCCACTATACATAATAAAATGAATCTAAAACCCATATGACATTTAAATCACTTGAACTCTTCATCACTCTATAATTACCATAACAATGATATATATATGTTTATAACAATTATAAACATATGTTATAGATTTATAACAATTATAGCAATGATAAACAATTATAAGGAATGGCTATATAATTATGTATAATTATCCATTTCATAAGTCCCACTCTTGTTGTACTTGTTTGAAATATTCGTAGACCATGGAGGAACGTAGAGGAATCGATTGGGTTTCACACATTTGCCACGATTTTAATTATACATATTGAAATTTCCGTAGGCTTCTGCCTTTATGATTCCACGTATTCCAATCTTTCACTAATGGAAAACATATAAGTCATGATGGATCGGACTTGACCTGTGGTTATATTTGGGCTCACATGTTAATCAAGTCGATTTAATTGTTCACCTGTCTTTAATTCGACTTCACACCACGTTCATTGACATGGCCGCCACGTAATATGAGCTTGTTGTTTGATGTGTTGTATGGTTGAATGGGGAGGAAGAATCAATCTCCCACGTAAGCTCACAGATAATGTTTGTTTCATTTTTGGTTTCGCCACATAGCCAGTAACAAGTCTCTGCCCATTTTTGGTCACGTGGATTCGTTCCATGACAGTTCAGGCTCTTTCCGTCACCTTACCTCGTCGACTACACTCCTTCTATAACCCCGCCAGCTCAATCGATATTTATTTGATATTACTCGTCGAGTTGGATTTTTAATGCAGATTGTACCTGGCTTATTAGTACCACGATCCGTGGCTCCTTCCCTCCGATCTCGCTAGTTGGACAGCGTCGATTCATTGTGACTTTAGGGTTTTTTTTTTTGTAAATCAATTCGCATATAATCTCACATGAGACTTTTTTCAGGGTTCTTTTGGTTTTCTTCCTGTGCGTCGGTGTTATTCATGACAGAGCGATATTTTTGATACTCTAGCTCCACATCGAGCTCGGTTACCTCCTGGGCGTAGCTCCAGACTATCCTGGCGATTCACGTATGAACTTACTGTTAAATCAAGGTTTTCTTCTGTGAATTTAATTGTATGCTTCTTTCGTTGAGCCCTTACAGCGATTGTTGATTTTAGCTGTATCATATGTAGTTATTGGTTACAGGTGATTTGCATCCACCCAATTGATACGATTTCATCGAGTCTTCTACATTTCTGTGTTAGGTTGTAGGGATTTGTTGGTTTGCCTCTCATGCATTAGAGGGTGCGTATTGAATTTTATGCGTTGGCATTTTCATATGCGAAGTCTCCAGAGCTCGTTCTGACCTAACGTGCTTGTGTTCAGAAGTTATCCTCCATCTGAAATGCATCAATGGTTTCTTGGGGTTTATAACTCTGAAGATGGCACAACGCTCTGGTTCATTCCCATCTTGACCTGTCTAGGTCGAGTTCCTAGAAATTGGGTAAGGCGTTGTTCGTTGTTTGATTGGAGCATCTATTTTCATTATTTATTTACTGCTAACAGTTTCTTTTATCTCCTGTATACGTGTACAGGCTCTGGATTGATTTTGACCTCTACTTCCCCAGGTACTATCCTGTTTCTCAGACCTCCTTTTTGTTTTAGCGCACTTTCGTCCTACTGAGCTAGTTTAGTAGGGGATCTAACTTGGTAGTTGACTTGCGCAGGTAACATAACCCTTGCGTCTTGGTCTCTTACATTGCCACAGAGAGAAATGGTGGCCTTGACGTTAATGTTGGCTTCGTTTTCCCCACATGTAGGTCGGTATTCACCGAACACTGGCTGAAGGGAATCCCTATAGCTGTGTAGTGCTCGTTAAACCTTTTAAAATTTTTATTTATGAGTTGTATAATCTGGACAATTCCATTGTTAAGTCTCGACTTTAAAAATTAATTATGGCTACTCCCGTGGCATTTCGAGACAGTCTTCAAGCCACTGGGATTTACCCTCATTTCAATTTTCTTGTATATTAATATGTATACCTTGGTCAAAATGCTATTCGCATAGATTTATATCAATTTTCCTCGTTTAGCTCATGTCTTCGTTTATGAACCGCGAGAAAGTTTATGTACTATTTTCTCTTCATATTGAAACTCAGTTACACATATTCTTATTCCTCAGTTTTATTATGGTGTACTATACTGGTGTATTCTGTCGATCCTTCTGGTATTTTTGAAGGCTTTCTGTCTGGTGTAAAACATTCTCCACTGTAGTAGTGTATAGTTTTACTAGTTGCAGTAGCTAAATCTCTTTTAATACTTCTGGAAAATAGTACAAAATATCATCATTTTTATTTTATACCCTTCTTATAAATGTGCAACTGATATTTGTCAAATTAATCTACAGGTAGTGTATAAGTATGTATTTCTCTTTTCATGTTTAACAGACATAGGGATGTATCATCTGCTATTTTACCTCCTTGACTTGGGTGCATATAATGGACCAGGGTACATATACTTCAAGATACTATACTGTACCTATATTGCAATATACTATGCTATATATACACTCCTCTATACTATGCTGTCGTACATATACATGTTGTTCATTTGCATAACTATCCTTTTGTATTTTCACTTTCTGGTTGCTAATGCTAGGATGATTCCAAAATATACTATCAATTCATAGTTTATTTCTATACAGTAATTGTTTTCTTTTGCTAATGTGTGGGCTGCTTGCATGTAATATAAATTTACCATTGAACCTCTGATATATATATGAATTATATACTAACAATAGGATCAGTGGATACAGTACCTACTTTCATTTCTTAATACACTTTGAAAATTTACAATTCCCCTTCTGCTATTTCCAAATTTAGTATTGACAACTCAGATTTCTTTCTATCTTATATGTATACATGTTAAAATCATGCTATGAAACAAAAGCAGATTAAAACCAATTTATAGAATTCTTCTGTGAAGGAATAGGTATCCACAGATTTAAACCAACACTGGTTTAAAGATTCTGTTGGATTCTCCTCCACAACTTTTAGTTCTACAACTATGCAGAATTTCAAGGGTGTATTCGTTATGATGGATTCTATTAAATGTAGAACTTAAATCTAATATAAAATTAACTTTTATATGTAGCCAATTCATAATGTATAAAGTAAACACACCAATAAATTTAAAGACATACCACTCATGCAATTGACCAACCTCCCAACCTTAGAGTTCTTCTGTCTCCCAGAACTCACCCATGAGCTGAGATCATCTCCTTGCCACAGATCAATCTCTAATATGTGCAAGAGAAGCTTATTTAAGCTATTGTTCCCCATAGCATGTTTCTAATTCTGCGTCCAGAATCTCAGGATGCTTTTCTTCCTGTTTGCCTAGGCTTCCCAATTTAGGGACACTTTAAAGCTGTTTTATGCTTTTTCTCAGCTTTTCCAGCTTTTTCACCTCTTCCCAACTACTTTCCTCATCATTGGGGAAATTTAGATTCTTCCTCAAAAATCTAAACTTGAAAAATTTCTTTCAAGGATTTTTTGAAATATTTTGGGGATTAGTTGCCTTATCCATCCTCATGGATTTAGCAAGAGATCTCATAATTCTCATTTTGGTCAATCTGCACACAATCATTTTATTCATTTCCTCCAATTAAATATTTAATTACATTCACAAAATACTTATCCTTTGGGGTCCACTCCCCGTAGGATTAAAGTTCAAATGTCTAGCTTTGAAATTCAAACACATAAATTGGGGGTGTTACATCTATTCCTACTGAATATTACCTATATAAAAATGGTCTCCCTTAATGCCTTTGAGGGCTACCAATATATACAAAATATCTTGTAACCAATTTTGGTTCAAATCGTCAATCTCCTAAACCAAATCCTAATAATCCTCTAAATCCACAAAATCATCAACTAATTCCTAAGTCTAGGGTTTAGAATCCCTCCGAGACCTCAACTAGCTTAAATCTCTCATGTTCTCCTACATTTGAGAACATTTAAAAATGTTACTCACAATGTTTAATTAAACCCTATTCTAAATGTCTCACATAAAATCCACTCAAAACATTGAAAATTACATTAATTAAATACTTGGGGAACCAACTCCCTTCAAAACATAATACCCCCCATATTTTAATAAATGTACAAAATTTGGAACCATGATGTTCCTACATCAGGCAAGTAGATACTAGTCAATGAAATGATCTTGGTGGAGGTTAAAGGTCTCTCCATGAAAGGAGAGAAATGGATAGATAGGAATATCAGAGTCCAAAGTGCGATGGAATTGTTTACAGACCCTGGTGAGGAAATCGTCCAAAAATGAAAAGGATTCCACCGAGCATCATTTGCAGAACCATAGTAGGATCTTGCAGACATAATCTAGAGGTACATTACATGTGATGGAAACCATGATGTGGTAAGACCACACCATCTCCAACTATGTGAAGCTTTAAAATAGAAGATAGTCCTAAACACAACTTTCTTTTTAAATTGCCTTTTACATGAATTTGTTGGAAGATTCGCTAGAGATAAGGACCCAAGTACTATAGTAGGTCACCATTATTTAATAAAACTGAGAGTCATTAGGGAATTGGAGTTGTCACAATTAAGCTGAGATAATTTCTTGGGACTTAATGAAGTTCCATCTTTGGAAGAAATGTGTGAGGAAGAAAACATTCACCTAGACATGGAAAATTCTCCCCCTGAATTAGTAAACAGTAGCGAAGAGAGGAAAGTGATAGTCAAAAAAAAAAATTTCATAACTTGACTAGATATGAGAAGAGATCTTCCTTTTTACCAGTTTTTTTACTATCTAAGCGTAGAAATTCTAAAAGACTAGCGAGAGAAAAGAAGCCTATAGGGTCTCTTGAGCATTCGTCAAAAAATAAGCCGTCTAGAGAACCCTCTATGGAATAGTAGGTTAACTCACCTTGAGCTTATGAGGAGGAAATAGCCCACGTATTGGAAAATATGGGAACCCTCTTTTACATTGAAGGGGATGAATGTTTTTTTGAGAATCCATCTGAGCAACCTACTAATTTTCTGACCTCTACCCCTAACTCTAATAATACCGAAATATTTCCATCCTCACCAAGAATGCATAGCCAAGAAAATTCAGAAGAATCTACTGAAATTATGAAAGAACCAAACTCTTCTAGGAAGCAACCATTCCGTTGACTCTTGATAATCATAAATTTGAAGATAACTCAACTGTGACAGTTTTGATTGATGAAAATTTTGAATAATTTGAAGTCCCTCCTATTAATGAAAATGTCACTTTTGTTCGATATTTATCTAGAGTACCAATTTTAGAACCTACTAAAGGGTCGAAAGGAAAAAAGTAGGCAGAGAATCAAGCTAGAGCAAGAAAGGAAGAAACTACGAAAAATGATTGAACATTTCAGAAAATGGCTTATCAAATCTAGATGAAATTATCAAAGGAAAATAAAATTGTGACAGTTGGAATCTAAGGTGAGGGGATTCCTATCAATCATGCAAGAATTCAGACTAAAGGAATTTCTATCAATGATGCAAAAATTCAAACAACCATTAACCCTTATCTGGTTACATTTGAGGCATAAAGCTAGACAAACCTATTGATGACTACCAACAGGGATACAAAAATTGAAGTGGTGCTTCCTTATTCTCACTTGATTAAGGATGCCAACATCCAAGTAATAAATAGGAAATTGGAAAAGCATAAATATTTTTTGAAAGAATACCAAGGGGGATTACTACCTCGGGAAAATAACAAGATTTTGTACAAAAGTAAAAAGCATTGCCTGCTACTAAAGATGAAAGCTACGTCAATCTCATAATGGAAGAAAATAAACTAGAGAAATCATGACAACAACTCCAAACATATCTGGAGAAAACCAAGGAGACATTCTTTGTGTACTCTGATGTGTTGTCTTGTAGATCTCCAGCTAAAAATTATGCCATGTTTCTACTTGAACAATATTTACTATTGAAAGTAAAAGCCATACAGTCTGGCCAACCTTTTGAGCTTATTATTGTTTCTAATTTTATTAAGTGTTTCTAGAGAAGGAGGATGATGTGACTTATTGTTTATGTGAACTTTACATGCATAACTTCTTTCTAGAAGAACAGAGGGAATGGAACCCTAGTCCTTTCATTGGCGATGTGAAATTCTAATATTTTATATCCTTTTCTGGGAATCAAATCAAATGGTATAAGGCCTATAGCATATTCCAAAGAAGGGAGAATTATATAGACCTTTGGGTCAGAGGAGAACCTAACAATGCACTACAAACTTTATAATGCATAAAGGGTTTATGCAATGACCTCGGGTTGCTTGTGCTTTGTCCCCCATGCATAAATATGATCTTATAGAATTTGTTGAGTATTTTTAATATATTAAAGAAGATTCCCTTCAGGAATCGCACCAGTGATGGAAGAATATCCTAATAACGTAAAAAACAGAGAGCCTTTTAGTTACAAAAATTTTCAGGCAGTGGCTCACCAAATGCAACATTATAGTTGTATGGTTTTGTCTAAAGGACCCACTTGGATTGGGTGTCAGTACAATACCCTATTATCTAGTATCCTTTGTATGGTTACAATGTTGAATATGAACTCCCTGAAGGAGAAGAAAGTGATGCTCTCAAGGTTCTTCAAAACAAGAATGGATTTCGGCATTATGGTGAACATTCTTACCCAACTTATTCTTTCACTTTGCTACATTTTAATCATATATTTTCATGAGGATATGCAATAAGGTGAACTATGGGGTAACGATGGGCCATGGAAATGTTATAGTTATTCTCCTTATTTCTTTATTAATTGTTATGTTTTTAAGAAGTTTACCTTTAATTTTCAATGAATCAATATAAAAAGGATAATGAAAGTGAGTCTAAGGTAGCTTCATTAATTTAAGCTTTTTAGATATCAAAAAGGTTATTTTTGAGTAATTTTGTATGCACATTAGTGCAACGGAATGATTGTTGTTCCGTCGAGATATTGAAGTAAGATATTGGATCAACTGATGTCGTATTCATGGCAGATTAGAGCTCGATCCCTAACAATGGTCAGAGAATGAAGTCGAAGAAAATTGATGATTACTATTTGAGGGCCTTATTGTTAAAAAGGAAATCTTGAGAATCTTTTGATTCTCAGGATAGCTCCATATTAATTTTTTCTAAATGAAATATATTAGAAAACAAGTAAAAATACATATGTTGTTCTTCTCATTATTACACTTTCACTGTATTACATACAACAATCTAAGTTTGAACCTTCTTGAGGTTATTTTGTAAAACACTTTGAAGTTAACAAATTTGTGTAACACCTTACCTTAATCCCTTCTTATTGATTTTATTTAACACAATACTTCTCAAGACTGTGGACCCAACCACCGAAGGTTCTACTCTTTGCTATGTATCATTATTATTTCGTTTCTTTTCTACATTTGCATTAGTTGTGTTAATATTTACTTGCCTTCTTTTGTGGTAGATATTCAATTGAATTTTGTATCTTGTAATTTTGTTATGCATCTCCTGAAATCAAAGATTGGATTTCCTTACATAAATTTAAGGTGTGAGTGTGTGAATTCCATAACTTACCCTTGAGAAGTAAGACTTTGAAGAATTCATATGATTTACTAGTCTTCCTTATGCGTAGGATTTGCTGAAATATAGATAAAATGGCTTGTGAATTAGAATAGTCTTTTTCGAGAAAAATGTAATTGTACAAGTCATTATTTGTTGTTATCATTTATCTATGCAGCAATTGAATTGGGATGATGATCCATGTAACTTTTCCTTTGTAGTTAATTTACATCTTTCATAATCTAAGACTCTAGTCTTGCATAGATTGTGTTTATAACCTTGAAAGAAATGACGAATTCCAGGTTGATAAGATTAATGAACGTAGGTTTAATTATATTCTTAGGAGTCATATTACTGCCCAACATCCACCCTATAATCATGTGATATGATAATAGCTCTAGACAACAACCTATATGATCTTTGTAGGAAACCACCAGCAGAAATTTGCCTCTCCCTTGTCTTTGCAAGCGATCACTTACTAGAAGCCACCACTCCAAAGAAGTCTCACCCATCCACCACTAGACTATCCAACTACCATTAGATGGAAGAAACCACTCTGAATCTCTTTGGCCACTAACTGAAGGATGTCACTACACCCATAAATATGAAGACCACCACTTTCTCAACACAACACATGTTCAAAAAAGGACGCGCCCATGCACAAGACATAAAACAAAACCAAAGACGAGGCCAACCTATCGAGTCGAAATTTTCTTCCACACGAAAAGAGAAATACATAATTTATCAAGAGCTAAACAAATACACCACCCATGTACCATCGAAATAACTAGAAGATAAATTGATTAGCACTAATATGCATTCAAAAAATTAAAATTTTCAAACCAAGATAGTCTAAAAAACTCAGATTTGCAAATGGATAATTTTCAAATTTGTGAGTTTGGCTCCCATAAAGCACAACATAATGGGGAGAACTTTGACCGAGCTACTAAATTTTTCCAAGAAAATGTTTGAATTAAAAAGAGTGTTTTCTTTGACTCTTTGTAATATTCTACACATAAGGTAGGTTATAATCCTAAATCTCATCTTCCGCAACATCTCGATGATGACACATTTGCGTTTTGTAGCAGAAATTCAGATATCTATGATTTCATGACTTTATTTAGCAAATGCATGTAGGGATACGACCTATATTCTTTAAAAGACATTGAGGTGGACTGATGAGCTTCCCATTCATCCACCTATTTGTAGGGATAAGATCTATCTTCTTTTCAAGATGTTGAGGTGGACTAATGGACTTCCCATTCATCCACCTTGTGATAAAATTAGTTTCTTTTAGGAAGGGTGATTTCGATAGTGTCATGAATCACCCTGACTTCTATAGTCCCTATGAGTTGCAGTATCAATCCACGACTGAACATGGCATGGCCTGTAATCAATAGTTCATAAATCAGTGGTAGAGTAGCCTAAAATCGATAGGCAGGTCATAAGTTTGATTCCTAGCCTCTCCAATTCCTTTACATAAAACCCATAGTTGTAGCTAGTTGTAGCTAGGAATTCCGAGGCCTAGCTTTGAAAAAGGTTGTATTTCCTCGAGGGAGTTGGTGGAATACTGATCTGTTACTGAACTTGGGTATTTTCTATCATCAAAAGGACATGTAGGTTAGTTTGTAGAGTAACAGGTGAGCTTAGGGCAGCTCCTAGGTTTAACTCTTATCCTGTGCAATGTTTTCACTTTCGCAAAATCATGAACTTATCGATCATGAATCAATAAAATTAGTCAGCAAGAAGCATGAACATCCGAAACCACGGTGAAAATTTGGGTGCCTCTTCCAACTCAAACTAAAAATTGAGGGTCCTTTCAAGTCGTACATTACAAATTGAAACATTAGTATTAGTTTCAAGGAAATTCATACCAAGTCCAACTTAGATTATAAATTTTACAAAAGTGGGAGGGACAGTGTACTAATCGGTGAGGGAATCCATTAATTGAACTCCTTGATCCGAATTTGGCCAAATGGGATCTCTGATGAACTATATAAATAATTCTTCCTTAAAAACCTCAAAGGAAAACCATAATCTCCATTCCAACTCTTGCTATTGGAATGGGTGAAATCACGACATAAGCTATAATAAAAAAATCAGGAGAGTTGTCATTGAGTTATTCCTTCTCCTGTCCTCCTTAAGGCGAATGAATGATGCCCTCTTATGAAATTAACCTAGTCACACCCACCTTCGATTCTTCAATGGGGTTAATTTGATTTTTGAAACTTCCAACTACACGTTCAACTAAATTTAGGAAAAGTTTGTTAAACTAGACATGTTACTTAAGGACTTCTCAACTTTAAATTCTATCGTAATTCAAAAGTATAAATATAAAATTACTTTTTTTCTTTCCTTTTTTATTTTACCATAAGTTCAAAAATATAAATATAAAGTTCTTCTCTTTCTTTCCATTTATATTTTTATTTCTAAAGTGATAATTCAAGACACAATCTTGCCCACACTAGGGAAATAGCTACCTAATTGGACCCTAAAATAAACAGAGCATCAAATAAGCGGGTAAAAAACAATAAAATAAGAAAAAACTAAAAGTTCTAGGTTAGGGTTATGTTCAATCCCCTTATAAATATACACGAGCTCGTTGCCCTTACCTCATATCGCTGACATTGTTCGAGCAAAAGGTCGTTCAGACTTCTCCAGTTCTCTTCGCTTATACACAGAAACTCAACTCTTTCCTTTTATTCAGATCAGCGTTTAGTTTGGGAGCCATGGCCAGCGAAAGCAAGGTGACTTTGAAGAGCTCAGATGGCGAATTGTTCGATGTCACGAAGGCTGTGGCATCTGAATGCTGGGCCATCAAAGACATGATCGAGGACATTGGCACCGCTAGTGCTATTCCGCTACCAAACGTTTCTAGCAAGATACTCTCGAAGGTCATCGAATACTGCAAGTATCAAGTCGAGTCTCAGAAGCCCGGAGTCTCCGAGGACGAAATCAAGACTTGGGATAAAGAATTCGTTAAAGTTGAACAGGCCACTTTGTTCGACCTTATCGAGGTATTCTCTCAGAAACCCTCATTTAATTAGGAATTTGCTGGTTTGGTATTATTTAGGAACCCGATTTAATTATGGTTTCGACGCGTTGTGACTTTATCATAAAATTTAATCTTATTAAGGATTTGGAACGAAAATTATCAAGGGTTCGATCCTTTCGTACTTTCCTGGAAAAGTTATTCCGGCAAGGATTCAGTGGCTTGCTATCTCCCAGGAAACCCATTTAAGTAGGGTTTGGAGTTTCTCTGTTTTTAACTTTTAGATTTGCTCTTGTGGACCTGTTGATGCGGTTTTCTGGCACAGTTTGCAAGGTTGGTGGACTGCTGGCCTGTTTGAGACTTTTTACTAAAATTTTCAAGGTTTCGTGCAATCCTTTTGGACAGATTTTTAAGCTTTCTTTTTTTCTAGTGATGAAATGAAAAGTGTTTTTGAGGTTTTTCATTTTGATACTAGATTTGATTGTTTCTTTTATAGATATCTCTCGTTCACCCAATTTAGGGCTTCTTTATTTATTTTATTTTTTTATTTGATTAGTTTTGAGCTTATTTTCTTTAAAAAAAAATAATTACAGTTCTCCTATTTCATTTCTCCTCTTTGAAATTTTCATCTTGTGGATATTATTGAAGGATATCCGAGACAATATGCTCAATTGGATTGTATCTAAAGTTTAACCTTTCTGTTTTTCAAGTTTAATGGTTAATTTGATTATTTTTGTGGGTGCCCAAGTTATATAGCTTTCTTTTAATTTGATTTTGTAGGCACATTTGCAATGTTACAGGTTTTGTTTTCATTGGTTTCTTAGGTCATTGGCTTTCATTGGCAATGCTGCAGGTTTTGATGAAGTATTGTGATGAGTTTATTTTAAAAATTTTACTATAGATATTTAAGTTTTCAAGGAACTAGTGCAATGCTTATGAATATTTTTGAATATCTTTACTTGATAGAATTGCAGTGTTACCAAAAATTTATTTTCAATGATAGGGTTCATTTGAGTCCATTAAATTGGATGAGAATCTGAAGTGATGGTATATTTTGAGTGAGGGTGCAATTAAATAATTTTTTTCAAATTTGGAATTTTTTTGTTATGGGTGTCTTTAAATATGCATTAGTTTGATGTTTCTGATTCTTTGCAAATTTGGAATTTAATTTGCAATTTTCTATTATGTGTATTTTTAAATATACATTAGTGTGATGTTTCTGATTTTTTGTAAAAATAAATTGTTTGAAAGGTTTGTTAGTACTAATTTTTTTAGATTTTTAATTCTAATTTTACTTTTTTGTTTATTTTTGAGTTTAATCGCCAGGTTTTGTTTCAGGATTCTTTCTCTTATGTAATGAAAGAGTTTGGAAAATGTACATGTAATTTTCAGAATGTATTTCTGTGTATTATTGAATAGCAAAAATCTAAAACTTCTAAGTGCAGATTATTATAAGTTTTTTGTTACTTAGAAAACTAATATATTTTTTATTTATTGTTTTGAGGGATCTAATCTACCTGAATTCCCCCAAACAAATGATTTGGAACCTCTTAGGACAGTTACTGAACCTCTTAGGACAGTTACTGAAGGCTTCTCCGATTTATCACTGTACTATCAGCTATTTCTTTTATTTTTAAAAATTCTATTGTTTTTTAAATGCTAGAAATCTTATTTGGGTTATTGTTTCCCCGAATTCTGAGATCATTCAATTATCTCTGTTTCCCTGTAGTCTCATTCCATATAGTTCTTCTGCAATAGCTTCGTGGCTTTTTTTATTATTGATGTGCACATGCATATGCATGTCCAAGCTATAGATACATTTGTATAATTATTCTGCAATAGCTTTGTGGCTTTCATTAGTATTGATCTGCACATGTGTATGCCTATCGAAGCTATAGATACATTTGTATATCTTACGGAAATTTTGGCTTATTAGGGTTTATGGATTTTTGCAGGCTGCTAATTACCTAAACAACAAAAAGCTCCTAGATCTTACATGTCACACTGTTGCCGACATGATAAAAGGGAAAACGCCAGAGGAAATACGCAAAACTTTCAACATAAAGAATGATTTTACTCCTGAAGAGGAGGAGGAGGTCAGGCGTGAAAATCAGTGGGCCTTACTTAGAATGATCCTGGAGAATTGGTGAAAAACAGTGTATATATTTCAGTGTCATGGTGTTTGGTTTTTTTGCAGTCCAGAATTTGTTTAGAAGTTATTAGTGGCAGACTTTCTTTGTTTGGATTCATTAACTTCTAATACTATGGTGAACTGGCTTCGAACTTTAAGGCCTATGGTTCGTTCTAGTTGATGGTGGACTGGATTTGAACTTTAAGGCATATGGTTTGATATAGTTAATCATTTTGTAAGGATCTCCCGGGAACTCCTTCAGTAGTATTGAATTGCTGATAAATATTGCAACTACTTTGCTGTCATATTTCTGTTTCTGAGTTTTATTAATTATGTCATGTGTTTATTTCTGTTTCCAAGTTTTGTTAAAGTTTATTTTAATCAGGATCATTTTCGACCATATTAGTAATTGATTGCAAGTAATCGCTCTACTTTTTCTCTATATGACACCTATAGAAATGACCTTACTTGAGGTGTCTGGTTGCTCCTTCGTTATTTAACGCCTTTAGTTACATGTATGTAGTGTGCCTCTAAAAAACCCATGTATGTATGTATGTAGTGTGCCTTTAGTTACCAGGGTGATAGTATTTCGTTCGTAGATACAGAAAAACCCTGTAGTGCTGGATTGCATGACTCTATCAGAATTGTTTCGATTGATGCATATTGACAGCAATGGAACATTAGTTTACAGTAGTGAATTTTAGATTCGTGGGGGCGTTTTTGTCTTAATTATTTGCTCACGTTGAATCCAACTCATTAATTGACTACGTTGAAACGTTTTTGTGGTGAATTTCTTATTTTGTGGTATTGTCTCAGCAATTGTGGGCTGAATTATCTTTAGAAAGAGAAATGGGCACTAATTAGTGATCCACCTTTAGCAGATTGTGAGAGAGATTAATTTATTTTCAATTAATAAATTTAATTATTTCAAAATAATCGTCTCAAGTATTAAATTAGTAATTGAATATAATAAAAAGTAGAAAATGTACCTTAAACATTTTATCTAGATTTCATTGACAAGGACGTACTGGCTGATAATGCAATACCGAAGCCCGGACTGCTTTTGCTACTCTGACACGATGAAGTCGTGAGTGAAAGAATAAATTCCTAGCGTCTGTCATTTTGCTGTAGCTGCGACGGATCATTATCATTTCTTTCAGGAAGATACGGAGCCGTGTAAACGAGCGATTTGTCTAGGTTTCTTCCCTTGTGCCCCAATTTCGTTGGACTGTAACCGCCTGAAAGAACACGGCAATCATAGCAGCCATTCACTTCCAAGATTCAAAGGAGCGAGAGCCTCGGGTTATTGTTCATTGGTTTCATGTTTCCTTTTTTTCCCTTCCCGGGCTCTCTGTCTCCGAATTGGTTTATATATATATATATATATATATATTTTGGGTTCATTGTTTCTTTCCCGAACTCTGTGTGCGAATTTGATTATATATATATATATATATATAGAGGTTTCATGTTTCTTTTTTCCTTATTTATTTATTTATTTATTTTAATTTATTTCATAATAAAGTAATAAATGGTTTTTTTAAACTATAGGAATTACCTTATGAAGCTTGGTCAATGATGTCTTTTTTTTACATTTAGAAACCGAATAAAGGGAATAACATGTCCTCAATGATTGTTAATTCGAATGAGCATCTCTATTGGGGCGAAGCTTATTTCCACTGCTATCGGCACATTAATGCGGTGGCAGATACACTGTCCACGATTAGATTTAAACAATTTTAAATTTAACAGTGGGCAGTGTATCTCCCATCGCATTAATAGGCCGATAGCAGTGGAAATATTGGTTGCCCTCCATTGGTCCGGGTGCAGGGGCTTGTCCTGACGTTGTCGATGTGCATGGCCTCACCATATTGACAAGGACGTACCGGTTGATAATGAAGTACCGAGGCCTTGAACAACAAGTCCTGACCCCAGACTGCTTTTGCTACTCTGACACGATGAAGTCGTGAGTGAAAGAATAAATTCTTACAGTCTATCATTTTGCTGTAGCTGCGACGGATCATTATCATTTCTTTCACGAAGATACAGAGCCATGTAAACGAGCAATTTGTCTAGGTTTCTTCCCTTGTGGCCCAATTTCGTTGGACTGTAACCGCCTGAAAGAACACGGCAATCATAGCAGCCATTCACTTGCAAGATTCAAAGGAGCGAGAGCCTCGGGTTATTGTTCATTGGTTTCATGTTTTTTTTTCTTCTTTTGTCCGCCAATATATATATATATATATATATTTAAATTAATTAATTGTTCAAATTATATTGTTAAGTATTCATTTAAATGTGTGTACTCGAATCTCTACCAAATTTGAAAAAAAATTAAAACAATCAAAGTACAGCCTTTGTTGTTTGGAGGCAAGATTTACATGTCATTTTCGACAGTCAAATGAAATGATAGATACTTTTGAATCACTAGGCTCTTAGGAAGGCCTATAAGTGCTAGGCTTACCAAATCGTCTTCTATAACTGTAATACAAACACTCCCAAGTTCTTTTCGACATTGGGTGAACATGTTCAAGTACTCTGGTATTGAGTCGACATTTTCCGTTTTGACATTCTAAAGCTTGTCCTTCTGTGCCAAATTTTTATGGTCAATGTTGTTCTGAAATGAGTCCTTCAAATCCTACCACATTGTATATGGAGTATCCTTCCCATGAAAACTCGAGACAATATGATCTCGAACTCCTTCCACTATGATCCTTCTCGTCTTTTCTACACAATTATTCTAGTCTACTAGGTCTTGGACATCGGTAGTTGGAGTCTTTGGAATATCAATATCTATGAATTCCTTGAGCCCATTGTCTTCGAGCATTGCTTCCATCTTGTCTTTCTATGCTATGTAATTTGAGCTTCGCTCAAGGGCATACTCTAGTTGCAGTTCATAGAAGGTTATCCTGCTCTTGAAAGATGATTTTGCAAATTTTTTTGCACTTGCAAAAGACAACCTCAATTTCCTTCTCTTCTATTGTAATTACTACTCTCATACCATGTACAAATTGCTTATAGATTCAAATTGCTAATTGTGATTTACTAAAGCATTAGACTTGAATTTAGTCTACCCATCAGCAGAAAGGAATTAATCGATCACGAAATCACAACACAAACATGATACAAGATTCAATCACACATTACACAACGATTTTCTAGGGAAAGCCTAACCTAAAGACATATTCCCTCTCTATATTGCATTAGTGAGATATATGAAAATAATTAGAATTATTGCTCAAGCTTGAGCAACCTCTTCACTAGTAAAAACTATCTCACTACTTCATTGACAAACCTTGTCAATACTTAGCCAATTTTTTGTCTCCCCGGATCCCTATTTCCTTTCATTGTTTCCTTGGGATTAAGCCCACTATTATTTAGAGAAATTCCTCAACGAGAAATGCGTACTTCTTATAGGTACTTCTTATAGGCCCTTCTTTGACTACATGCACCATTTGTACAACTCCAGTAACTCTATAATTGAGAGTATACTGCGCTTGAACTCTAATCTCAACTTGGTAGCTAAAGTTATGGGCATGCATCAATTATTTTGAATTATTTGATGAGTTAACTGAATGATCTTCTCAAGTTACACCCTATTACTCGACCCTTCAATAGTTATTAATGTGTTAGAACTAGCTTAACTCATTTTTTAACCCAATTTAATGGAACCCGATTGCTAAAAATTAGCAACCAATCATAACTAAACATAACTCAAGTGTCTCCAACTTGAATTAACTGAGTTAATTGAGTGAAAAACCCATGCCACCTTAGTTAACGGCCTCCAAGTAGTTTACTGAAATTAGAATTTGAATTTTTCCTCATTAATTTTGGGAAAATTAAATTCAGACTTTTCTTGTTGCACATTTGAAAAATTGTTGACATCTAAAGAATATAGCTACTCCACACAAATCCATGTTAATAATAATAATATCATTGTTGTTGTCCATGCTACAAATATCATTGTTGATGTTCCTGATATGCAATAATCTAGTTGTTAGTATCTAATAAGAGTCTATCACATACAAAATGAGAAATTTGCACATTTTCTTATTTGTCTATCCAAACAAAATATTTTGGGCAGTAATCTTCGACACAAAGTTAAATCTCAAATAGATACGGTTGCATGTCGACTTTCTAAAATTTCGTTCCAAATAACAAAACAAGAGTAGGTGTGAAGTAGTATCTTCCAACATTATCATAAGAATCTGTGATTAAGTCCACCACCATTTTTACAAACATGAGATGAATTTTCCAAATAACTATTCTGAGTATTGGGTAACGAAGTATAGATCTTTTACTCTCGGAGATGGAGAGTTGAGCTCTTTAACCGAGGTTCTATTATGTCTTCAAGTCCAAGAAAATTAATGAAATATTAGAATGTGACTTCAAAGTGGATATCTTGGTGTCTTGAAGACTTGTTATAGTACCAACTATTATAAGTAGAAGGATTCTAGTGCCAAAACATTGGAAACTTTAATTCTTTCTTGTGGAGGAAAAATTTATTGTGATTCTCTAGAACGTCTATTCTTGGATGATTATTTATAGAAATAAAAATAAATTTCACATACGATGTTGGGAAAAAATAAAACTAACTTTCAACATCCATGTAACTGGGCTATATTTTTCTTTCATCTTTGTTCTTCCGAGAATAACATGCAGTTTTCATGGTAAAAGTAAGAAAATTGAGCCACATATAGACACTAAATTTATAGAAATCTATTAAATTCATTCCTTTTATAGCTACAAAATTTTATATAGTGGTTACCTCAAAGTTTTCAACAATCATGTGAGAATTTTAGCTTAGTGGCTTCAAGTGAATTACTTGCCTCCTCTTTTCATCAATAATAACTAAACCAATTATAGTAAGTCATAAATTACCACTCTGAAATAAACAATATAAGTTAACTTAAGCATAGAATCCAAACATTTCTTTACCTCATCAAAATCAATTTGGCACTGATGAATGGTACATATAAATATCCTTCTAGTATATATTGTGTTACAAGCGACTCACATAACAATTGTGGTTGATCTGACATCCAAACTAGAAGTGGGAGCATCCATAGAAATTATACAACTGGACAAAATCTCAACATCGATTGTTATAATTTTCCTTTTTTCTAGTGACAATCAAGTCACACTAGGCAAGCCTATCATTGCATCCCTTAAATTGTCTAATTCAACAAGTTCCATGACCTCATCCACAAAGGCATACAAATTGAAATATTTTTCAAGTGAGCAACATGACAATTGGACACCATGCCATAAGAGAAATTGATTATTTTTGAAGACTTACAACTTTGGTGTCTTTTTAAACATCCTTCAGAATATGGATAAATGAAAATTATGACAATGATTCCAGGATAGTGACTCGTGGAGAATGTATGTCATTTTATTCATTGTAACCAAACATTTTAGCAAATGTTTCCTGGTTTTTGGGAAATCCAGGTATGACCCTCAATATATCCTCCAATATTCCTTCCATCTAAGACATAGATGAGAATTGTATTCACTAAACCACTATACCCCATCAATGTCGTAAGAACTAACTCATTTTCCAAATACCAACATTCATTAAACTACTTCAATTTCAATATAAATTCCCTGACATAGACATAATGATAAGGACTCCCTTTGTCTTTGCAGTATTGTTATTGATCCTTCATAGATGTAATGTCATCTTTTGTCTTCGCAATATTTTTCTAGATACTTCTTAAATGCAACACGTAACTACAATGTAGTAACATCGAGGGAATATAAGTACAATGTACTATTAGAATTAGAAAGCTCCAACTTGATGAAATAAATAATTATCTTGAGATTTTATAACCTGAATACCTCTTGTGGGAAGTTTGTAGTACCTTTTCTTTCAGGGCATTTGAATCCACATATTTTAAAAAATTCCAGCACTTTATCCCTTCACATATACATAATGTTGAGGCCAGCTTTTCTCTGCCGAGTATTGTTCTCGATCCTTCTTAGATGAAATGATTTATTTTGTATGCCCAATATCATTCTTGAACCTTCTAAAATGTAACTTGTAAATACAATGTAGTATTGGAGAGGAAATGAAAGTAATAATTATTTTGAAAAATTATAACCTAAAATACCTCTTGTAGGAATTTTGTAGTGTCTTTTATTTGAGGGAATTTGAATAGAAATCTTTCAAAAACTTCCAATGCATTAACCGTAGATCCATGGTAGACAATCTGCCCTTCTAATAAGTTTATTATGTCATTAAAGGGAGAAAACGATTGTGTTGTTGGATGGGTAAAAATGCGAAGGTGGGTTACACCTTCATGATAAATGCGGTCCGAATTTTTGAAATCAATTTGGCCAAACTAATTCTTCCATTTACATTGAAGGTCTATTGACGGTGTGGGTAAAAATATTTTTAGTCGGAGATGGGAAAATCGAAAAAAAAAATCGTCCAAACTTTTTAAAATAATTTGCCCAAAATTTCTCATATAAATATATCGGCCCCCAGATCGCAAAAAATTTTGGGTTTGTTACCATTCGGTTAGTTACTATTTCTCTATTTTTGTTATTTTATTGTATCTCTCGCTTTATTTGTGTTGCACTTTTGCAAGGTTGTTGTCTCATTCTGTTTGTGTTGTGTTGTTTCAAGGGTGTTGTCTCGCTCTGTTTGCATTTCGCTATGTAGGGGTGTTGTCTCACTCTCTTTGCATTGCGTTGTCTCAGGGACAAGGAAGGGAGAAAGCGAAGGTGAGAAGGTAAGGTTTATGGTTTATGCTCTGTTATATTTTTGTTTATTTTTTTTTTGTTTGTTAAATTTTATTTTCTATTTATAGATTCCTGTGTCCTGAAAAAACAACATGGTTTCGGAGCTACTTTAAAGGGCCAACGAATCATAGTGTGCACAAGGACTATAGATTGAGAGTGAGTTGGTCACGGGATTATTGAAAGGCTCACCCAAATGTCGAATTTATTGGTTGGTCCACGATTTGAGGATGGGTTGGAAGGGTTTTCTACCTATAATCCTTTGAAGGAAAGCATTATGCTGGTTGTTGTTGTGAATAAGATTTGGTACTTTTTCAAGAAAGAGGTCAAGAAGTCGAGTGACACTAAGGAGCTAGAAGTGTATGAAGATATGGATATGAGGGCCAAGCTGATCATCCTAGAGGGCTTCAAGTATCCTTTGATACCTCATGTGTCTGGGAAGAACACTCCCCATGAGATGTTAAAATATCTTCATGATTTTTCAAAAATAAGAACGAGAACTAACTATTTGTATTAAAGTATAATTTAAAGGCCACCAAGATGATATAGGGTGAAGGGGTGACTTCATATCATCGAGGTTGTCTCAGGTTTGAGATGAGCTTGCCACGATCGGTGAGAGTTTTTTATATTTTGAGATGGTGATGATTTATTTGAAGGGGTTTACTCCAAAGTGGAAATTTTTCATCAAAGGTATCATTACCAGGGACAAGCTGCCATAATAGAGCAATTTGTGGCATGAATTCATTCAGGAAGAGTTATGAGATGGGGATCTTCATCTGAATAACAAGGATTTTGATGATGACATGTCTCTAATAGCAATAATGAAGGCATAGAAAAAAAAATATACTTCAGCAATATTAAGTGTCTCAACTATGATGAATATGGTAATTATTCAACCAAGTGTCCGAGGAAGAAGCATGGAGATAATGAGAATAAATGTGAGTAGGTTGCAAGTGTCACCACTTCTACCAAGATTGATGACCTCTCCAAGGTATTGGAGAGTGACTGTTTTTCTTTTATCTCTCATTTCCCTAACGATATGATCAACGAGGTTGCATGGTAAGTGAACAATGGTGTGTTGAATCACACCACAACTTAGAAAGATGTATTTGAGACTATAGCTGAGTGGGAATCACAGTTTCACATGGTGGTGGGCGACAAGAGTCGAAAGGGGAATAGAGGATCAGGTGTCATGTCATTCGGGATGGACTCACGCTAGTTGATGTGAGTTTAGGATGTACTTTTTACCATTACTCATGTATAACATTTTTTTTGTCTCATTGATCGAGGAGAAGGGGCTTGAGGTATTGTTCAAAGGTGGGAGGGTGATACTTAAGCCCAGATACTTTAGCTCCATAGGTGTTGGGATTGGAGTTAGAGACAATGGTTTATATAGGCTAATGGTAAATCCTATATATCGTGATAAGAATAAAGAATAGAAGGTCCAAGTTTCCAGAGGTTCAAAGGGAGTTGATTTATAATGAATTTTTGTAGGTTTAGAGAGAGAAAGTGTAGCCCAAGAAAAGTGTGTGATTATAGGGTAGAAAGGGTGCTTCTACAACTGGAAAGAAGAAATTGTGGGATTTTCTGAAAGAATTTCAGTAGAAGAAGTAGGAGGATTCTAGTGGCAGTAAGGCTTCCGAGAAGGCAACAATTCATGCTTGATCGTTCGTTATAGTTATGAGCACTAGGAGTTGGACTAGTGTTACAACTAGTGATAGTGATGATGAGTTATTTCCTAGTATTGGAAGTACCTCCCTCACTAAGAGGGAGTGTTGATATTCGTAGCTTGGGAGGTACTTGAAATCCTAGGGTTCAAGGTTGTGGGTGAATTAGTTTGACATATTTTATGTATATTTCAAACCAATAATTGAGTGGTAATACTCGATAGCTATGTTATGAGGAGAAAATATGAGCAAAAAAATAATATTAAAACTATTTTTTTGTAAAACAACATCACTCACCCATCCTTTGCGCTGCATCTAGAATGTCCAAGGTATCTTTTCCACTCAACCCTCATAGAAACTACAATTGTAGTCATTGTACAATGTAATTTTATATTTGAGATCACGAAAAAACCACGAGAGCTTAAATAACACATATATAGAGCAATGAATTAACCATACATATACCTGCCCTCCCTTGGCTAATATTATAGTAGCAACAATCATGAACAATAATACCTAAACATATGAACCCTAGTATAACTTTTCCATCTCTTTCGTATCAAAACTCTAGTAAACATCTTGAATTTCACACCCATGAACAAGATCATACTACCTCAAAACCATGAAAAAGGATAAATCATTGTGCAAACAACAAATATTTTAGTCCCTTAGAGGACAATAGTATTTTGTAGGAGAAAAATATGCCTCACCCATCCTTTGTGCCATGTTTGTTGAATATTTAGTGCATCTTGGCCACTTGATCTTTGTACACTATATAATTGCAGTTGTTCACTACATAAAAAAAATCAATATAACTGATTATGAGAGCATAAATAAAGCATATAATAATTTTAATAGAAAACAATTGCAGGCACAAATTAGCAAAACATACTTTTAATTCAAGTGTACTACATATAGATATGATGTCTCACCTTCATTTTTTAAATAGATATCTTGGTTTTCTCTATTTTCTTCCTTCATTTTCTTTTCCACACCCAAAATAAAAAACAAACAAAAAAAAACAAAAAAAACAAAACAAAAAACAAAGGAAAACGAGTACAACATACCCAAAAAATGAAATGAAGACAAAGCTACAAAAAGCTAAAAAAAAAAATGCAAAAAAAAGGAAAATGAGTACAACACACCATGGCCATGCTCAAACTCAACAAAAAAAAACATGCAGACAAGAAAAAATAAAATATTACGAACATCTCCTCCTCACATCATCACTCCCGTAAATGTTGTCCTCTGTTGAAAGGAAGAAAAAGTGGGTTGAATAAGGTTAAAATACACACAGTTATTAATGGAAAACATATTTCAAAACTAATCATGATTTATAATAGTGAACGTACCTCCCATAGAGTTTGTTTTATAACGATGGACACTCTCTTTTGTATTCTTGTTTCTCATGCTCATCAAAACAAGGCATCTACAACAAATAAAAAATAATATATTAGAATCATTATATAAGTAAAACTAGAGAGTTGAACACAATAATTAATCATATTAATAAACACACATTTCTATGACATTGTTATATAAAATGTGAAAGTCCATTTTGTATTCCACGTATTCATGCTTACTGGAACAAGCCATCTGCAATAGATACAAAATAAAATATTAGATTTCTAATCAATGTTGAACTAGAGAGTTTGCACATATGAACTTGTGAAGAAATTTAGTTTGATTCCAGTTATATTTGAGCTATTTTTCAAAAAAATATGAATTTTCTAAACCAAATGTACTACTATATATACAAACAATGTTTTCATATGAGATGTTTTTTTTTCTTTTTTCTTTTTTTCATAAAAGGAATGTAAGCATATCTCAACATATTAAACATCCAAAATCCTAGGGTCCACAAGGTGGTAGTGTTGTTTTTTAACATGATGGTTGATTGGTTCAAGGGTCAGTATGTATATTTTCTCAACCTTACCCACCTCCTCTATAGGGCACATTGTTTGGGGCTGTGTCTGTGATGTGGAGCGAGAAAAAATCAAATTTTAAAGATCCCATTTGATGTATAAGTCAATCGACTAATTGAGTAGTACTACCCGAGAAGCATGATAGAAGGAAAAATAGTTGTCAAAAAAATAAATGTAATCCTATTTTCTTGGAAAACCACAGTACTCACCTATCCTCTATCTTGAATTTGCATTGCCTATGATATCTTATGTTCTCAACCATCCCATATAGTGCAAATATAGTCACTCACTACACAAAGTAACATTATATATGAGATAACAAATAAACCAAGAGAGAAAGTGAAAAAAAAAATTATAGAACAATAAATTAATCATACACATACATTCTTACCGTAGGCTAGTGTTATAGCAAAAACAACCATGAACAATAAGCCTTGGCAATGTGAATAGTAGTATAACTTTTCCCTTTAATTCATATCAAAATTCTCGAAAAATCTCAAACATCACACCAATAAACAAGATCATACTACCTCGAAGTCATGCGAAAAGGCTATATCGTTGCGCAAACAACAAATTTTTTAGTGGATTAAAGCACAATATTATTATGTAGGGAAAAAATATGGCTCACCGATCATTTGTTATGCATTCTTTCTAGACAATCAAAATCAATATAATAGTGTATGAGACCACATATAAAACATATAATAAATTGAAAAAGAAGCAAATGGAGTCACGAATAAGCAAAAAATAATTGATTGAAGTGCATTGTGTATACTTGAAGTGATTCACCTTCATTTATGAATGATAACCTCCATTTCATCTCTTTCATTTCTACTCCCTGCTGCCTTCCTTTCCTTTTTCACACCAAACAAAAAAAAACAAGACCAAACAACAAGAAACGAGAGAAAAATGCAAAACAGATGAAAATAAATACAACACAAAGCATGGTCATGCTTAAACTCCACAAAAAAAAACATATAGATAACAACGAAAAAAATTTGGAAACTTCCCCTTTACACATTATCTCTAATATAGTGTCTTCTTTGTTGAAAGGGAAAAAAAAGTAGGTTTGATAAAGTTAAAATAAAGACATGAATGTTAATGGTAAGAATAATTCAAAACAAATAATTATTCATAATAACAAACATACATCGTGTAAAGTTTGTTACATAAGGATGAACACTCGATTTTTTATTCCACTTACCTGTGCTCACTAGAATGAGCCATTTACAAAAAATACATAATAAGATATTAGAATGTTGAATGCAATAATCAATCATAATGTGAAACATACCTCTCTTGAGTTTTGCTATATAAAGGGAGATAATCCATTTTGTCCTCCCTGGAATAAACCATATGTAGTAGATGCAAAATAAAATATTTCAATTCAAATAAAATTTAAACTAGACAGTTGAAGGCATGAACATGTCATCGAACTTAATTCTGATCCATTGATATAAAATGCAATATTTCAAAATATATAAATTTTCTAAACTAGATTTAATTCTACTAGGAATAATACAATCTATGTTATCATAACAGAAATATTCCATTTTGTAAGAGGGATCTAAGCATATTTAAACATATAGACCACCCAAAATCCTAGGGGTCATAAGGTAGTAGCCTTGTATATTAGCATAATAATTGATTGTTTGATGTTTGTTGAGTGTCTACTGCATGTTCACCACTTGAAATTTGTAGACGATACAAATATAGTGGTTCACTACATAAAAAAGACCAATATAGTTGATTATGAAAGAATAGATAAAAACATATAATAATTTTAATAGAAAAAAAATCAAGATAGAAATTAGCAAAAGATAATTTTCAATGAAGTGCACTACATATAGATATGTTGACTCACCTTCATTTTCTCCATAGATATCTCCATTTTCTCTATCTCCTTCCTTCGTTTCCTTTTCCACACACAACAAACTAAACCAACACCAAACTACAAAAAAAGTAATTAAAAAAAAAACAAAACAAAAAACAAAGGAAAATGAGTAAAACAGACCCAACAAATGAAATCAAGACCAAACTACAAAAAAAATAAGAAAAAAGAGATAAAAATAAAATCTACAAGTAATGGCCATGCTCAAACTCAACAAATCGAAACATGTAGAAAATAATAAACAAAAAATCACAAACATCCCCTTTGCACATCATCTTCGTGCAATGTGTTTTCCTTCTTTGAAAGACAAACAAAGGGGATTAAGGTTAAAATACACACACAATTACTAATGGTAAACATATTTCAAATCCAATAATTGTTTATAATAGTAAACACACCTCATGTAGAGTTTGTTTTACATCGACAAACACTCTATTTTGTTTTCCACTTTATCGTGCTCATGAGAAAAATCCATTTATAAAAAATACAAAATAAGAAATCCAAATCGTCATATAAGTTTAACCAGATATCTGAACACAATAATTAATCATATTAGAAAACACATATTTCTTTGAGATTGTTATATAAAATGTGAGAGTCTATTTTGTATTTCATGTATTCATGCTCACTGGAACAAGCCATCTGCAATATATGCACAATACAATATGATATTTCTAATCAATGTTAAACTAAAGAGTTTGAAGGCATGAGATTGTCATGCAATTTAGCTGGATTCTAGTTATATTTGTGTTATATCTCAAACAAATATAAATTTTATAAACTATATTTACTTATAATATATATATATATATATATATATATATATATACAAACAATCTTTTCATAAGAGATAATTTGTTTTTTTCGAAAAAGGAATCTATGCATATCTCAACATATTAAACACATAAAATCCTAGGGTCCACAAGGCGATAGTCTTGTTTGTTAACAAAATGGTTGATTGGTTGATGGGTCAGTATGCTTGCTCGCTAAACCTTACCCACCTCCTCTATAGGGCATGTTGTTTGGCAGTGTTTGTGTGTTGTGATGCAAGAACACATACAATTTTAAAGATACCATTTGATGTATATTTGAAAACAATAATTGGGTAGTGCTACCCAAGAACCATGCTACAAGGAGAAATAGACGTGAAAACAAGTAAATATTATATTATATTCTCGGAAAAGTACATGGCTCACCCATCCTCTATGTTTTATATGCATTTCCTAAGATATCATCGCCACTTGACCATCCCAGACACTGTAGCTATAATCACTCATTGCACAAATTAATATTATATATGTAATCACGAATAAACTTGGAGAGAAATTGAATAACAAATATGTAGAGAAATAAACTAATCATACACATACATTCTCTTGCTAGGATAATGCTATAGCAGCAACAAACATGAACAATAATCCCTGGAAATGTCAACCCCAATATAGATTTTCCCTTTTATTTCATATCAAAGTTCTCTAAAAATATCAAGCCTCACACCCATTAACAAGATAATACTACCTTGAAGCCCTGAAAAAATACTATATGTTTGCACAAGCAACAAATTTTTTCAGTGGATTAAAGCACAACATTATTAAGTAGGGAGAAATATGGCTCACCAATTATCTTCTCAACAATTTATCGTCCTTGGGCTGTCAAAAGATCCATATCTTCATTAAATCAGCACACAGGTCATATTCTAATTTATACATAAAATCATGTAAAAATGTGTTCAAAAAATAAACTAGCGCATCTCTAATATTATTTATTTTGGCTCTGAGACTTCATCGCATCTAGTTCCTTATCGCATATTGCAGATCTTAAACTTCAGTTGGTGTGAACACGGGTAAACATAAATCCTTGTTGGTGTGATGTGCGATGGTAAGGTCATGTCGCAAATCAAATAACATAGGCTGCGTCACTTTATGGTAAAACATAAATGGTTGCAACTGCAATGTGTGGTAGCACGATCACATTGCACTTCAAATAACTTAACTTGTAGATGGTGTAAGGTAAGTGGTAAAAAATGCGAATTTATCCTTGCGAGCAGTAAAAAAAGGTAACTAAGGAAAGGGAAATACAAAGGAAATAAAGCGCAAAACAAGTTTTTCGCTCATGCAGTAAGGTTAAGGTAGGTCCCGCTAGATATTTCATCGATGGTAGAATAACATAGGTGGTAAAGGTGTAAATTTATTGCAAGAAAATTACGATTGCCCTTCTATGGGAAAAAGGTAAATTAAATTGGTGGTTGAAAGTAATAAATGCAGAGGATGACTCGGCTACTGTATTTACTATGGTTGCGAGAAAATTCCTTCATGCTCTCGGATCCTTGCTTTGTCCTTATCTACACAAAATTGATGAAGTGTTGCCTACTGCAGCTTCTCAATCATGGCAGTGGTTGGGTGCATAATTACAACACTCCCCCTTAATTATAATTGGAGCCATCAGTCATTCCCAAACACTTTCGGAGATTAAAAAAACTCTTCTGTCCCAATGGCTTTGTGACGATATCAGCAAGATTTTCCTCTATCTTGTAATTCTACAAAACAATCTCACCATTGTAAACCAATTCTCTTATAAAATGATATTTGGCTTCTATCTGCTTTGTTCTCTTGTGAAAGGTAGATTTCTTTGATAATGCAATTGTTGGTCTTTTATCACAATAAATTGTGCTACCTTTGTCTTGCTCATGACACAAATTTCTCAGCACCCTTCTCATCCATACTTCTTGGCATGCTACTGCTATTTTTGCCACATATTCTGAAACACATACAAATTAAACACATACAAAGATGTGATATTTCTATCATCTACACTTCTAACCCAATCACTGTTAGTGTATGTAATCAACTAAAAATTATCAGTTGAGGAGTATAACACCATACTCCTTTGTTCCATTCACATACCTTAAAATTCTCTTGGCTGCTTGCCAATTTGTTTCCTTTGGTGTCTCCATAAATCTATAAATTGAACTTACAACATACATAATATTAGGCCTAGTTGTAGTCAAATACATTACATTTACAACTATGCTCTTATACAATGTTGGATCAAAATTTTTGCTGCAATCTTCTTTGCTTAATTTTAACCCCGTGACATTTGGAGTTAATGGTGCTTTTTTGTGATCGATGTTAAATCTATTTAAAACTTATGCAACATATTTTTCTTGGGAAATAAAAATTCCCTTTTCATTTTTCTTTACTTCTATTCCCAAGAAGTATCTCAATAAACCTAAGTCAGTCATTTCAAATTCATTCTTCATAACTTCTTTAAAATATGAAATAAGAGAAACATCATTGCTAGTAAATATTAAATCATCTACATATAGAACAACAATAAGTCTTTTACTGTCATTTTATTTTATGTAGAGTGTGGGCTCACCATCACACTTTTCAAACCCATTTTCTGTCATGTAAGCATCAATTCTATTGTACCATTCTCTTGGTGCTTGCTTCAGCCCACAAAGAGCTTTTTCCAACTTGTACATTTTGTGCTCTTGCCCTTCAATTTCATATCCAAGAGGTTGTTCAACATATACCTCCTCTTTCAACACTCCATTCAAAAATTTTGATTTCACATCCATTTGGTGGGCTTTCAACTTTTGTTGTGCTGCAAGGGACAACATTGTCTGCATTGTCTCCATCCTTGCAACAGATGCAAAGGTTTCTTCATAATCTCTTCCTTGCTGCTACTTGTAGCCGTTCACAACAAATCTTTCTTTGTGTCTTTCTATTTTTCCTTCATCATTTCTCTTGGTATTATAGACCCATTTTACTCCAATGACTTATTTACCTTTTGGGAGGTCCACTATCTCACATGTGTCATTATTTTCTATTGCACCAATCTCTTCATTCATTGCTTCAATCCATATTTCTTCTTTTACTGCATCTTCAAAATGAATTGGGTCATCAACATCACAAGAAAAGGAAAATAAAGAATTGAGACCATTATTATTATCAGCTTCTTTCTCATAAATTTCACTTAAATTTCTAAATCTTGGTCTTCTTGGTGTGCTTGGAGTTCCACTAGAGCTTGAGGGAATTTTTGATCCCTGTGGTGTGCTTGGAGAATCACTTGCTTGATTTCTCAAGGCTGATCTGTAGCTTGCTTTTGGTCTGCTCTGTTGAGGTTGTCTAGGTGGAGGAGGAGCCACCATGGAGGAATTATTTTCTGTTGTGAATTCCTCTTGTTATTCATGAGACATACATGTTTTGACATTCACTGTCTTCTCTAAGCTTCCATCCCAAGCTTCTTCTTCAACAAACTACACACCTTTGCTTATTATAACTTTCTAGGTGGATGGATTATAGAGTTTCTAGGCCTTGGATTCATCACTGTATTAAAAAAGGATACACTTCTCCCCCTTACTGTCCAACTTCATTCTTAATTGATCTGGGACATGTGCATATGCCACACATCCAAATACTCTTATGTGAGTGACAAACTACTTTTTTCCACTCCATGCTTCTTCTGGGACTTTCTTGATAACATATTTGGTTGGACATCTATTAAAAATATATGCTACATAGTTTACAACTTCTTCTCAATACTCATTTGGCAAATGTTTTTCCTTCAGCATACTTCTGACCATGTCCATGATGGTCCTATTCTTCCTTTCTGAAACACCATTTTGCTGTGGTGTGTACCTTGTGGTAAACTTCTTGTGTATGCCATTCTCCCACAGAAATGTAGAAAATATTTGGAGATGTACTTTCCTCCTCTATTAGTTGTGAGCGCTTTATGTAGTGCCCACTTTGCTTCTTAACAAGAGATTTGAAGTTGTAGAACTGTTGAAACACTTCACTCTTCTGTTTTAAGAAATAAACCCATGTATTTCTTGTATAATCATCTATAAATATCAAGACATAGTGAATTCCAGCCAATGATGGTGTTTTCATTGGTCCACACAATTTTTAGTGGACAATCTCTAAGGGTGCTTTCTCCCTTATACTCTTTCCTGCTGGAAAGGATTCTCTCTGTTGTTTGCCGAAGATGCAACCTTCACATAGGCTGTCTAGTTTCTCTATGAGTGGTAGTGCTTTTACTATCCCCTTTCTATGTAGGAGGTTCAAACCTTCAAAATTGATATGTCAAAATCTCAAATGCCATAACCAGTTTTCGTCTTTCACTTCTTGAAAAACCTCTCGTGTGACTACTGCTACCACACCTCCTTCCTTCGAGTCCATTCTGAGCTTGAGAGGAAACATTATATTCTTTGTCATATGCACTTTTGCATTTACCTGGAGGTATGTCCATGATTTTGCAAACATTATTCTTCTAACATACATTGTACCCATTATTCACAAGCTATCCAATTCTCACAAGGTTACATTTCAAACCAGGTACACAATATACATCTCACACAAAATTATTTTCTCTCTTCCTTATGAGTATATATACTCTTCCTTTTCCCATGATAGAGACTTTGTTTTCAATCCCCGTTGTCACATCAAACTTCACATTTTCATCTAGATTGGAAAAAAATGCTATGTTTCTAGTCATGTGGTTACTACAACCTGAGTCTAAGAACCATACATATTCATGTTTTTCTTTCTCTACATTACATGTTAGAAGCACATTACTCTAGTTCTGATTTTATTTTGCAAAATTTACATTTTTCCTATTGTTCATGTCATTTTGTATCTTTATACATTCATTGGCATAACTCCCATACTTTTTACAATAATTACATTGGAATTGGGATTTATCATACCTTTCTCCTTTATCTTGACTCTGACTTGAGCTTTCACTTTGATTTTCATAGCTTCCCCTTCCACCTGTGCTTGCAGGGATGTTTCTTCCACCTCGCTATGGGCTTCTTCCTCTTCCTCAATAGTTTGATCTTCCTTGACCTCTACCTCAACCAAAATACATTTATGTATTGAAATCCTGCTCTAATGAGGAGTTCTTTGTTCTATTTAGTCTATGTTCATGAGGCATCATGGATGAAGAAAGCTCATTCACTGGAAATTTTGATAGATCGTTTGTCTCTTCTATTGCCACTACTATGGGATCCAATATTGAAGGTAGACTTCTCAAGAATTTCTCCACTATTCTTCTTTCCTCAAGTTTCACTCCATGAGACCTTATTTGGGTAACCAATCTGATCACATGTGTGAAGAATGAGTCTATGTTATCAAACTCTTTCATATAGAGAGTTTCAAAATCTCTCCTCAGCATTTGTAGCTTTCTTTTCCTCACTTTCTCCATGCCTTGATAGGTTGTCTTGAGAATATACCATGCCTCCTTAGACTTTGTTGCTGCTGCAATCGTTGGGAAAATACTGTCATGTACTACTTCATAGAGATAAAAAAGGGCTTTGGAGTCCTTCTTCTTATTCTCTCAAAAACTCTCTTTCTTCTTCTACCAAATAAATAAGTGCTGATGCATCTGCTAGTTCTGTAAAGCCATTTTCCACCAACTCGCATATATATTTTGAAGCAAACATGGCCCCTATTGTAATGGTCCAGTAATCATAGTTATTACCATTGAACTATGGTAATTGTGGATTTTTCAAGCTTGTGTCTGCTGCTGCCATTGTGACTGTGATAAACAAACAATCTTCTTGATTTTGTAAAAGAGAAACCTTCTCACTTCTGTAAAAGATATCTCACTAATAGAGACTTCTGCTTCTACAAACAAAAAATAATCTTACAGCTTCTTCAGTAAAGAGAGCGCGTTATTGTATTGAGAGCCTAGACCTTCTCTGATACCATGTTTGAATTTCTGAATACAATAAACAAAGGAAAATGTGTTTCCCCCATGACATAGAGACTGTAAATAATGCAGAAATTAAACATTCATACATAGAAAACGTAATACAGAGGAGAGGAACGGAATTATTTTTTCTATTTGACTCTCTTTAACAAAATGAAATTACATTTCTTTAAATACAAATGGACGAAGCCTAGAAACCTAATTCTAATCAATGTGAATTATTATTGAACAAATGTAAAACAAATTCTCATCCTTGGGCTGTCAAAAGACCCATATCTTCATTAAATCTGCACGGAGGCCATATTCTGGTTTATATACAAAGTCACGTAAAACCACGTTCAAAACATAAACTCTCAAATATCAAATATTATTTTTTCTCTCTTTGTGTCCTCACCACATCCGACTCCTTATCACACATCGTAGATCGAAGATCTTAAACTTTAACTGGTGCGAATAAAGGTAAACATAATTCCTTGCGGGCGTGATGTTCGATGGCATGACCGTGTCGCAAATAAAATAACATATGTTGGGACACTTTATGAGAAAACATAAATAGTTGCAATTGTGATGTGATGTAGCACGATCGCATCGCACATTAAATAACTTAACTTGCGGATTGTGGAAGGTAAGTGGTAAACAATGTGAAGTGAGCTCTGCTAGCAGTAAAAAAGGGTACGTGCACAAAGGGAAATACAGAGGAAATAAAGTGAAAAAAAAAATATTTTGGCTCATGCAGTAAGATTAAGGTAGGAGACAAGAGAAGAAATGTGTTCCACAGCTAGGGTTCGCTCTGTCCCTGCTTTGCTGAAACCCTAACTATTCTACAACAGCACTCAGATCTGACAGGGCCTTTCTAGTTCGCGCTAGGGGTCTGATCTTACTCATGGAAATGGCATCCGGGGGGGTGGGCAGTCGGCCTCCCCCTACAGACAAAGACGCATCTAAAAAATACTCTGACCAAGCTCATTTAGCTAACGACAAAGGATAGGAAAATGAGGCTACGTTGGATCTGACCTCAGAGAAACGGGCGAATGCAGCAGTCGCCACCTCATCAACATGCAAATCCATTGCATCAGAAAGACCCAAAATTGATCTGCCAAGCCATCGCATAAATGCCAGAATACAATATATGAGGGACCATGCTCTTATCAAGAATTTTATTGGCCTATGGCCTACTGAAAAGGCATTGCAAGGATGGATTGCCTCCAAATGGAAGCCCAAGGGTCATGTAACCCTCCAGCTCGGCCCGGAAGGCTTTTTCACAACAATTTTTAACTGTATTGAGGATAGAAACATGGTCATGGATGGAGGGCCTTATTTTTTCAACTCATCTGGGCTACACCTCAGAAACTGGATAGAAAGATTCAACCCAGACAAGGAAAATTTCAACTGGGCTCCTGTCTAGGTCCATTTATACTCGCTGCCGCTTGAATACTGGGACGAAGACTCACTCTAGGAGATTGGCAGAGGACTTGGGGAGTTTATCAAGATAGCAGAGGAGACCAAAATTCGAAGATACACTTCATATGCAAGAATCTACGTATTCATGCAATTGGATAAAGCACTGCCAAATGCGGTAAGTTTATTCCATGATGATTTTGAATGGATCCAAACCTTGGATTATGAACATGTTCCATTTAGATGTCACAGATGCCACGCTCACGGACACTTGTTCAGATATTTCCTGCTCAATACACAATCTCTAGGTAAAGAAGCTGGAGATAAGGCGGAACTGGATGGTTTCACCAAAGTGCCCTCCAGAAGAAAGCACAACAAAAAACCCTCCTTCGCTGGGAAAAAACCTAACCTCTCTGCCTATGCCCCGTCTACCAGTAATAGCTTTGCCATTCTTTCCAACTTCGACCCTTCTTCTGAAGGCCATCGTGACACCCCTGACCCCTCTCTCAAACCCTCTGAACCCTCAAGCCTCTCTGAGCCACCCAACACCTTGCCGACCCAAAATGAGAAGCAGAATCAGTATCCATATGCTGTCCTCTCCTCAGAAGCCTCAAAGAAATTAACTTGGAATCCCATCGTTATGGAGATCGATGACCCCAAATCCAGCCCTACTCCAGTCCTTAAAGAAATACCAGAAGGCTCCCAGATAAGTCTCATGGAAGAGGATGCTGACAGTCTTGACCTAGGGGAACTTGATCTTCTAGGACTTGAGGATGCTTGCAAAAGAAAGGAATATGATAAAATCAACCCCCAAAAAATTGACACTCTAGAAGTAGTCCTAACCAAATTTCAGTAGCAAAAAAAGTTGGGCATTCAACCAGGCAATCACTGGGACAAATTGAAAGTCATAAAGGATTCCAAGAAAAGAGGCCGAAAGCCAGATTGGCAGCGAACCATCACAATAGGGGAAATGTTGGTGGATTCGGGCCACTACCTCAAGTTAACCAGGTTTTACAAACCACTTGCAAATAGTACGCCATGAAGCTTGTCTCATGGAACGACAGAGGGTTCAACAGCCCCGGAAAACACAAAATGATCAAAAACATGATTCAGAAAGAAAGGCCACAAATCCTCTTTCTTCAGGAAACCAAATGCAACAGTGAAGCACTAGGAGCAATCTTATCCAAAGCTTGGCCTAGTTGTAAATCGGTAGCAGTGGATGCCTCAGGCTTCTCCGGAGGACTCGCCATTGCTTGGGATACACAAGCAATAATGCTATCCAACTTTTATGCGGCCCATAATCTCATCAAGGCCACTTTTCATCCAATCGGCACCAATATATATGGGCACTTATCAAAGGTCTATTTCCCTTAGGATCTAGCAAGCAAATTTTCTCTTCTAAACACCATGCAGGCTCTAAATTCCAACAGAATGCATCCCCTATGGATTCTAGGAGGGGATTTCAACATGATTACCAAGTTGGAAGAAAAAATAGGAGGCAGACCACAACTAGAACCGGACTGCTCGCATTTCAAGGAATTCATCAATAATTGCTGGCTCATTGATATTCCTTACTCCAATGGCATCTATACATGGAACAACAAGCAGATAGGAGGGCAGTAGATCACTTCAAAACTGGATCGATTTCTCGTCTCGGACAATGCAATTCATGTAGGAGGGGACCTCTCTG
Source organism: Pinus albicaulis (assembly GCA_034641835.2). Taxonomy (NCBI): domain Eukaryota; kingdom Viridiplantae; phylum Streptophyta; class Pinopsida; order Pinales; family Pinaceae; genus Pinus; species Pinus albicaulis. The sequence goes on along the minus strand of CM076575.1, from coordinate 1,693,235,916 downwards.
CTTCTATTCTTCCCACAACAGGTTCGGATCACTGTCCTATATTGCTTCAGTGGCAGAGCATTCACACCCTCTTAAAAATACCATTCAAATTCGAGGCCTTCTGGCTCGCCCACCCTTCTTTTAAAGCAATGGTCCACTCTACTTGGAAGTAATTCATACCGCCAAAAGGCTCGAAAATGTACCAGTTTCAGCAGAAGCTCAAGTTCCTTAAACACCACATCAAAAATTGGAACCACTCTGTTTATGGAAATATCTTTTAGGAGGAAAAGGCCCTCGAGCAACAAATGGTAGAGTTGCAACAAAAAATTATCACAGAAGGCCGAACAGAATTCCTTGCCGCCAAAGAACAAGAACTTCAGAAGCAGCTGGATGAAAGACATAAACAAGAGGAGATTCTTTGGAGACAAAAGTCAAGAATTCGTTGGCTAAAATAAGGAGAAAGAAATACAAAGTTTTTCCATAGATCCATAATCCAAAGAAGAATGCAGAGTGGCATTAATCACATCACCAATCAGCAAGGAGAATAGGTTGAGAAACACGTGTATATTGAGAAGGTGCTTCCGAAACACTTCAAAGTTATATAGTAGGAACCTCCCATAGATAGGCAACCATCCATTGATGAGATCACGCAGCTAATTCCAGAACTTGTAGTGTCTCAATCCAAGGATCTCAAAGCTCCTGGTCCTGAAAGCTTCACCACCAATTTCTTCCATCACTTCAGGGATCTTATCAAAACAGAAGTCTGGAAACTGGTAGAAGAGTCAAGCGTAACCCATTGGCTTCTCCCCTCTCTCAATGCTACTTTTATTGCCCTTGTCCCAAAAGAAGAGCATCCCAGCACCCCTGAGAAGTACCGACCCATTTCCCTTTGCAATGTTATCTACAAGATCATCTCCAAAGTCATAGCCAATCATCTCAAACCTCTTCTTCCGATTCTTATCTCACCAGAGAAATCGGTTATGTAGAAGGGCGCCAAATCTTGGACGAAATCATTCTAACTCACAAAGTCATCCACTCCTTAAAAGCCAGCAAGAAGGCAGGTATGCTCCTAAAAATTGACCTCTCTAAGGCCTTTGACAAATTATGTTGGCGCTACATCCAGCAGGTTCTAAGTGCCTTCGGCTTTGATCAGCCATGGATTAAATGGATCTTGAGTCTCATTTCCTCCTCTTTTTTCTCTATCCTCATCAATGGCGTCCCCTCCAAGCCTTTTACCCCTTCCAGGGGCATTAGGCAAGGAGACCCCCTTTCGCCCTTCATTTTTGTCCTCATGGCTGAAGGTCTTGGTCGATTAATTCATGATTTTGTTCTCACCCACAGTCTGCGTGGAATTTCTCTTCATGACTCCCCTTTCATCACGCATCAGGAATTTGTGGATGATAACATGCTCTTTGGACACCCCTCTGTCCAAGAATCTCGCTCCTTTAAAGCTATACTTAACCTTTTTTCCAAGGCTTCTGGTATGTCCTTAAATGAGTCTAAATCCCAAGTCTTCTTCTTCAATACTCCTCCCCAAACCCAAGCTAGCATTGCTCATATCCTGGGGTTTTCGATTGCTTCCCTCCCTGCCAAATATTTTGGAGCACCGCTCATTGACTCTTCCATCAAGCACTCCTCCTGGAACATCCTCCTGGAAAAATTGGAAGCTCGACTCTCTTCTTGGACCCTTCAAGCTCTCAACATGGCAAGTAGACTTACTCTCATCAAAGTTGTTCTACAGTCCATGCCCCTCTATCTCTTCTCCATTCTAGCCGCTCTGAAGTGGGTTATCAAACAGATCAAAACTTTGCAATGAAAATTCCTTTTGGGCTCCGCTGGTCTAAATCGAAAGTGGGCTTTAGTCAACTGGAATACAGTCTGCTCTCCGAAAGAATCAGGAGGACTTGGGCTCAGGAATCCTTCCCACAACAATGAGGTCATAGGAGCCCGTATATGGTGGAAATGGCTCTCAAATTCGCATATGCCATGGGCCAAATTATGGACCGCTAAATATGCTAATAATAGATCAACTGAATACCTACTAAGGCTATCTCCAGGAAACTCAGGCTCACTTATTTGGAATGCTTCCAAGCTTCATTTTGGACTCATACAATATCACAAATTTTGGGAAATCTGCAATGGTAACATAGCGAGATTTTGGGTTGATTCCTGGCAGCAAAATCCAAAGCTAATCGATACTTTTACCCACATCAGTAATGGAAAAGGCACAGGCATGGAGCAGGACAAAGTTAGCCAGCATTGGCTAAACACCAGCCACGACGAGTTCAGACAATGGAAGCACCCTTCTCACATAATTCCTCATGCACAGGAATTCACTTGGAATGCCCTCAGTGAAGAGCTCCAACGCAGGAAAATCAAATGCTCCGAGGATCCAGACACTCTTAGATGGGGGTACACTACGAGAGGTATGCTCACTACAAAGGAAGCCTACTCTCTAATGGACCCAATACCTCTCCCCCGTGACTCGCTTTGGAAACTTGGATGGGCTCCAGGTACATGGCCTAAGGTTTCCACTTTTCTCTGGCTACTCAGTCACAAAAGCATCCTTACTTGGGATAATTTGATCAAAAAAGGTTTCATTGGTCCTTCTCAATGTCCCAACTGTAATCAGAGCACTCAAACAATTCAACACCTCATGATTTCCTGCACTCTCGCCAACACTCTCTGGGAGAAAATCGACTTCAGGTGCCAAAAAAGAAAACCTGTTGGGGATATAACAGACATCATTCACAACTAGCCCAGGCAACCTTACAATAGTATTCTCCTCAACACTTTTTGGCAACTCATCCCCGGGCTCCTTCTATGGTCTATATGGAAGGAAAGAAACAAGAGAATCTTTAAGAATCAATCCACTCCTCTAGATATCATATGGACCAACCTCACCAGCAATCTTCAGGAATCTCTGGCTCTTCAATCCTGGTAGGACGAGGATTTTTCCAAACAACCTAAAGAGATAGCTATATGGTAGAATTGGAAATTTAAAATTTCGCAGGCCCCCAAATATAGCAGATGACACACCCCTGACTCTCCTCTGTCCTAGACCCCTCCGCCTCCTGGTATTGTCAAACTAAAATTCGATGGAACCTCTAGAGGCAATCTAGGTCAGGCTGGGTTCGGTGGCATCTTCAGGGATTCCAAAGGGGACGCCCTTATTGTCTATTATGGATCCATTGGTTGGGACACCAACAAATCAGCGGAGCTAGAAGGGCTTCTACAAGGATTACATCTAATACAGTGCTACAATTACACTCCCACCATCATTGAAGGGGACTCTCTGATTGTCATCAACTTGGAAAATTAGATCCTCCAAGTCACCAACTCGGCTAAGGTTGCTTCAAACTGGCACCTGGTTACTAGAATCGATCAAATTGGAAATTGGCTAAGAAACAACTAAGAAATCTCTTTCTCCCATGACAAAAGAGAGGGTAACAAAGTTGTTGATCTCCTAGCAAATCTAGGAGTAGAAAATGTCAACAAGCTACTTCATGGTCCTCTCAACATTATCCATGAACAATCCTCCTTGCAGAACTGCACTATTCTGGTGCACAAGGACCGATCTACACTGAATGCAGTTTATAGACAAGCGTGATGGGACTTCAACCTCCTGGCGAGTCACGAGGGCGCTCGCACGCAGCAGACATATGGCTCACTGCATTGCCATTACTCACGCAATTCCCATTACACCGGTGCGCTATTTCATTATGGTGCACTGCGCTCATGCTGTTTCACAAAAAAAAATATTGTGTTAACTAGTGCACCATGTAACATATAATGGACCGCACCGGGTCTCCTAGTTCACAAAGTGCACCGTATGGTGGTCCCTTGTTTGTGCAGGGATTTTATGCTACAAAAACTAACACTCGACGATTTTTATTATTTTGTCTATGTAAATCGGTGCAGTAGTTAACATGTAACACATAGGTTCTCCTTGTTGACACAAATCAGCGTACAGTGTGTTATACTATTTTGGTGATGGGTTTATAAGACCACTATGCACCAACGTTGGTGTGTACAGTATGAATGGTGCACCGGTTTGTTGAGATTTTTTTTTTACCTAAAAATTTGACAATCTAATTATAAAATAGATTAATGAATGATATGGTACAGGTTTCATGTTGATAAATAAATGGTTGATAAGAGATCAAATAAAAAAAATATTGATAACACATCAAGAAAAGAAAAAAATGCAAGTTCTTTTTAAATTATTTACAAAAAATATTATTTTTTAACTATATGTAAGTTTAACTAATATGTATTGTTTATTGTGTATCATGTAGAGCTACAAAATGACAAAGTTTGATCATCTTATTTCTGATCTAGGACCAAAAGAGCATAAAAGCTTGATGGAAAAATTACAAAATGATGAATCAGCTGAATGAAAAAATACTATCGATCCAATATTAATTTATTTTTTTAATTTTCATTAAGAATATACTTAAAATTATTGGATAACATGTTTCAAAAAATGTATTAATTCACATCTATTTAATATTCTATAGGGGCCAACAAATAAGAAAAGGAATGTTGTTCTAAGGAAAAAAAAAATAGAAGAGGTTAACGAAATGGGGGAAAACTTTTACAAAAGTTTGAAGGATCTAATGGAACGAATGTATAGACGTTCTTTTCACTTACAATACAAAAATCAATCCAATGATTCCAAGAAACAAATTTTATCTAAACTACAGGAAGAGTTTCCAGAGAATTGGTCAATGAGACATGTCAAAATTTAATAGCAAAAACGTACAACAACAACAACAAATAGGGAATGAAAATGTAATATTCCTTTAAATATTTGTATAGAATTATTTATAAATATCACTTTTGTTATATTTACATTTCATATATGAATATAAAAAATAAATAGTGTATTGTGATGTTACATTTTTAGGAGGATTATGAAAATATCAAAATATGAATGAGCCGATATCAGAAACATGATAGTAGGAATTTCCGAAAAGGTCTACAAGGAGATGGTCAAAGAAATGGAAAAAATTGCATCGCAGGATGATCAATCTCAACAACAATGTGCTTCAAATGAAATATGTAATCATTAAATTTTTCGATCATTAGGTACAATAAATAAACAACTTCGCATTGAATATTAATTTTCAAGAATTTTCTTGCAGAAAAGAAAAGAAAATGGAACCCATTTAGCACATAAAACAGAAAGAGAAGGAAGAAAAGGGTTGATATATAAGTTTATGAGTAATTGTTACTTCCTTATAACAAGTTAAGTAGATTTAATTTTTGTATTTTTTAACTTGTTTTACGAAAATCGTCATTGAATGTCTTCAAACTGGTGCCAACTTACAAAGAACCATTAGATGAATTGATTGACATTGGGTTAAATATCGGTTGTCAGTATATGTTGGCATATCAGAAATTAATTGTGGAATTTGTAAGCATCTATTGATCTTGTTTTACTTACCTCCATATATAATTAATAGAATAAAAAAAACTTTTATATTAAATATATTATTTTTTATGGGGTATAAAACTTGCAAGAAACAAAGTATGGAACTCTGCCAATAGATGAAATATTGAAACATGGCATACTACATGGTTTTGAAAGAATGTATGTAGTTCATGAGTCAATTGTTGCTATGGTACGTCGTTTCTTTTCAATTTACATTGATGTATATTATTTAATATTTCAATTTCCATTATTATCACCAATGTATATACACTCATTATAGTTTATTTTTATGTTTGTAGATGGAAGCTGAAGAAGAAGAAAAAGATCAAAACCATGAAAAGAACATTCATGAAAAATAACCCAACTCATGGAAGTAGCTCTAGCAGTGACAACAATTCATGTGAAGAATGATGATCACTATGTTTGGATATCCAGGAAAGGCGTTGTATGTTTTGAAATATGTGTCTATGAAATCAGACATTTTATTTAATGTAATGGACATAGTGTCCCAATTGAAAGACAAAGGGATACGAGTAACTATCCCATTTTGTATGACAAAGACTCTCTTATATATATATATATGTGTGTGTGTGCGTGTGTGTGTGTGTGTGTGTTTTAATTTATTCTATTTTGTTCTCCATTGTCACTGCGAAATGTAACACAACTGATTAAATTTATGGAATACTAAATATTATAATGAAGAGGTGTGGAATTTGATGATATGATATAACAAATTAATCCAAACATCACAATAAAATGAATTAATAAAAAATAAATTAACATGAATAGCGTTATAAGATGTGTCAAATTTTTATGAATAATGAATTTTAAAAAATCATAATAATTGCACTATCATAGATCGATGTTTCTAAAAAATACAAAATGAACACCGGTGCGTGTCAATTATTGTACACCGGTGCGTTTTTATTATACAACGGACCAGTGTGTTTATACGACCTATAGGCACCGCAAAAATACCAATACCAATTATAAATCTCGGTGCATTTGTATGATACTGTGCACTGGTGCGTTTATTTGAGTCTACGCACCGTGGTATTTGTACAAAATCTGGGCACTACACAAATACCAATATGAATTAGAATAGATGGTGTGTTTTTCTGATACTACGCACCAGTGTGTTTCTATAACTCGACATACATGTGCATTGAGACAACCTATGGGCATCGAATAAATCCCAAGACCAATTAGAACGGTCTTGTGCGTTGTATCACCAACACTATCCCCCAGTGCGGTTTTATACCTTGATGGTTGGTTCATGCACCTTAGACCACCACAAGCCACCTTCTAGATGACATGCATGGGTGTGTTGACACCTTAGTAGCACACCGATGAAAAAAACATCTGTAAAAACCTCTGACTACCCAATATTTTTAGTTCTATTCAAATTTCATTAAAAGCTCCTCCAAAACCTTTGTAACCCTAACCATAAGTTGTAGAAAATGTGTTTTTAAACATTTTGATGAATTTTATAACACCAAAAGCCTCCTTTATAACCTCCTCTAGAGGGTCTTTTCCTTGTACTGTGATATTTAGAGGATCGGTATTTCTCATGTTTAGGGTGCTGGCTTTGGTGTTGCTTCAATGTTGTGGCCATGGCAGCTCAGCTTCAAAAACTATAGATAATATCGATAATAATACTGGAAATCCAATGAATCCTCATGGAGAAGTGTTGAGTAATGGTTTATGGAATTCAATGATGATTAGAGGGCCTACAACTCCTGCAACTCCTTCTACTCCCTCCAAATGCAGAATTGAATATGGGTAAGTATCATAGGTTACGTTATTCTAATAATCTAATATAGGTAAAAATTAGTTAGTGTTAAAAAGACATGGAATCAAATCCCATTGAATGTGAAATTACAATGACTCGGTAGCTTATATAAAGAGGTTGAACAAGTAACAATAGTTTTGGCAACTTCCATGATCAAACTAGCTATAAACACAATAATCTAATATAGGTAAACAATAATTACTGTAAAACAAACAGGGAATCAAAGCCCTTTGAATATGAGGTTACAATGAGTCTTTAGCTTATATAAAGAGGTTGAAAAAGTAACAACAATTATGATAGCTTCTACGATTATATTAGATGTAGACATGTAACCATAGTAAATAATATGTATAAGTAATATTATATAGGTAATGTTCGATACGTGACTAGTGTGAACCTTGTACTCACTCTCACTTTACGCTTATCAAGTTTTTAAATATGATACAATAACTCCCTATATCATCAAGCTTGTAATAATACCTTATACGTTTCATATAAAGTGTGATTCATTATGTGAATTCTTACTACTTATAGCTTATCTACAACTATATTTAGTTTAAGTCAGCAACTTGGTTAAGCTCTTACACTAGATTTATGATTAGAGAGCTAGAATAGAGAGACTATACTTATGGTAATTGACATGCCTAATTAACACCACACATTCAGAGTAATATGATAGTACAACATGTTAGTTAGATGAAACAGACCATTTTCAAGCTTTATGGAGATAGTACAAACTAAGCCTATATCGGTATAAGTCACACAAGTGATGAAAAAAATTGTGTATCATACTCATTGTCATAGTAATATACATCATTAAGCTTATAATATTGATATGGGATATTCTTACTAAGCTAACTAATCGAGATTCTATATCGCTATCTTAACCACAACAAATTCTGCAAGGAATTCTCAATGCCAAAAAATTCATAAGGATTTGGGTAGAAGAAATATTCCATAGGTTTTTTAATATGGATGTTGAATGAAGATCTGTCACTCTGGCCATATTTAGTACTTGATTTCATAAAGGTAGAAGAAAAGGCTTGAACAATTTTTCTGAGGAAATAACTATCCTCTAACACATGGATCTCGATCGATTGATATCACTTACAAAAATAATGGGTATCGGAGAACATCGTTTTTTATTTTCATTATGGATCCATATATGTATGTGTAAGAGATTTAACTCCCCCCTGAAGAAAAAATTTTAGGGAAAGGAACATGCAGCAATTTTATTCAACTAAGAGAACTAGATTTTTTAATTGATAATAATATGATATTTTGAAGGCATAAACTTAAACCAAAATGCAAGGAAATCGGATATTTGGAAAATGTATGTAAGCTATGAAGAATTCAATTTATTATTTTCCAATATGATTAGAATATTTTAATTCGAAAATCAAGTGATATTACTAAAAATAAATATTTGGTTTCATTTCCATGTGAAATTGTCTTTCAGAAGAATAAAAGGAAAAGTAGGAGGATGAAAATAGTAGGTATTTTCTTCTACCTAGAAATTTGGATAGAACAAGACAGTGAGAGTGCACACAACAATAAAACAACAAGAGCACACGAAACGAGAAGATAGCGAGAGGATGATGCCGAAGATTAGAGAAAACCTCCGAACACAGAAAATAAAATTGAAAAAAATTAAATAAACAAAAAACATACTTAAGCATAAACCATAAACCTTACCTTCTCACCTTCGCTTTATCCCTTCCTTTCCCTTGAAAAAGCACAACACAAATAGAGCCAGACAACCCCTGCAACAACACAACACAAACACAACGAGACAACACCCCTGCAAAAATACAACATAAACAGAGCGAAATAACACTCGTGCAACATCACAAAAAAATCAAAGTGATACATGAAACAATAGAGCAGCAACAGAGAAATGGTAACTAACCAAATGGTAACGAACCCAAAACATATGATGGTCTGGGGGCTGATATACTTATAAGAAAATTTCGGGCAAATTATTTTAAAAAATTCAACTGATCTAATAGTTCGGTTGGACTATTGGTTCGATCGAAATTATGTTGTCACTTTTCCCATCTCCGGCTAAAAATATGTTTTCCCACGTTTTCGATATGCCGTCAATGTAAACGGAAAAATTAGTTCGGTCCAATTAATTTCAAAATTCGGCTGGACTTTTTAATAGTTCGGTCGAAATTTTATAGGAGGTTGGTCGAATTGTTGGGAAAATGAAATTTCTAACTGCGTTTCTCATGAAAGTGTAACCCACCATGACACTTTTACCCAGCCAACACCACGATCATTTGATCTCTTTAATGAAATAATAATCTTATTAGAGCGGCAGATTGTCTACAATGGATCTAAGGTTAATGCGTTGGAAGCTTTTGCAATATTTGGATTCAAATGCCCTGAGAGAAAAGGCACTACAAAATTCCTACAAGAGGTATTTAGGTTATAAAATTTCAAAATAATTATTGCTTTCATCAAATTGGAGCTTTCTAACTCTAATATTACATTATACTTATGTTTCCTTGCCAATACTACATTGTAGTTACAAGATACATTTCAGAAGGATCAGGAACAATATTGGGCATACAAAATGAATTGTTACATCTAAGAAGGATCAAGAGAAATACTCGATAGAAGAAAGGTGGCCTCAAAATTATGTCTTTGTAAAGGGATAAAGTGCTGAAATTTTTTGAAATATGTAGATACAAATTCCCTGAAAGAAAAGGTACTACAAACTTCCTACAAGAGGTATTCAGGTTATAAAATCTCAAGATAATTATTTCTTTCATTAAATCAGAGCCTTCTAATTTTAATAGTAAATTGTACTTATATTTCCTTCACAATAATACATTGTAGTTACATGTTACATTTAAGAAGTATCAAGAAAAATATTGGGAAGACAAAAGGTGACATTACATCCATGAAGGATCAATAACAGTACTGGGAAGACAAAAGGAGCCCTTATCATTATGTCTATGTCAAAGAATTTATATTTAAATTCAAGTAGTCTAATGTAGGTTGGTATTTGCAAAATGAGTTAGTAGTCCCTTATGGTAAGAAAAAAAGTCACTGAGAAGCTTTGGTGTTAAATAGGAACCATGTCCCCAAAATACATATATTCAAGGCTTGTTTTTCAATTGAATGGCTTCTTTTCAAGTGGAATTACATTGCTTACATATTTAAAATAGTACATGGTGAGATGCTTCAGAATCTATATATTTGTTTGATTTGAGATCACTCACATGTTATTTCAAAATGTTAGTATTAGATAAAAATCATTAGGAGAAAGTTAAAGGATATCTTACCAGAACCATTTTTGTCTGTAGATTATAATTGTTGCCTTCATTGGCACCAGTGTATTCTTGTGGACTGAAATGCAACCATAAAACTTTAGGTGATGCAAATATGTACCTTGGTGCACTCATTTTCATGCTCATGACCAACATGTTCATTGGATTTTTATAATTTTTCACTAAAATTTTTGGACTCACTGTGTTCTTCAACAATGGGAGCTTTCATTATTCCTACTTTTGTGTGGAGAATTCCGATGTCATTGTTCGAAGGTGGTATTTGGGTGATGATGAATTACTATACCATTCGATTTACCTGCAATTACCATCAATCAATCATTTGTTTATCATGATTTTATACATTCTCAATAACGTAATCATAATTCTAATTAATTCTCATTTCATTTTTCCTTCTCACTGACACGAGTCCTTTTTGATGGAAATTTCTGATAATTTCAAACAAAACAGAGGAAGCAAAGTTCCTCAACTCAACACAAAGAAATGAGAAATTTGGACAAAGAAGATATGGAGAAAAGCTCTGTTTTTATTAACCATAAAAATGACAATAAATTACAAACTTCTTCAGAACTACAGTTCTGGAATCATCAAAAACTCCATACTCTGTTTTTACAAATTCTGTAAAAAAAAATAAAAAACAGACAGTTGCTGAAACACGTGTTTACCCCAACAGCCAGACAAACTTGCACCGCAGGTACAAACCTGTCGGTACTCTCCACTCGTAGAATGCATGCTGCTGCCGTCGTCCGAAACACAACACTGCTTTTCTTGCTGTTTCTTCTGCTCTGTCTATTTCTCTGCCTTCAAACTCTCAAACTAAATTCTTCTATTTCTTCTAACCTTAAAATGAACTGCTGTTTAACATATTTATAAGCAAAAAAACATTTTTGACTTATAATATAAAAAATACAAAATATCTTCTGATCTTTATCTGCGTATTGAATGCAGATAGGCGGTGAGAGTTAACGTGCTGGATTTTGGTAAATAAAATCGGCTGAGTGCAGGCTCAATAAATTCTGCAAATTTATTGCTTGACTTTCAGCCATCTGCCTTGCTAAAATATCTGCGGCAATCAGATTTTCCGTCCAGCTGTTTATGTTGCAGTTGGAATTAAATTCCAACACTCCCCCTTAATTTCAACTGCTGGGTTTTTCACCATACCCAGGCATTCTCTAAAATGATCAAAACTTTTCTTTGCCAATGGTTTTGTCAAGATGTCAGCTCGCTGATCCTCTGTTCTGCAGTGCTGCAAAACAATCTCACCATTGTTAACCAATTCACGTATGAAGTGAAATTTGGTGTCTATATGCTTTGTCCTTTTATGAAAAACAGAATTTTTAGACAATGCTATTGCCGAGCTATTGTCACAGTAAATAGTTGTGCCCTTTTCTTGTTCATGACACAAATCTCTGAGAACTCTTCTCAGCCACACTGCTTGGCATGCTGCTGCTGTTGCTGCCACGTACTCTGCCTCTGCTGTTGACAAAGCCACAATTGGTTGCTTCTTGGAAGCCCATGAGATGGCTCCCGATCCCATATGAAACACATATCCCGATGTGCTTTTCCTATCATCAATACTTCCAGCCCAATCACTGTCAGTGTAACCTGTCAACATGAAACTTTCAGAAGAGGAGTAAAGTATACCAAACCCCTTCGTTCCATTCACATACCTTAGAATCCTCTTGGTTGCCTGCCAATGAGTCTCTTTCGGTCTTTCCATGAATCTGGAGATTAAACTCACTGCATGCATAATGTCCGGCCTAGTTGCAGTCAAGTACATAAGGCTGCCAACTATGCTCTTGTACAACTTTGGATTAAAATCCTTGCTGCTGTCTTCTTTGGTCAATTTCAACCCCATTACAGTTGGAGTTACAGCTGCCTTGCTATTCTGCATGTTAAATCTCTTCAACACTGCTTCTACATATTTACCTTGGGAAATGAAAACACCATTTTCACTTTGGTCTACTTCAATTCCAAGAAAATATCTTAAGAAACCCAAATCAGTCATTTCAAATTCACTTTTCATGACTGCTTTAAAATCAGCAATGAGAGAAGCATCATTGCCACTAAAAATTAAATCATCTACATATAAAACAACAATAAGAATCTTACCGTCATTCTCCTTTATGTAGAGTGTGGGTTCACCATCACACTTCTCAAACCCATTCTGAATCAGATAAGCATCTATTCTGCTGTACCATGCTCTTGGAGCTTGCTTCAGCCCATAAAGAGCCTTCTTCAGTTTGCAGACTTTATGCTCTTGGCCTTCAACTTCATAGCCTGGAGGTTGTTCAACATAAACCTCTTCTTTTAACACTCCATTCAGGAATGCAGATTTAACATCCATCTGATAAATCTTCCATTTGTGTTGTGCCGCAATAGACAACATTGTTCTCACTGTTTCCATCCTTGCTACTGGTGCAAAGGTTTCATCATAGTCTTTGCCTTGTTGCTGCTTGTAGCCTTTCACAACAAGTCTTGCTTTATGCCTGTCAATCTTGCCTTCGGCATTGCTTTTGGTCTTATAGACCCACTTAACTCCAATGGCATCTTTGCCTTCAGGGAGGTCCACTAACTCCCATGTTTTACTCTTCTCAATTGCACCAATTTCTTCATTCATTGCTTCAATCCATTTATCTTCATTTACAGCATCTTCAAAATGAACTGGGTCATCAACATGACAATACAAAGCGAATAATGAATTCAGACCGGTATTGTTACTTACCTCTCCTTGTTCATAAATCTCATTCAGATTTCTGAATCTTGGTCTTCTTGGTGTGCTTGGAGTTCCATCCAAACTTGAGGGTATTTCTGATCCCTGTGGTGTGCTTGGAGAAGCACTTCCTTGATTTCTCAAGGCTGTTCGAATTCCAGCTTGTGGTGTGGTTTGTTGTACTTGCTGTGGTGGAGGAGGAGCCACCAAAGGAGGGTTATTTGCTGCTGTCCCTTCCTCTTCTTCTTCGTGAGACACAATTGTCTTCACATTCACTGTCTTCTCTAAGCTTCCATCCCAAGCTTCATCTTCAATGAACTGCACATCTCTGCTTACTATCAACTTCTTGGTCAATGGATTATAGATTTTGTATGCTTTTGACTCATCACAATAGCCAATAAAAACACACTTCTCCCCCTTACTGTCAAGCTTCTTCCTTAGCTGATCCGGTACATGTGCATATGCTACACAGCCGAATACTCTCATGTGAGTGAAAGTTTGCTTTTGACCACTCCATGCTTCTTCTGGTATTTTGTTCATGACAGCTTTAGTTGGGCATCTATTCAAGATGTAAACTGCGCAAGTGACAGCTTCTACCCAATACTCATGCGGCAAGTGTTTTGCCTTCAGCATACTCCTGACCATGTCCAGAATGGTCCTATTCTTCCTTTCTGCAACACCGTTTTGCTGAGGTGTGTACCTCGCGGTGAACTGCTTTTGTATGCCGTTCTCTCTGCAAAAACGCAGAAAGTCTTTGGAGATGTACTCTCCACCTCTATCTGTTCTGAGCACTTTGATATAATGCCCACACTGCTTTTCAACAAGAGTTTTGAAGTGGCGAAATTTCTCAAACATTTCACTCTTCTGTTTCAGCATATACACCCATGTCTTTCTGGTGTAATCATCAATGAAAGTTAAAACATATTTATTTCCGGCAAATGATGGTATTTGCATCGGTCCACACACATCAGAGTGAAAAATTTCCAATGGTGCTTTTGCCCTTATACTCTTTCCTGCTGGAAAGCTTTCTTTGTCTTGCTTGCCCAAGATGCAGCCTTCACAAAGGCTGTCCGGTTTCTCGATCAATGGCAATCCCTTTACCATTCCCTTTCTGTGCAACAGATTCAAGCCTCCGAAATTGAGATGTCCAAATCTCAAATGCCACAACCAATTCTCATCTTTCACTTGTTCTTGAAAGACTTCTTGAGTTACAGCTGCAATAGTTCTACCTTCCTTCAAATCCGCCCTGAGTTTGAGAGGAAACATTCTATTGCTGGTCATCTGCACCTGTGCAATGATCTTCTTACTTGGAGGTATGTCTCTGATTGTACACATATCATATTTGAAGAACACATTATAACCTTTGTCAATGAGCTGTCCAATGCTCAAAAGATTACATTTCAGACCAGGTACATAGTATACCTCTGGCACAATCATCTGTTCTCCATTTCTTGCTCGGATACTGACTCTGCCCTTACCCTTGACAGATATCTTACTATCAGTTCCTGTTGTTACCTCATATTTCACATTTTCATCCAGATTGGAAAACATTGCAATATTTCCAGTCATGTGATTACTACAACCTGAGTCTAAGAACCAAAAATCATCTTGTTTGTCTTGTGCAATGTTACATGCTAACAGCACAATATTTGGATTCTTATCTTCTTCATTTGCAAAATTAGCATTCTGCCTATTATTCATGTCATTTTTCTTTTTCCTACATTCATTGGCATAGTGCCCATATTTCTTACAATAATGACATTGGACTTGGGATTTGTCATACCTTTGTCCATGAGCTTGTTGTTTGCCTGAACCTTCATCTTGGCTCTGATTGCAGCTCCTTCCGCTTGTGCTTGCAGGATTATTTCTGCCTTTGTTTTGGCTTCTTCCACGACCTCTGTTATTTGCTCTGCCTCGACCTTTTCCTTGGCCAAAAGACATCTGAGTCTTAATGCTTGCTCAAAAGAGGAATCTGTTCCTCTACTCAGTCTGTGTTCATGAGACATAAGAGAAGCACTGAGTTCATCTACTGTGAACTGTGAGAGATCCTTTGTTTCTTCTATTGCTACCACAACAACTTCAAACCTTGATGGTAAACTTCTCAAGATCTTCTCAACAATCCTTCTTTCTTCAAGGATTTCGCCATGAGATCTAATCTGGGTTATCAACCCAATAACCTGAGTGAAGAAAGAATCTATTGTATCAGATTCCTTCATGCTGAGTGTTTCAAAGTATCTCCTCAACATCTGCAACTTTGCAGTCTTCACCTTCTCCATGCCCTGATAAGCAGTTTTGAGAATATCCCATGCTTCCTTGGATTTTGTTGCTGCTGCAATCCGTGGGAAAACACTTTCATGTACTGATTGGAAGAGAAAAAAGAGGGCTTTGGCATCCTTCTTCCTGTCGCTCTTCAACTGGTCTCTTTGTGCTACTGTCAAAGCAGCCAACGTTGCTGCATCTGCAGGTTCAGCATAACCAGTTTCAACCAGCTCCCATATTCCTTGAGAAGAAAACAATGCTTTCATTGTTATGGACCAATAACTGTGATTTTTCCCATTAAACTGTGGCAGTTGGGAATTTGTCAAACCAGTTCCAGCATCTGCCATCTTCGCTGTAAAAGAAAAGAAAAGATGCTGACTGTATAATAAAATAAGCAAGAACTTTCTCTGCTGGAGAAATCTGCTCAATGAACTTCTTACAGCTCCTGCAGTGAAAAACAAACTCTATTTTTGACTCACTGAGTGCCTAGACCAGCTCTGATACCATGATGGAAATTTCTGATAATTTCAAACAAAACAGAGGAAGCAAAGTTCCTCAACTCAACACAAAGAAATGAGAGAAATTTGGACAAAGAAGATATGGAGAAAAGCTCTGTTTTTATTAACCATAAAAATGACAATAAAAATTACAAACTTCTTCAGAACTACAGTTCTGGAATCATCAAAAACTCCATACTCTGTTTTTACAAACTCTGTTTTTTTTAACACAGATTTCAGTTGCTGAAACACGTGTTTCAGCAACAGTCAGACAGTTGCTGAAACACGGACGCAGTTGCTGAAACAGCCTGTAGAATGCATGCTGCTCCCAAAACACAGCGACTCTGTTTTCTTGCTGTTTCTTCTGCTCTGTCTATTTCTCTGCCTTCAAACTCTCAAACTAAATTCTTCTATTTCTTCTAACCTTAAAATGAACTGCTGTTTAACATATTTATAAGCAAAAAAACATTTTTGACTTATAATATAAAAAATACAAAATATCTTCTGATCTTTATCTGCGTATTGAATGCAGATAGGCGGTGAGAGTTAACGTGCTGGCTTTTGGTAAATAAAATCGGCTGAGTGCAGGCTCAATAAATTCTGCAAATTTATTGCTTGACTTTCAGCCATCTGCCTTGCTAAAATATCTGCGGCAATCAGATTTTCCGTCCAGCTGTTTATGTTGCAGTTGGAATTAAATTCCAACACTTTTTCCCTGCAGGTTTCTTGGATAATTTTTTCGCATCTTCGTAGTTCATCAAATGGCATCATTCATGTTCTGTTTTATATCAAAAGTTTTCATAATGATGGTCATAAATAATACCAGAGGATCCTTATATGTTATCATATTCAATCTTATAAAATTCATTCTTCCTAGAGGTTAGTATTCTTTTTTCTTTCTAACTCATGGGCATAAAATATTTCTAAGAGAAAAACGAGGAAATTATCCAAGACCAGAATGTTAAGAAACTACTACATTACTTTGTCACTATCATCAAATCATATTATTTGTCATTTAACAATGAAGAAATAATTTACAATCAAATTAATATCTTGATGGATTTAAAATGCGGATAGTGTCCCAAAATGGCTAATATGGGAATACTAGTGCTCGCCTTTAACGTATATAGTGAATGTGATCTTCGTGAATGAGATGGTTGTTCCTAGATGTGCGATTGTAATATTTTAACCTTTTTAATCAAGAAATGACTCTGAAATTCTATAGAATGAGTGTATTATTAATTATGAAGAGGTTTTATGCAAGTATGCATCACATTAACTAGTTTTATGGAACCATGTCAACCTTCAGAATGTAGGCAACACCACGAATCTATGCACTGAAGCGTCATAAAATATTTACACATAATTATTAGTGTTAGATAGGAGCTGGCGATTTATTAGGATTTTCATTAGTCCTGACTGTTTTTTGTTGTTTAATTTGGCTTTTGAGATCGAAATCATGAGTTTCTTAATTGTACACATACTTGCCATTCTCTTTTTGTTTATCTCTATTTTATCAAATATTTTCCAATATGAAATGACATGTGATTTATTTGTCGATATATCTTTGGAAACCACAAGCTTTTATTTCTGAATAATCTTATGAAGAAATGAAATCCCAATAGAATTGGTACAGAGAAGGGACTCAATAAAAGACCATCAAGTTCAAGAAGAGGATGTTTCTTCTATTCTGTGTCTTCTTCAAATGCTGATAATACTGAAGATAGATTGAAATTGTTGCAATATGTTATAGGTGCATCCATATCATGTTCTTACGACATTGATGGGGTCAGTGGTGCAGGGAATACAATTACCATCGATGTCTTAGATCGAAGGAAGATTGGAGGATATATTGAGGGTGATACCTCAATTTCTCGAAAAGCAGGAAACCTTTGCTAAATTTTTTGGTTACTATGAGTATAATGACATATATTCTCGACATGTCACTATCCAAGAATCACTGTTATAATTTTCATTTATCCATATTCTGGATGATGTTAACATGGAAATGAAAGTTGCAAGTCTACAAAGCTAATGAATTTCTCTCTTGGCATGGTGTCGAATTGTCACGATGCTAACTTGCAAAAGATTATAATTTGAAGGCCTTTGTGGATGAGGTCATGGAACTTCTGGAATTAGACAATTTAAGGGATGCAAGGATAGCTTTGCTATGTGTGACTTGATTTTCGCTAGAAAAAAGGAAAAGGCTAAAAATTGTTGTTGAGCGTTTACCAAGTCGTATAATTTTCATGGATGATCCCACTTCTAGTTTGGACTTTAGATCAACCACAATTGTTATGTGAGTGGCTCGTAACACAATATATATTGGAAGGATATTTATATGTACCATTCATTAGTGCAACGTTGATTTTGATGAGATAAAGAAATGTTTGGATTCTATGATTAAGTCAACGTAGGTGGTTATTGAGCTTCCTTACGTTTTTGTCGAGACAATGGTGATTTTTGAATTCGCATATTGTGATTAGTATCTGATAGAAACTTTACCATATTTTACAAATAGTATTCCATTATATGTCAAGCATGACATCAATGCATATATATGAAATATCAAGGACTGCCATAACTCCTCACATAATTATTTAATCAATGATATTGTAATTGATTTTTAATTAAATACTTTTTTTATAGATTTATTTTAATGGTTAGATATTTTTCTCAATTCATTGTTTATCTTGCCTATAAAGAGACAAAATTGATATTGTATTGTCTTCAAAGAGACAATAGCTAGGATTAAAGACATATTGTCTCTTTAATCCCAGCTATTTTTTGCGGAGAGAAAAAATGAAATTGTTTCTTATCAGACAATAATGTTGAAAACAATGCAACAAGAAAATTCTTAGTTTAATTTTCCCAAAATCAATTAGGAGAAATTCGAATTCTAATTTCAGTAAACTATTTGCAGGAAGTTAACTAAGGTGACATGGGTTTTTCACTTAGTTAACTCAGTTAATTCAAGTTGGAGACACTTGAGTTATGTTTAGTTATGATTGGTTGCTAATTTCTAGTAATCGGGTTTTGTTAAATTGAGTTAAAAATGAGTTAACCTAGTTCTAACTAATTAACAAATACTGAAGGGTCCAGTAATGGGTTTTAACTTGAGAAAATCTTTCAGTTAACTTATCGAATAAGTCAAAATAATTGATGCATGTAGTTAACTTTAGTTACCAAGTTGAGATTAGAGTTCAAGAGTAACGTACCCTCAGTTACAGAGTTACCTGCGTTGTAAAAATGGTGAATCCAGTCAAAAAAGGGCCTACAAGAACTGCTCATTTATTATTGAAGAATTTCCCCAAATAATAGGGGCTAATTCCCAAGTAAACAATGCAACAAAATAAGGATCTGGGTAGAAACAAACTTGGCTAAGTATTTACAAGGCTTGTCTATGAAGTAGTGAGATAGTTTTTACTAATGCATAGGTTGCTAAGGCTTGAGCAAGAATTATAATTCTTTTCATGTTTCTAACTTATGAAATATACAAAGAGCAAGTTTTTTTAGTTGAGGCTTTCCTTGGAAAATCATTGTGTAATGTGTGACTGAATCTTCTATCATGTTTGTGTTGTGATTTCATGATTGATTAATTTCTTTCCGCTAAAGGGTAGCGTAAATGCAAGTCCATTTTTTTACTATGTTACAATTAGAAGTTTGAATCTACAAATAATTTGTACACAGTATCAAACTAGGAATCAAAATAGAACAAAAATATTCTGAGGTTGTCTTTTGCAGGTGAAAGCAAATTTGCATAACCATCCTTCAAGAGCAGCATGACCTTCTATGGACTGCAACTCGTATATGCTCTTAAGCGAAGCTCAAATGCTGTAGCATGGAAGGAAAAAATGGAAACAATGTTGGAAGAAAATGGGCTGAAGGAATTCATAGATATTGCTATTCTAAAGACTCCAACTACTGATGTCCAAGATCTTGCGGATTAGAAGAAATGTGTAGCAAAGATGATAAGGATCATATTGGAAGGAGTATGAGATCCTATTGTCTCGAATCTCCATGGGAAATATACTCCATATGCAATGTGGCAGGACTTGAAGGACTCATTTCAGAACAACATACACCACAAAACGCTGGCACAGAAGGAAAATCTTTAGAACATTAAGATGGAAAATATCAACTAAATACCATAGTGTTTGAACATGTTCACCCAATGCCAAAAAGAAGTTGGGAGTGTTAGTATTACAATTATAGAAAAATGATTTGGTAAGCCTAGCACTTGCAATTTTGGTTAGTAAAATTCAAAATTATCTATCATTTCATTCGAATGTGTAAAATGGTATGTGAATCATGCTTCCGAAACGCAAAGTCTTTACTTTGATTTTTTTAAGTTTTATTTCAAATTTAGTAGGGATTTGAGTACACATTTAAATCAATACTTAACAGTATAATTTGAAGAATGAAAATAAAAATTAGTACATATATATATATATATATATATATATATATATATATATATATATAATCAAATTCGCAGATAGACAGTAGGGGAAGGGAAAAAGGAAACATGAAATCAATGAACAATAACCCAGGCCTCTCGCTCCTCTGAATCTTGCAAGTGAATGGCTGCTATGGTTTTCGTGTTCCTTCATAGAGGCGATTACTGTCCAATGAAATTGGGTGACAAAGGCAGAAACCTAGACACAGACGTCTCAACAAATCGCTCATTTACATGGCTCCGTATCTTTCTGTTAAAATTGGACAACTAGGTCCAAACTCCATGTTGTGATGCTCAGGTGAAGATACCAATATTTTTATTGGGTTCCTATTTCTGAGGGGTGTAAGATCAATATAAAATTGACCTTAATTTGATGAACAGAACATTTATTTTGAATTTATTTTTAATAATTTCAAATATGTGCAGGTCGGCCTCAAGGTTATACACCCCCAGCAGATGTGTGACACACCTCAATGATGGATATATATACAGTCAATGTTGGAGAGCATTTCACTCACTCACTCATCACACACATCTCCTTCTCTGATTGGATATGAGCTTCTAAGAAGCAGTTCTCACGTGGGAAAAGGACGACGCTGCTGAAGCTGGAAAAGTGACGAAATTTCTGCAGTTATGGTTTCTAGGAAAGCTTGACCAGCATTGACTTTGGTCAACGCATGGTCTGAATTAGCTGAAATTTGCTGTAGAGTTCGATTTTTGAAGGTCGTACTCATTAGCACAAAAGTCGAGGTCAACAGGTTAACCGAAGTTGGAGCTGCGTTGAATTTTCTGGACTGCGTTTACTTTTCTGGGGTTGACTTTAAGTTGATTGGGTGACTGATTTGAAGACTGCTATGACACATTGTGGGTTGGTAGACCAAGAAATTTTTTTTGGTTGAAGCATCCTGCTAACTCTCGTAATGCAACAACACATTCTCATGTTTCTGGTTTGTCTTCTATAGATCCACTGGTATGTTCTATCAGCGTTTTACTTAAATATTTATGTGATTGCTGTAATAAAAATAAAGTTGCATCAAGCATACAACATCTACATAAATTTACATGGTATCAGAGATGAGGTGAAGACAAGCCCTATTTGTAGCAATCATCGGAAAGGATAATGGGTTCCACAAGCTATAGTTTCAACGAGGAAGAAAAATTGACTAGGAAGGATGACTTCCATGCTTGGAAAATGATATTGGATCTCAAATTGGAAGACCAAGATGTCATGGACTATGTGCAGGGTAAAATCCAAGAACCTCCATCCACTGCTACTGCTGCTGCCAAAACAAAGTATAAGAAGCGGGAGATCAAAGCAAAGTTGATGATAAGGGAATCCATTCATAAAAGCATGGTGGCCTACATCTCTGAGTTGGGCACATCTAAAGAGATGTATGATAAATTGATCCTCGTGTTCAAGGACAACAATGCGAATCAAGTACTATTCTTCAAGAATAAATTGAAGAATCTGAAGAAAGGCAGGGATGAGCCTATCCAATCATACTTTCTGAAGCTAACTGAAATCAGGAACAATCTGCTAGCTATTGGGGAGAAAATAGCTTATCGAGGAATGGTTCCCATCACACTTGGAGGGCTCTCATCTGAATGGCATGTGTTCAACACTTCCATTCTAAATAATAATGTGATACTGAATTTGACGAAGTACTATCAATATGTGTTCAAGAAGAATCACGAATGAAGGAGTATGGAAATTAAGGAAATGTTGCATACGCTACTCATTTTAGAAAGAAGAAATCTGGTGGTCCGAATAATAAGGGAAAAGCAGCGGCCCAAGGAAATAAAGGAAAATGTTTCAGTTGTCATAGGCCTGGTCACTATGCTAGAGAATTTCCTTTCAAGAAGGATTCTCCCGATATTGATGACAACAACAACAACCCAAGGAATGGTAATCAAAGGAGAAAAAAGTTCAAGGAAAAAGGAGGGCTTCCTCCAGCGGAAATGATCAACCCTTCAAAAGGTCAAGAAACTCTAGATTTGAGGAATCACATGTTGTTCATAAAAGAAATAAATACATTATTGTATCTTCCCTGTCTGTTACATCCCCACCCGACACTATGGATGTATGGTTGATAGATAGTAGTGCCTCAAGGCATATCACTGGGTTCAAGGAAGCACTTTCTGATATTATTGAGAAGGATAATAATATGGAAATTATCCTTGGAGATAATGCCACATATCCCATGAAAGGGATAGGGACTGTGACCCTCCACTTTTCTAAAGGTCAGGTCCTTCACTTGTAGGATGTACTCTATATACCAAATTTGAAGAATAACCCTGTGTCTATATCCGCCATGGAAGACAAAGGTTTCAATGTGGCATTCACTAATGGAAAGGTGCTCATCTGGAAGAAGAGCCTTAAAAAAGCTATCTCGATTGGGTTTAGAGTTGATACACTCTACCAGGTTGTAGGAAGTCTGTTGGGAGCAATGACATGTGATACTATTCGCCAGACTGAACTATGGCACCAAAGTTTTGGACACCTTCACTACAAAGCCCTTCCCAAAGCAAGGAAGGTGTTGACAAGGATGCCCGAGTTTCCAAATAATCATGAAGGTGTATGTAAGGGTTGTGCCGAAGGAAAGCATACAAGGGGACCTTTCCCCTCTAGTGTCACAAAGACATCTGATATCTTGGAATTGATCCATTCTGATCTATCTGGTATGTTGCCTGTGACATAGTTGGGAGGATGTTCATATTATATGATGTTCATAGCTGAATTCTCTCACAAAACGTGGATATAATTCTTAAATAAGAAGGATGAGGCTTTCATGTGGTTCTGTACATTCAAAGCCTTGGTGGAAAATATGACAGGGAAAAAGATCAAGATTTTGAGATCTGATATTGGCACTGAATATGAGTCAAATGAGTTCAAGGAATTTTGCAGACAAGCTGGCATTAAGAGGGAGACCACAACTATCTATACTCCTGAACAAAATGGTGTTGCTGAACGAAAGAACCGGACCATTGTGGAAGTTTCCCATGCCATGCTATGTGACCACGGTCTGCCAAATTTTCTATGGGGAGAAGCTGCAAACACTGTCGTGTACATACAAAATTGATGCCCACATTTCACTATAGAATCCAAACCTCCCAAAGAGTTTTTCTCTGGTAATAAACATGAAGTCTCACATTTTATAGTTTTTGGATGTACCGTCTAATTTCATGTGTTGAAAGAAAAGAGGAGCAAGTTGGATGCTTCTGGGAAGAAAGGAATGTTTGCGGGTTATAGTGAAATTTTGAAGGCCTATAGAGTTTATGTGCCTGGTCAAAAGGAAGTGGAGATATGCCACAATGTTACCTTTGACAAAGATACTTCCCTGAGGAAATTAGTCAATCTTCCAAGATCTAGGGAAGATAATGAAGCAAGGCCTAGAAATAAAGAGAAACCGAAGGATGAAACAATGCCTGATGTTGAAGGACCGATGGACCTGATTGATCCACCTCCTTCACTAGGAAAGATACCATCATGACTCAGGGACACTCTCAAGGATGTTGAGGGACATGCTTCCACAAGGGGGACATTCCATGAAAGCAATAAGCTGAATAGATACCAAGGGCATCTAGTAGCCATGAGTACTATTGTACAATCTGAGCCTGGATCCTTTGAGGAAGCCGTAAAGCATCAAGTCTGGAAGGATGCTATGCATGAGGAGTATGAGCCCATTATGAAAAATTATGTCTGGGATGTGGTTCAACAACCAAAGGAAAAAGCATTTGTCACCATGAAATGGCTCTTCAAGATCAAGCATGGATCTGATGGAAGTGCTGAAAAGTTTAAGGCAAGATTCATTGCCTCTGGCTTCTCTCAAAAGGAAGGTATAGATTATGATGACATATTTTCACCTGTGCCCCGATATACCACCATTAGATCTATTATAGCTCTTGATGCTACATAAGGATGGAGTCTTCATCAGATGGATGTGAAGACCGCATTTCTACATGGTGTGATAAAGGAAGAGGTATATGTGGAGAAACCTCTGGGGTTCGAAGTCCAGGATAGGGACAACCATGTATGCAAGCTGTAAGAGCTGGGTATCGCAGGACAGATAGCCACGACGAAATGGCCACTCAAAGTACACATCCAAACCTTTACCTCAAGATTTTTAAGGGAAAGCCTCTCATTTTGGTGATGTATGTGGATGACGTCTTCCTGACAGGTGCTGACCCTCTCATTCATCAGTGTATGAGGGAGCTCGTTGCTGAGTTAGAGATGAAGAACCTAATACTGATGCACTACTTCCTAGGCTTGGATGTCTTGCAGAGACCTGGCGAGATTTTCCTTTCTCAAGGAAAATACATTGTGAAGCTTCTAGAAAGATTTGCTATGGTGGAATGCAAGTTCATGTCAACACCAATGGAACTCAACTTCAAGAATTTGAGTGGCAGTGCTACTGGGCCCGTATTGCCAAATCCTACTGAGTATCATCAAGTTGTAGGGGCCCTAAGATTCTTAGTGAACACCAGTCCAGATATATGTTTTGCAGTGAAAAATTTGAGTCAACAGATGGTTGAACCTTATCACTTTCACTGGGTTGGTGGCAGGAATCTTCGGAGATACCTTCGAGGCATGATAAACGATGGGCTGAGATCCACTGCCACGAGCATCACACTCCTTGGATATAGTGATTCCGATTGGGCTAGCAGTCTGGTGGATCATAAGAGCACATCACGATGCTACTTCAATATTGGTTCTGCTTCGATCTCATGGATGAGCAGGAAGCAGAAGTTTGTGGCTTTGAGCACAACAGAGGTCGAATACATTGCAGCAAGTATGGCATGTTTTGAAGCAGTTTGGTTGTGAAAGCTCTTTATTGAGTTGTTCAGACATGTGCTAGATACCACCATGATACTCTGCGATAACCAGAGTGGGAGTTGCTTGTTGGAGAATCCAGTCACTAGCAAAAAATGATGAAATTAATCACTAGATGACTAAAAATGTTAGTCACCGCTATTATTTCAAGTGAATTACTACTAAGTTTGAGCAATTTTATGTGACCGAACTAAAAATGACTAACTTAGATCACTAATTTAGTCTTGGAATAAAATATACGACTAGCTAATAAGTGACTAAACTAAAAGAGACTAACTTAAACAACTAATTTAGTCATGGAATAAAATATACGACTAAATAGTAAGTGACTAAACTAAAAGAGACTAACTTAAATGACTAATTTAGTCTAGGGATAAAATATATGACTAGATAATAAGTGACCAAAGTAAAAGTGACTAACTTAAATGACTAATTTAGTCTAGGATTAAAATATATGACTAAATAATAAGTGACAAAATTAATAATGATTAATGTAAATGACTATTATAGTCCAAGAATAAAAATATGGCCTAATAACAAGTGCAAAAAGTATATGGATTAGTCATTTATGTCAGTAATTTTTAATTATGTCACTCCATAAACGAAAAATTGCAATTTTGGTACCAAAGTGTTACATTTGACTATAGGTGTCTGTGAATCCATTTGCAATGTTAAAATTTAGAGACAAATGGGTCTCTGAATTTACAGTGTTAAAATTATGAATACCCTTTTTTCTCTAAATTTTAACAGTGCAGATGGATTCATCTAAAATTAACAAAATTGCATGTATCATCTATCAACTTTACACTAATGCCTTCATTTTAATTTTAGTAAAGGTTATAATTATATTAATTATATAGCCAAATTAATATTTATATTAATATTTAATATTTGGTCATAAAGTTAAGTTTTTTAACTTCATTGATTTATGCTAAAAGTTAGAGTTGTCTTAAATCTAAGGTTAAATCTCTATATTTACATTTAATAAATAGATAAATATAAAATTTATTATGTTAAACATTTGAGTTCAATTAAATCTAGTATTAAATCATCATATTTACATTTGATACTAAATAGATAAACCTAAAATATATATCTATAGACCTATTTAGTAAATAGGTATGAAAATTTCCTGGATGTAGGTGATAGACCAAGCTAACTAGCGTTGCCACTCAGATGCAAGGTGGCAAGGCACCTTTCCTCACCATGTCAACACACATTCCCACCCAATCAGGTTTAAATGTTGGAGCATGGGGCATTTACCTGCCACCCTCGCTCACCTCCCATTGACATCCTCTGCCTTAATCATTTTCCTCTACCCATTTAATTCGACAGTCCTACCTTGGTTACCTCCTATGGCCCTTAAATCCTCCACCCCTGCTCCTTATTCCACCATTCAAATCTCCCTTCAGCTCTAGGTAGACTCTTCTGGGGCCTCAGCTAAGCCTTGGCTCCTCTGCCCAATTCCTTGCTCCACTGTTCACTTTTCTTTGGACTTCAGTTCCCAAGCTGCTCCCTCAGACACTTCTATGATTCAAAATCATCTCAGACCCATTCCCACTCCTCCTCCATGCCTATATGCCACTGCATTATGTGTCGCAGAGTAGGGGGACGTGGGCTTCCCTCTAAACCTCCCATCTCTGCCTTTGCAGGCAGGATGGTGAATCTCTCAGTTGACTGGGCAGAGTCGAAAATCCTCAACCCCATCAATCTCTCTGCTCGTCTGTTTGTCAACCTTCTAGATTCTCCTTCTGAACCCTTTGCCTCTAGCATCTGCCCCAGAAGAAGATCCAACAAGTCCACCATCTCTCCCACTCCCACCTTCTCCCCCCACAAGATGGTAGCCTTGCCAGTGCAGAGTGCTTCGAACAACGATAATGAAAGCTCAAGCTCAGATGAGGGAGGAACCAGTGCGGGTGCTGAGACTTATGCAGCTTCCTCCATTTTGCCTAACGCCCATGCAGTGCTTCTTCCTTCATCGATAGCCCATGCATCCAATCAGGAGGAGGACGATTTAGATTATGCATGCATAATTTTGGAAGAGCCGTTCCAACCTCCAAAAAAGGATGACAACTCCCCATCTGCTTAACTGTTGGGTGCCTATCTCTCATTCCAGTCAATTTTTTTTTATTTCAAGGTTTCTACTGTTTTGGTTCTATCTTAGACATATCACTAGTAAGGTTGGTTTCCCACTATGCGTAGTGTATTATCAACTCTCTATGATCCATTCTTGTGCTGGTTTGCCCATCTCGAGCAACACTTTTTTTTCTGATTTGGAAATTGAAACTTCCTTCCAGAATTGGCTTGCCAACTCTGAAGGATGAGAAATGTAATATTTTGGACTGTATGATATAATAGAAGTAGCCTAATTAAAAAAAAAAAATTAGGTATGGAAATTTATTAATTTAAGTATGAAAATTAATTAATTTTTTAATGAGGTACGATCCTTTGTTTTTTTTTAAATCAATGTTATATTCATGTAGTAAAAAAGGAGCACATCTAGACAGTTACAAAATAGGTGGTCTCACCTCGACTCGGTTTGTTGACAAAAATTGCACCAGATGAAAGAAAAAACAAAAAAGGGACTAGGGACATTGTCCATAGAAGGTTGGGCCAGAGGCACCAAAACACATATAAAACATAATTAAAGAACACTAAATAGCATACTAGTCATCAAACATGATGGATGCAGGGTTGTTTGAGGTTTTTCCTAGATGCAGTGGAGGACATAAGTCGCACTAACCATGCCCTTCAAAGTGTGCCAAGAAAGTCTCTAGCTTTTATACTTTCTTAGTGAGTTGATTTTGGTCTCACCAAACCACTACCAAACTCTCCCAGACTTGGCATTGTAAATAGTGCATTCGGTCCATTAATGTTTCCATCTTCTCTACATGCTCCTCACGACATAATCTCTCAATTATTTCCACTCTTTCCATCAGGTTTTTGAGAAGTGAACGACAGTTGTCTAGGTAGGAATGTTGGATAACATGCTCCTCATTTACCTCAAATAAATCAAACCCATGATTCCCCTTGCCACCAAGACCTCCTCCGCCCCGATAACTCTGATTTTGAACCCTCAAACCCCCACCTTTTTTATCCCCTCGCTTACCTCCTCCACAACCCCCATCCACACCCACACTACCGAGTCGTGCATGCCCCGCAGTCTTTCCACTCTATTGTGGAGCTGCCATGATTATTTTTGAGTCTGCCACCCCCACAGGGCCATGAATGAAAAGTGATGGAGAACACCCACACCACATTAGGGGCTTCATAATTCACCAAGGTCGAGGAACCCCACTGTGTGCAGAGTCCAAAGACCAAACCCCCCACTATAGAAAACAAACACCACCAGCGAAGGAGCCAAATGTCGTCTCCCGCCACCACAAGGAAGCACAAATACACCTCCCACTTCCAGATAAATACTTCCACACTAGCAAAACCAAATACCATCACCCACCAAACCAACACAAGAAATTGAACAAAAAACAATGACAAAGTAGCTAACGCCTAAGCATAACTTCTCCCAGGGTAGTGACCAACATCCAAATTCTCCACATAGAGACCACACACCAATCCAGCAAACACCGTCACACCCATGCTAGAGGGCATGACATTTGGAAAAGAAAATAGTTTTCCATCACCACCCTCAAGGTTTCATGGACTGCAAATTCTAGCTTCCTCTCTTATCACGAAAAAACAGGCTCACTAAAAGCCAAGAAAAATGGAAACTAGTTAGCTCACTTCCCTTCAACTTCCTATCCTTAACCCAAGCACAGTCAATGGCTAAGAAACTGAGCAGTAGGGACCAGTTTAACACACCCACCAACAAATGCCCACGACAAGCACACACAAGCCACTCCCTCTATAAACCTTCCTGTGACATTTACAGTTCCTCTTCGTAGGTCACCATCAAGACCAGCACCAAACCATATTTAGGAGTCTAATGTTGGGCTCCCTCATCTTCCCTCGCCTTATCCTTTCACCACCTCCAAACTCCAATGCACAATTATTTTTCACACGAATCGCCAATGTGAAGCCAGTAACTCTCCCACTGCATTTGTTATGGTGAAGGGACAGGGAGTACCATCCCTCACCCTCGCTCCACTTATATTTACTCATGTGATATGCCTTCCACGTGTTGCTCAAACCTCACCCCCATTGGGGAGTATTGTATGAAACTTTGTTAATTTAGTTATGAACCTTACTTAATTTTTAATGGTGTATAAAATTTATTAATTGTTTGATATGACCCTTGGTTAATTTTTAATGGTATTATGAACTTTTTTTAATTGTTTAGGTATGAAATTTATTTAATTTTTTAATAATGTATAAACCTTTATTAATGGTTATAAATATGTAATTCAAAATATTTAAGTATGTTTTACTGTGTAATAATGGATAAATGTATTTAGTTTTATCAATTTTTATGAGAATTGTACCAATGAGCATATTTATTTCATTTAATACATAATTTACATGATTATATCAAATTAAGATTTAAATAAAACAATATTAGTGGTTTTATGTTTGATTAATAATCAAAGTAGTAAATCTCTTTTTGCAAAAGAGCTCCCCTCAAGTCATGCATAGTAGGGACTTTGAAGCCCTTTCATGTAGCTATAATAGAGTCCCACATAGCTTTGTAATAAGGTGAGAAAGTAACATTGAATGGGATATCTGCATCATAGCACCATCTAGCAATGTATTGAAAAGAATATTCTTTGCACAATTACAATACATGCCATATAACCCTCGATGATGGAGAGCTTGACCTTCATATTTTTGTTTGAAAACTCAGATTTCCTGATGGGGGAGATGGTGAAGGGGTTTATTAGCATATATGGTAGCACTAATGAACCCTGATTTTGGAGGAAATAATGGGAAGAAGGCTCCTTTTGAAGGAATGACGACTTTGGTACATTGACAGAGGAAACCAAATATGTATGATAGCCAATTTCTCCATAATTCCATTTCTCTATCGAGATTTATCCGTCGAATACTCATAATGTCCCTTAACCTGACATGGTGCCAGGTTTATGTACCCAAGCTCACACAGTGGACCAGAGACAAGATAAAAACCCCTACAATGTAACCATCTTAGAGCCCAAAGGTGTGACCGTGGATTAGAGACAAGATCAAAACCCCTCCAACATCACCATCTCATAGCTCGAAGGTGTGACCTGCAATAATGAGAGGGTTTTCAAGCTTATCATCGTGGGATTTGGCCTCGTTAGAACAATATTGCTTTTCATTTTCAACTGCACCAATTTAGACTCCCTCAACTTGTTGGAAAACTATTTTACTGGCGAGATACCAATGAAGCTCCAATATATGGTCAATGCAATATAAATCCCTTGTCATGAATCCTCTGCGCTTATCTAAATGTTAAATATCTCCACGATAATAGGATAACGAGAAAAGGTGGCAGACTTTGGACATTCAAAGACTAGATCTAAAGGTATTTTTGGCACTTGGGTACCTTGATCTTGAATACTTCAAAAGGCAACAACTGACAGAGAAATCTGATGTGCATTCTTTTGGAGTAGTGTTACTAGATTTCTTGTGTGCAAGGGAAACTCTTAATCTTGTTATTCCCAAAGAACAATTCAATATAGAAGAGTGGGAAATGCACTGGCAGAAAAATGGCAAGCTTGAAAAAATTATTGACCCTCACCTTGTTGGGACCATCAAATTTGGTTCTCTGAAAATGTTTATGGAGACAACCGAAAATTTATTGGAAGAGATGGGCTTCGACACAACTTCCATAGGACATGTTCTATGGAACTTGGAATATGCATTTCAACTCCAGGATGTATCCATGCAAAATAATCTAGATGAGAATAGGATAAATCATATTGCAGATGTTCGTTTGCGCTACCCAGATACTGAGCCTTTTGGTCCAAGTTCAGTATGGCTTCAAGTCTTGTAGGAAAGTTCCCAATTTATAGATTTCATTAATGAGAATGTGGCATTTTGGAGTTCTCAACATCCCACAGAGGGATAGTTGTGAGAATTTACCTATTGTTTGGAACATGTTCTCCTTCAGTGGATATGACACATAGTGGACCATATCTTGGTGCAACAATTCCTTACCTCAAGATGTTTGCACAAGATTCAGGGCAAAGTGAACACACAACAGTACTGGATTTGGTTTGGGAGGAGAGCTACAAGTATGTAGAATAGTTTGAGGGCGCATACATTATGTTTTTTTTTTCTTTCGAAAGGCTGAGATTTTTTATACTAGCATTATTGGATGAGCTGTTGGTGGAAGTGATGATGATTTAGAAGATGCAACCACAACTGTTGTGTTCTCACAATTGGCGAATCCTTGTGGGAGGTGATCACAAAACAATATTCCTTTTCGATGTTCCAAATTTACCAAATTAGCACATGCAGACAGAACATTAGTGAATGCAAAATGGTTAGGTTCAGTACTTGTTTTTTACATATCACATTAAAATTCCAGTACCTCCTTGTAAAATCCTCTCCGCATATAATCGACCACCATTACAGCCGATTACACAAAATTTGGTTTAGAAATTTAGTTAGGTAGGTAGGGTGCCCCTATCTCCCATCTCCCTATAGAGTAATTTGGTCACATATTGTTGTGTAACCAGCTCCAGAAATAGAAGAAAATAGATATCAACGCTTTAGAAATAAGCCACTTCGAGGGGGCAACCTCCAATACATTACATAAATGAAAAACTCTTGGATGATACAATTTACAAAACCTCCTTTCTATATATAGGAGTCCATGGGGCCATAATGTAATCCTAGTGAGACTGGAATGTAATCCGAGCTGACCGAACAATAATAATTTAAGGGCACAATAATAACAATATGGGGGTTACAAGGGTACAATAATAATAATAAGGCGGTTACACTAACAATAATAAGGGACTATACTACTAATATAGGGACCTAACATGCCCCTCTCCTAAAAAGTGTTTTCCTCAATGCTTGAGTAGCTCTGGGTGATTATGTATAAAATTCTCATCCTCCCATGTAGAACATTCAGTGGGTATGTTCTTCCACTTGATGAGATACTCTGAAATTGATCGGTTTTGTAGCTATCGAGTTTCTGTTTACATGACCGCTTCAGGTTCCAATATGATTTTTCCTTCCTCATCAACTTTTGGCAATATTGTTTGAACTGGAACATTTTCACCTATAGCCTTCTTTAAGCATGAAACATGGAAAACTGGATGCACTTGTGAAGAAGCAGGAAGCTCCAATTTCTATGCCATAGTACCAATCTTTTGCAACACCTTGTAAGGACCATAGTACTTTGGCGATAATTTATTATCCTTCTTAGCTTGCTTGAGGGAAATTTGTTTGTATGGTTGTAGCCGTAAAAATACGCAATCTCCTACATCAAAAATTCTCTCGCTGCGATGTTGATCTGCCTATTGTTTCATTAAATTTTGTGCCAAATTCAGGTTATCCTTTAAGAGTTGGAGAACTTCTTGTTGATGCTCGATGTGATTTTCCACTGCTTGAACCTTCAAATTCTCCCTTAAATTTCATGTGATGAATGGTGGCTGATATCCATAAAGTGCCATAAATGGGGTCATTTTTGCTGCAGTATGGAAGGAAGTCTTATACTACCATTCAGCGAGAGGTAACCACTTGACCCATTGTGTTTTTTTATCAGATAAAAAACAACAAAGATATCCTTCCAAACATTTATTTACTATCTCAGTTTGAAAATCAGATTGGGGAGGATAAGATGAGTTATGAGCTAATTGAGTACCCAAACAAGAAAATAACTCCATCCAAAAATTTCCAGTAAAAATGGGATCTCTATCACTCACAATAACCCTTGGGCTTCCATGTAGATTTTGAATTGTGTCCATAAATGTAACAGCAACTGTACTTGCTTTAAATGGATGAGATAATGCACAAAAGTGTGCATACTTGGTAATTATATCAACTACCACCATGATGACACTCTTTCCTTCGGACTTAGGTAAACCTATGATAAAATCCATTGTAATATCCTCCCAACGTTGACTTGGAATGGATAAAGGTTGTAGAAGTCTCGGGGTCTTAATTTTCTCAACTTTATTCTGCTGGCAAACCAAAAATTCTGCCACAGACTTTTGAATATTATTTTTAAGGCCATGCCAAAAAAGTTCTTTCTTCACCCTGTGGTAAGTTTTTTAAAATCCCGAGTGTCCTCCTAAAGGAGAAGTGTGTAATTCCAAAAGAATATTTTGTTTTAGTTGGAAATTATTATAAAGATATAAGCGATATTTGTACCATAAGGAAACATTTTTCCAACTAAATGTATCATATGTACTAGGATCTTTCTGCAACTTTTGAATGAGTGTCCATACATCTTTTTCCTTCTTCCATTCATCTCTAGCTTTGGTTATCCAATCTGTTTGGATAATAGAAATGGCACAAATAAATGCTTCCACCTCTTCATTCTTTCTTGAGAGTGCATCTTTAACAACATCAAGCTTTCCTATTTTGTAGATTATTTCAAAGTCATAACCCAAAATCTTTGTGACCCATTTTTGTTGCTCTTCTGAAGATTATATTTGTTCCAAAAAGTGTTTAATACTATCATGATCAATTTTTACCTTGAAGTGTCTTCCCATTAGGTAAGTTTGTCATTTCTTTAGTGCATGCAATATTGCTAACATTTCCTTCTCATAAATAGATTTCCATAAATAGTTTCCTTTGATTGGATGACTTTCAAAAGAAATGGGTCTTCTTTCATGCATTAAAACAACACCAATTCCATTTCCTGAGGCATCACATTCCAAAATAAAGGTTTCTGTGAAGTCTGGTGTAGCTAAGACCGGTGCTAGGCACATTGCATGTTTAAGATGTTCAAAGGCCATATTTGCTTTAGGAGTCCATGAAAATGCATCTTTCTTCAATAATGTTGTTAAAGGTGCTGCTATTCTCCCATAATTCTTAACAAATTTACGATAATACCCTGTTAACACGAGAAATCCTCACAACTACTTTATGGCTATTGGGAATTTCCATTCCTTAATGGCTTTAATTTTGTTAGGGTCTACCTTAACACCCTCGTGAAATACAATATGACCTAGATATTCCACCTCTTGTACTCCAAAGATGCATTTGGATGATTTTGCATACAATTGTTTCTCTTGCAATAGTTTGAACACCCTATCAACATGTTCAACATGATCCTTCCAAGACCTGCTGTAGATTAGTATATCATAAAAAAATAATTGCAAAAATTTTCTAAGGAAGGGTTTGAAAATGGAATTCATCAAACCTTGAAATGTATAAGGTGCATTGGTAAGGCCAAAAGGCATGACCAAAAATTCATAATGACCCTCATGAGTTTGAAATGCTATTTTTGGAATATCTTCATTCTTCATTCTAATTTGATGATATCCTCAATGGAAATCGAGCTTGGTAAAACAAATTTCTCCATGTAATTCATCCAATAATTCATCAATCATGTTAGTCATCAGTATTTTTCACTTGTTGGTGATGACTAGTTATAACAGCCAAGTTTTCTGGTAGCTGCTCTAAAAATTTGTCAATTTTCCAGCTGGAAAACACCCATAAACATTTCCCCCTCCCCACCTTTTCAATTTGCCCATGACGAGATGAAACCTCATTATCAAAGACTTATCTAGCCTCAGCCATACTGGCTTGCCCATCAGCTCCAAAGAAACAATCCAAATCTGTCCAAAGAGGTTTCGCCTAAGTTAGGTAGTGGCGCTTTAGGCATTCCGCCCTTGGAAAACCACCCTAAAGCCAAAGAACCTCTATCTGATACAACCCAGCCATAACAGACCTTCCCATTCTACAAATAAAGTTGGTTACACCCTTAAGTCGTGCCACTAATAAACCTTGAAGTCTCAGCAATGCACATGCCCTAGGACAAAACTGATAATAGGTGGTTTTATAGTGTTTCAATGGATCTTTAAAAGAGTAGAGGTGTACCAGCATCCCAGAAGACAGTATTTGGATCTGCATGAGAAGACAACTACAGGGCAGAGCGTTGTTTCATTAAGCTCCTGCGATCACAGTCAAAGCATGAAAAGATAGTGAAAGGAAAAATAACACTATTAAAAGCTGATGAAATGGCATGAATGAAAAGCCTCCTTCATCAATAAGCAGAGGGATTGAAGACTAAAAAACCTCCTTCATCTACAAGCAGTGGGATTGAAGACTGAAAAACCTCCTTCATCTACAAGCAGAGGGTTTTTTAGGACTGAGAGAACCTCCTTCATTTTATAAGGAGAGGGTTGAAGACTGAGAAGGCCTCCTTCATCTATAAGCAGAGGACCAGGGATAAAGTCTGTTTTTAAGTTTTTCACTAACTGTAAGACAAATTTTGGGTATAGTGAGATAACAACTAAGGGTTTCTGAAGTAAAATGATGATTAAAGGCAAAGGCAAAGCAGTGGGATTTAAAAATGGTTTTCATGAGTTTCACTATTATTTGAGTTACAATGTGAAGCTAATGGGTTCATCATCAATGAAGAAATATTATTAAGCTGATTGCCAAAGGAGCCAAAAGGGTCTTGCTCTCAAACTGACCTCTGCCATCATGTACAAGGGAAACCACTATCATTATGATAATTGAACATTCTTCATTGGGTTGAAATAGAGGTGGAAATGAAACCAGGTGTTTGTCAAAGAAGGTCTCCTTCATAACCAAAGTAAAGGGGCCCACCATTGTTTGAGGATGAAAATAAATCATGGCATATGGCAAAGATTTTAAAGGGACTACTCTCAAAAAGAGGTGAAATGAATGAAAGCCCAGGTTTCTTGCATACCTTCTTCAAAGAAGAACAAAGGGACAGCTTTCCCTTGTTCACTTTTCAAATCTCATACATCATCCCCTGTTTTATCTCCTTAAAGCTGAAAATTGGATCATTTGGTCAATATGAGGATAGTTAGTAGTTTTGGGGTTGGAGACCCTTTCTAAAAATGATTTTTAGTTACAGTTTCGAACAAGATTTTTACCCACAGTTAAAAGAGAAGCTCAAACAACACCTACCATCTCATTTAGTTTTCACAATAGGCATGACCATATCCAAAGCATCAGCAGCAGACACTGTTAGTTTAAGTTTTAAAAGGTGAAGCTACCTCCCTAAAAAATGTCAAAGAAAACATCACTTAACACAAGATGAGCAATACAAAGGTAATAGGTGGAAAAGGATATGGAAATGGAAGCTAAATTTCTCCTCCAACAAAAGGGCAGTATCACTCAAAAGTCACATCTATAGTCATTTCTGTGGCTTGAAGTAGATTTCCCTTCCACAGTACATAAATCAAAAGGGAAAACAATTTTTCATTCCTTAATTGACCGTTGCAAGCCCATTTGACATTCTCAAAATACAAGCAACACTCTCCTCTTGCTATTAAAGAGACCAAAGAAGAAGTGTTCGGGCAAATTCACAGAATTTTCGAGCTTGGATATTGCGCGGCGCACCTGTAGAAACACACGGCGCGTTCAGGTGAAAGTTTAACAAAGTGCTACACTGTTGTGCGGCGCGTGGCACCCCCATAGGCAACCCGACATCTTTTCTGTGCGCGGCGCTTTCTCATTTCAAATGTGCCATGCATGTTTTCAATGATCAAAGTGCCTCCAAACCAATCTTGAAGCTTCTCAAATCCTCAAGCAAAGCCTGCCATCGATCTTCGAGGTATTTTATGAGCCTCCTTGGTCTATTCAAATTTCTAAAAAGGTGATCAATGATGTTTTTTTCAAAGACTAAGTGATGATGAAAGAAAATGAAACTCTTGGTGTAAATAAAGGTGTGTTGGGGTAAAATTTTTTGAAGAATATTGTTACAGTTGGTTGAAAGTAAAGTGGTCATTCTTGTTTCAAAGAACCCAAAGCCACCCTCAAAACAAGTGATAAACCATAAACTCTGTCAGCTGTATGTAGTGGAAAAAATGGTGGTAAGGAGGGTCGATATTTTTGTTTAAAGATCCTGCTTGCAGTGGCTATGATTGCCCCAACACTGACATAGTAAAAATGGTGGGTTTTTATTGATGTCAAAAGACCTAATAAACTGCCCTCAAAATAGTGTTAAAGGTGGAGGCAGTGTTTAAAGGGAGAAACAAAGTGTTTGAAAAGTGAAACAGTGGGCCTATTT
This sequence comes from Pinus albicaulis, assembly GCA_034641835.2. Lineage (NCBI taxonomy): Eukaryota > Viridiplantae > Streptophyta > Pinopsida > Pinales > Pinaceae > Pinus > Pinus albicaulis. The sequence continues at coordinate 1,693,198,547 of CM076575.1, read as the reverse complement.
TCAACAATAGTGATCACTGTATAAGTGCTTTGTCATTTCGAAAGTCCTCTCTGTGTGATAAAAAATGAAAACCAGTGTTTCCTCCTTTGTTCCATGAAAATAAGATTTAGTGAAGGAAGTTATTAAATCAGTTTGGAGGTATTTTGTCTAACTGAGGGTGAGAAAGAACATCAAGGGCATGAAAGGGATGAACAAGGGCAACCAAGAGATTATACACATCAGCTACATCAGTATGAGCAGAGGCAGCCTCAGGGTGAAGAACAGTAGCCTCCTCAAGAAGAGCAGCAAACTCAGAAAAAAGAGGGGCAAAGTAACAAGGGTAAAGGGGCCATGCTCTCCTCTCTAAAAATTGCCAAGCCTTGGACAGAAAAGAAGAGGGTGCCTAGATTTGTAACTCCAAATGTGACTAGGGCCCTATGAAATAAGGGAAAATTGCCAAAGAAGCCCATGGTCAAATTGCCTAACAGGAAGAGTACCAAAAGAGCCACTCGAAGCAAAGGGAAGGGCAAGGAAGAAAGCAGTCATGAATAGGAAATGGAATTCGACATCATCCAAATCCAAAGTGATGATAGTGATAATGAAGCCCGGATCCTAGAAAATATCTTGATCCATAGAGAAAGCCAAATTGATGCCCTGAAAGCTGATTTTCATAGAGCTAGGAACTTAAATCAATTTTTTCAAGTTCAAAACAAGCAGATGAGTGTCCATATGGCTGTTTATGAGACACGGGCAATCAAAAACAAGAAGGAGGCCTCCAAAGCACAAGTAAGGTTGGAAGAACTCATGGGTGTTTTCGATGAAAGTGAAGGCGAAGATCATCCTAGGCGAAAGAGGCCAAGAACCATGGGGCTAAAAAAGGCCCTTGAGAAACAAAAAGAAGAATAAGATGCCCTTCTCCAATCTACCCCTCTCACTGCATTTTTCGAACAAGAGATAGGGAACAATCATGAAGCATGGCTTGAGAGCATTAATGATCACTTGGAGAAGAAATTGGAGAGGGAAAACAGGGACTTGGACCTCCAATGGAGGATGACAAGACATTATAAAAAGTAAATCAGTTTGTCCGAAGGAAGTTGAAGTCTGCTCAAGAAAAACTCAAGGAGGCTAAGGGGAAGCACCTAGCACAAAGGTTGAGGAAAGACACGTCAAGACTTCAAATTTTGGCCTCTGCTTCACAATATGTTGTTGAAAACCCTTGAGGGTCATGCTCACCAATTTTGGGTGAATTTCGACATATTTTGGTTTTTTGTCATTTTTGAGTTTTTGGCCAAAAACCATGGGCATTGCCATTTCAGTTTGGGGCATCATCAAAGGATTATAATGGTATCATTGGATGCCATAATTTTAGGAGCACATACTCAGTGATTTTCGGGACATTTGAATATCATTTTCTCCCCCAAAATGGCGAAAAATGCTCGCTTTTTCTACACTCTATCCTATCTATCAGCAAGGCTTAATTTTTTGGTTTTTACACACAGGCATATTTTTGGAGGACTTCCAGTGGTCATTTGGGAGAAAAATAAACTTTTTCAGAAAATAGACACTCAGAGCTTTCCAACAAGCTATCATGAGTCTCGTTTCAACATCAAGAAGGCCTCCAAAGGTTGCTGGCAATTCAAGGGACCTTTTGCCGATGTATTTTCTGAGTATTATTGTAAAAATTGAACCTTTCAAAAAAGCTTTTCCTCATGTGCATTTAGCTATTTTTGCACATGAGAAGTTATGAAAAGTCAATTTATTTCCAATTTCTAGCATTTTTTAGAAATTTTATGAGATATTTTGTGCCTTGGGCTTTGCAAAGCCTCAAGGACAAAATAAGATATTTTGGATAGGCCAATGAGATTGCAAGTTGAACCAAGAGGTTTTTCTCACTTGGGCTTATATATTCCAAAGGCTTTCATTGTAAACAAGGCTGAACTTGATGAATAGAATCAATATATATGGTCATATAATCTTTGGAAGAAATACTTGTCTCATGCTTTTGGATAGTCTCTTGGATGTTCTTGGATGATGAAAGAGGATTATTGTTGGATTCCATGACTTGGTAGAATGGTATAGTGTCTCTCTCTTTGTTTTGCTCCCTATTTTTCATTCATAAATCCATGTTCTTGCTTGCTATAGGACAGTAGAGAACAAATTTGAGACATGCCCTTGGAGGCACCTCAAATTTCCTGTTTCTTCATAGCTTCCATGTTTTCTTCATTCTTAGTCACATTAAAGAATTATTGATTTCTCTATAATAACTTAAGGATATTTTTGCTTGTTTCATTCATGGTTTTATGCATCCTAAGTATGATTTACAGTATGCCCTGCTTACTCATGGCTAGCCATAGTTCCATTCATGAAATTTCTCTTTGAATGATTATATTGTCATTTGTTGAACCAAGGAGGTCTTTTTCTGATCTTGCCCTTTGCCTAAGACTATACAATCTTGTTTTCAAAGTGCCCAATAACTTGAAGTACTGTGTTTAGGAATTTTGGCGTAGTGATTTGAGTTGTTTTTCTGTCTTAAGTGTATTTCCCCAAATACTGATAGCCATTTCCCAAAGTTAGAGAGTTATATATCTCTATGCATGGCTTGAATGTTTATTTATATGTATTAATTAGCTTATAGTTACATTTCTCATGATTAATGGTTTTCCCTACCATGTTTGTGTAAGCTATTAAACTAGTTATGCTTGGAATCCTTTGTTATTCACAAACTTGATGTCCATCTTACTCCATTTTTCCCGAAGATCCATTTTACCTCGAATCAAATCAGCCTTTCAAAAACCTTGTATCACCATCTGAAAGCTTTCTTGACCTCCTCGACCCCATAGCCCAGTTGATCTGACATATTTTTACCTATCTTGTATCTTTGATCAGTTTCATCCCTCACAACCTAAAAACCAAAACCAAAAAACCTACTTCATAACTAGCCTACAAATCAGAACACAATAAGCACACACATAGATATCCCTTACACAAATAGAGAGAGCCCTCTCTGAGTCCAGGAAGGCTAGGTCCTTGGGCTCTAATGACTGGTTTGACGTTACATTTTCATTTGGCTTGCCAATCATCCAAATCACGGGACCCTAACATAATGGTGATCACAGTGGACTTTGAGTCAAAACATCCTAGGTATCCCTTAGGAACTCTCAAAATCTCAGTGAAACTTAGAAGAGTAGAATCTAGTTGTCTCACCATCCTAGAAAAATGATAACATAGCTGTAGGACACTCTTACAAACCTTAGGACTACATAAAGAACTCAGAAAAACCCCAAAAACTCCCTTAGATTGGTTTTTGTCAGTAACGGTGGTGCAACATAGCTATCTCTTTAGAAAAACAACCAAGTTCCACCTGGTGACGCCACTAGCCTCCAGTAGGCCTAAAAACTCCATAAAAGACCCAAAAATTCATAAAACATACCTTCCTGCTAACTCATCCATCCAAAAACTTAAGCTCAGGGTGGAAGCTCTGTAATCAGTGACAAACTAAGTATAACTTAGCGATTCAGAAAACCTCACCTAAAACATAGGAGATAAGGAGAAGTTTTCTTGCCAAGAGGACCATTACCTTGTCAATACAGCCTAGAAAAATGTTGAAACCAAGTGAATCACTCTTCTTTGCAAGTTTCCATCTCAGAGTTTGCTATAAAAATTTTTCTCGAAAGCATCTTTGATAGTATTGGTGGTGGACCATAGTTCCCATAGAAATCTACCTGGTGACTCCACTATTCCATGTTTTGTTCTGACCATCCTTCACATTAGTAGAACCCTAGAGAGTTCATCCAATCAAAACAATCACAAATACCATCCTCTCTAAACTCTACATCTGAAATCTGGCTTCATGAAGAATCAACACCAGACCTCATCCAGACCCAAATCCCCCTATCATAGTAGATGACCTAGAGAAGATTCTATGGCAAGCTTCCGAAACTGACAATTTAGCTACCAATAGGTCCATCTGTAAAGCAAGATCAGTACCTGAACATCTCACGGCCTTGCAGGATTCCCTCTTTGACTTAAAATCAGTAGAAACCCTTTTTAGAATCAAATCACAAAGTAACATAGACTTTGACGATCTTGAGCCCCTAGATCTGCCACAGAGTCCTAGTAGATAAGCCTCGCCTACTACACCTCCCGACTTTCAGCTTCTCCATCACTTTGGCTCCTACCATCCCAGATCCGCTCAAAATCAGATCACTAGTTCAAGTAAATCCGCCACACCTATCCAAACCACTATTGTTCAAACCACCTCAGCTCATCCTACAAGCCCTCATCTTGTACATCATCCATTAGCTCTCGTCATGGTAGCTTCGTATGCACCTTTGGTGTTGCCACAGCCTTTGGCTCCCTTACAAGATGACTATCAATCCAAAATCCCACACTTTACCGGAGTTGAGGCTACCACAGCTCAACATCATGTAGATAGGATTAGTGATGCCTTTGAATACATGGAAATAGAAGATGAGACCATCAGAATGACGATGTTCGCCCAAAGCCTAGGCGGAGAACCTAAAAAATGGTTTAAGAGCTTAACTCCAAACAACATCCACAACCTCCCAGAACTCTACCAAGTCTTCATGAACAAATGGGAAATCCAAAAGAACCCCATTCAGATCCTGTCAGAATATAACAATCTAAAACGGGAAAATGGGGAAAGTGTCCAGGGATACTGCACTAGGTTCAATAGTGTGTATAATGCCCTCCCACCTCACTTCAAACCCCCACTTGGCTCAGCCTTGGCGAAATTCCTTGAGGGTTTTGACCCAGACATGACTTATCAGCTAAGAGACAAGGACCCCCCTACCTTAGAGGAGATGCAAAAAGTGGCTATAAATGCAGAGGCCAACTTAGCCGAAAAGAAAGCTAGGATAAGAGCAGAAAAGGGAGTCACCTATCATGACGAATTCACCCTTTCGGTACTTTCCTTAGATCCTAGAATAGATGGCCTGGTCAAATCCATGACAAAGATGTGGGAAAAAATGAGTGAAAAAGCACCTCTTAAGGACAACCAGCCAAACCCTCAAAACTAGAACCAAAACTTTAGAAGAAACTAGTCTCAAAAGAAACCAAGAGGAAAGGACCAACAAATCAGGCCATCCTTCAGTGAGAATTATGTTGACGAAGATGATAGGGATACTAAATCCATTGATGAAAATCATTGGAACCTCATAGGTTCTGATAACGAGAGTGAGGTTTACCTCACAGCAGAAGAGCAAGAGTTCTCCTCTCCGAATCGGGATGAAACCAACTATAAAGATCCAGAATATCCTGCCATAAATTTTCAGAATGCCATTATAGAAGCTCACATGCAATATAACCTTAGAAGAAGAAAAAAACAAGACAACTCCAGGAAGGGTAGCCCTGACACTACTAAAACCCCGATACCATCCTTAAAAAGGCCATGGATAGCAACAAAATCATGGTCAAGAAAATTGACCAAAACAAAGATAAAGCTATTCAAACAAGTATTGGATCAGATGCTCCTAGTACCTCCACAAAGACTCCCGAGGTGGCTATGTCAAACAAAGTCCCGAACCAGAGACAAAAAATTAAGAACATAGAGAAAGTCATGTCTGAAAAAACTGAAACAAATTCGTCTTAGCTACAAGCTTCTTTTAGTTTCAAAGGGGAAATTTCCAAAATAAAAATAAATATACCCCTTACTGAGCTAATAACTGTAGATAGGTATAGATCTCAGATCTTCAAATTTTTTGACATAGGAAATGAGGCAGATACTTTAAATCTAACAGACGACAGACCCGAGCTCTTGTTTGGCCCCAAAATAGAAGGCGAATACCAATAAGGAATTGTATCCCCTTTCTATGTAAGCTTGAACATACAGGACAAGATATTACATAATGCCATGTTAGATTTTGGTGCCTCCCATAATCTCATGCCTAAAACAATCATGGAAAACCTGGGACTAGAGGTAACTCAACCTTACAAAAACCTGTACTCTTTCAACTCAATTCAGGTCAAATGTTTAGTTCTAATAAAGAACCTGTGTTTTGCTTTAAGACAACTACCAGCAAAAAGCCTAGTCATGGACGTAGTAGTGGCCGATATTCCTCCTAAGTATGGAATACAAGGTAACCTTCAAATGGATATGTAATTCGCTACCATCCCAGTTTTCAACTAGAGTAGGATATTTTACTGAGAAACTCACATGAAATACATGGCTAGCAACCGGGATAAGCCAAACAACACTCCCATTTATTTTGTTCATTCCAATTTATATTATTTTATCTTATACAATGAAAGTGATATAAATAAGAAGATAAAATAAAATGAATATCTTTTCAAACCATCAAAAACACATTTCCCATTATTGAATGAAGAGATTGATGACCAAAGCCCCAAGAAACCTGAGAAAAAACTTAGTATCATGTATGAAAAAGAAGCTCTTTGGAGTATAATCTTTGACGGTTCTTGTGGCAAAACTGGTTCGGGGGTCGGAATCTAGATACACAATACTAATGAAGGTTATTCTTTCAGATTAGAATTCCAATGTACTAACAACATTGCCGAATATGAGGCCCTTCTCCTTGGTCTTCACATACTTAAGGACTTAGGCACCAAGAAAGTATCAGCCCAAGGAGATTCAAAACTTGTAATCAAGCAAATCAAAGGTGAATATTCAACAAAAAATCCAAGACTAAGAGAATACAGGAATGCAGCTTTGGACATCCTCAAAAATTTCGAGAAATATGAGCTCACCTACATTCCTAGGATTCAAAATACCCTAGCAAATGAGCTCACCTTTGCCGCAAGTAATGGCCAAATACCATGTTTGAGTGAGCAATATATTAGTCAGGTCAAGCATCACCCTATAGTACCGGATAATATTGACCATTGGCAAATATTCAAATATGATTATCAAATTGATGATTTCTTACAATCTAGGAATGAATTTGAAGTAACCAAAATAGACTTAGAGAACGAAGAAATGAAATCCATCCAAAGTCAAGAGCAAGAGCCAAATCCACCTTCTTGGAAAAATCTAAACCTGGTAGACCATTCATATGGAACTGAGATAGGAGAGGACATTGACCAAAGAGAACTCGAAGTCTTACACTGTGAAAATGACACCATACCCAGAGGGCTTGCCCCTTTAGAGGAGTTGTTTGATTTTAATGATGTGGCCAAAAAGCCGAAAATGTAATCTACTGACGTCGACATAGAAGAATATAACATAGGAAGCCCGAAAGAGCCTAGAAAAATCAAACTATCCAAAATCCTTCCGCCTCACATAAAACAGAAGTACGTCAAGTTGTTTAAAGAATTTAAAGATCTGTTCGCATGGGGATACCAAGATTTGAAATCATACAACACAAGCATCATTCAACATAAGATCCCCCTCAAAGAAAACCAGAAGCCTTTCAAACAAAAGTTAAGAAGAATAAACCCAGTGTTACTACCTTTGGTTGAAAAAGAAATAAAAAAGATGTGTGATTTTGGGATAATAGTGTCCCTCAGGTACTCTGAGTGGGTCTCAAATTTGGTATCAGTTATGAAAAAGACTGTTGAAATCAGACTCTGTATCGATTTCCGAAACCTAGATAGAGCCTGTTTAAAGGACAACTATCCCTTGCCCAAAATGGACCGCATACTTCAGAAAGTAGTAGGTGCTAAAAGGATCTCATTACTTGATGGTTTTTTGGGTTATAACCAAGTGCTAGTTTACCCCATTGATCAACACAAAACAACTTTCACCACACCTTGGCGCACTTTTATGTACGTTAAAATGCCATTTGGATTGATGAATTCTGCCGCCACATTCCAAAGAGCAATGGACATAGCCTTCTCAGAAGACATAGGTTTTTTCATAGTCATATATCTAGATGATATTACGGTATATTCCAAATCAGATGAAGAACACCTGGTACATTTAAGAAAGGTTTTTAACAAATGTAGAAAATATGGTTTATCCCTAAACCCCAAGAAAATACTTTTCGGTCTAGAAGAAGGGAAACTCCTAGGTCACATCATTTCAGAAGAGGGAATGAAAATAGACCCCCAGAGAATTGAAGGCATATTGCAAATAAGTCATCCCAGAAACATAAAGGAGCTGCAATCCTTTATCGGAGAAATTAATTTATTGAGAATATTCATCTAAAATGTTGCCGAACTTCTGAGAGATATCACAAATATGTTGACAAAGGAGGTCGGCATGAAATGGATCACAGAAGCCAAAAAATATTTTTAACTAGTTAAAAAGGCCCTAACTGAAACACCAGTATTGATAAGTCCTGATTTCACCAAATATTTTTACATTTTTTCATTTTCCTCAGAACACACGATAGCTGCCGTGCTGTTACAAAAAAATGCAGCAGGGCAGGAGCAACCCATTGCCTTGTTCAGCAAATCCCTAAGAGATGCTCCCTTGAAATATAACAGATTCATGGAAAAACAGGCATTTTCATTGGTAAAAGCACTAAAAGATTTCCGAGTTTACATCTTGTATTCTCATGTCATCGCTTTTGTTCCTAATACCGTCATCAAAGACATACTAAACCAGGATCCCGATGTTAAAAGAGGAAAATGGATCGCTATCATCCTATAATGTGACTTAGAAATCCGACCTACCAAACTGATTAAAGGGAAAGTACTTGCAAGACTAATGGATGAAACCAACCTCCAAGCTTTAGATATAAATTTTGTTGATACCTTAGAAGATCAGGAATAATGCACATGCCCTCATGTTGAACAAATGTTTCTAGATTCACCTTGGTATGCAGATATTATTTATGTATTATTTTATCTAAATGCTCCTCCAACTTTATCAATGACAAAAGAAAGATTTCTTGAACAAAAGTCTTTAAAGTTTTGCATTATAGATGGTATTATGTATTGGAAAAATCCCACTGGTATGCTGCTTAAATGTTTGCTCGAGTCTGATGCAGAGAAAAGTATGCACGAAATGCATGAAGGGGAATGTGGGGACCATCTCTACTGGAAAACCACAGCGAAAAAAATCCTTAGAGCCAGTTATTATTGGCCTGCCTTATTTCCTGACACTCACAAGCTAGTTATGACATGCCATAAGTGTCAATTTTTTTATGGCAAGAAAAAGCTTTTACCTTTTCCCTTACACCCCATCATAGTCGAAGGACCCATCCAGCAATGGGGTCTAGATTTTATTGGGGAAATTCACCCTTCCTCATCCGCTCAACATAAGTGGATCCTTACAGCCACCGATTACTTTACCAAATGGATAAAAGCCATACCTTCCAAGAACTCCACTGATTGAGTCATCATCAAGTTCCTAGAAACCAATATCATATCTAGATTTGGATGTCCTAGAAAGATCATTACATATAACGTCGTTGCCTTCTCCTCCAAGAGAATGGTTGACTTCTATTACAAATATCACATTTCGTTAGGACATTCCACAACTTATTACCCTCAAGGTAATAGCTTGGCCGAGTTCTCTAACAAAAGCCTAGTCAACATCATAAAAAAACTTCTTAAACAAAATCAAAAGGCATGGCATGGAAAACTAGTACACGCACTATGGGCTGATAGATTAACCACCAAAAAATCCATAGGTATGACTCCTTACCAACTAGTTTATGGCATAAATGCCATTTTCCCAACATCTTCAGGGGTTCCAGTAATGAAGCTATTGCAGGAAGTTCAAATAGAAGAAAATGACATGCAAAGGAGAGTAAATCAGACAATCCATTTATAATAGACAAGAGAAGAAGTTTACCAAAAGGCTCAGTTAGGGCAAGACAAAATAAAATAGATTTTTGACAGAAGGACTAAGGAAAATGATTTTCATATTGGGGACAAAGTTTTAAAATGGGATTCTAGAAGAGAAGAAAAAGGTAAACATGGCAAGTTTGAAAATTTATGGGAAGGCCCTTTCATCATCAGCTCAGTCAGCGGAAAAAATGCTTTCTTCCTGCAAGAACCTGATGGGACTGAAACTTTTGGAGGTCGTATGAATGGCAGGACATTAAAGAATTATTTTTTTCAGGGGCTCCAATTCTAAAACATTTTAAATCATTGTATATACCACTATTTGAAAAATAGATAAAACAGAAAATTTAAAAAACAATAGAAAAATAGAAAAGAGGGCGGTTTGAAAAGTAGAAAGAAGGCCCCATGTTAAAAAAAAAACATAGTCATTCAGAAAGCACGCAAGTCTAAATGCCGCTACTAGTGCTCGAATGTCTTGTTCATTTATCTAGCCTAATCATAGCTGAACATGTTTTAAATTTATTTGCTGATAAGTTAGTGAGTGAAAAATATGGTCAACATTGTGTAAGCTTGACTTATCAAAGAGAGTAGATTAGGAAAAGATACTAGTTCCACATGCTCAAAACAGAACCAAAGAGGGAAACAGGGATGAGAAACAAACTGTGCATCCTAGCCCCATTTTTCTAGATTTCATTTTTCGCAAAATAATATTTGCATGCAGCTTGTCTTTCGTGCCACAAGTACATGACCGATCAGGCTATTTAACCCTGATTTGATCATATTTCAATTTCATGTTTTAGATTAGAGAACAAAATCATGTCAAATAGCTTAAACTTGACAGTTGATCTAGCATAGATAGAGTAATGAATGAGTTCATCAGCTTTATCTAAACTCCCAGTAGATATAAGTGTAGAACTAGATAGGTTCATTTTTAAAAAAAATATATATTGTCAAAAGGGTTGCTAGTCAAAATGCACCCAAAGGAAGAAAAACTGTTAAGAAATATAGTGGGGTGGGTAGAAATATCATTGATGCTAATCATGCTGTCATTTTTCAGAAGTAGCATCAAGGAAGAATGAAATTTGTGCCAATGGGTAAGGTATTGGTCTTCATAAGCCAAAGATCTGAAATTCTAGACACCTCCTGAAAAGGAGTTGCCATCCCCAAATGGAGCCAATGTTAGTCATCAGTATTTCTCACTTGTTGGTGATGACTAGTTATAATAGTCAAGTTTTCTAGCAGCTGCTCTAAAAATTTGTAAATTTTCCAGCTGGAAAACACCCATAAACATTTTTTTCCCGCCTACCTTTTCAATCCCCCCATGACGAGATGAAACCTCATTATGAAAGCCTTATCTAGCCTCAACCATACTAGCTTGCCCATCAGCTCCAAAGAAACAATCCAAATCTGTCCAAAGAAGTTTCCCCTAGGTTTGGTAGTGGCGCTTTAGGCATTCCTCCCTCGGAAAACCACCCTAAAGCCAAAGAATCTCTATCTACTACAGTCTAGTCATAACAAACCTTCCCTTTCTGCAAATAAAGTTGGTTACACCCTTAAGTCGCGCCACTAACAAACCCTCAAGTCTCAGCAATGCACATGCCCTAGGACAAAACTGATAATAGGTGGTTTTATAGTGTTTCAATGGATCTTTAAAAGAGTAGAAGTGTACCAACATCCCAGAAGATAGTATTCGGCTCCACATGAGAATACAAATGCTTCTCATGTGATTTTGAGCCTATAATGCATCTATAGGGTATAGAGTTGTTTCATTAAGCTCTTGTGATCACAGTCAAAGCATGAACAGACAGTGAAGGGAAAAATAACACTGTTAAAAGCTGATGAAATGGCATGACTGAAAATCCTCCTTAATCTATAAGCAGAGTGATTGAAGACTAAAAAACATCCTTCATCTACAAGCAGAGGGATTGAAGACTGAAAAGCCTCCTTCATCTACAAGCAGAGGGTTTTTGAGGACTAAGAGAACCTCCTTCATTTTATAAGCAGAGGGTTGGAGACTGAGAAGGCCTCCTTAATCTATAAGCAAAGGACCAAGGATAAAGTCTGTTTTTTATTTTTTCACTAACTCTAAAGACAAATTTTGGGTACAGTAAGACAACAACTAAGGGTTTCTGAAATAAAATGATGATTAAAGGTTGAGGCAAAGCAGTGGGCTTTAAAAATGGTTTGCATGATTTTCACTATTATTTGAGTTACAATGTGAAGCTATTGGGTTCATCATCAATGAAGAAATATTATTAAGCTGATGGCCAAAGGAGCCAAAAGGTTCTTGGTCTCAAATTGACCTCTGCCATCATGTACAATGGAAACCACTATCATTACGATCATCGAACATTCTTCATTGGGTTGAAATAGAGGTGGAAAGGAAACCAGGCGTTTGTCAAAGAAGGTTTCCTTCATAAGCAAAGTAAAGGGGCCCACCATTGTTCGAGGATGAAAAGAAATCATGGCATATGGCAAATATTCTAAAGGGACTGCTCTCAAAAAGAGGCGAAATGAATGAAAGCCCAGGTTTCTTGTAGACCTCCTTCACAGAAGAACAAAGGGGCAGCTTTCGCTTGTTCACTTTTCAAATCGCGTACATCATCCCCTGTTTTATCTCAAAGCTGAAAACTGGATCATTTTTTCAATCTGAGGATAGTTAGTGGTTTTGGGGTTGGAGACCTTTTGTAAACATGATTTTCACTTATAGTTTCAAACAATTTTCTTACCCACAGTCAAAAGAGAAGCTCAAATAGCACCTTCCATCTCATTCAGTTTTCACAATAGGCATGACCATATCCAAAGCATCAGGAGCAGACACTGTCAGTTTAAGTTTTAAAAGGTGAAGCTACCTCACTACAAAATGTCAAAGAAAACCTCACTTAACACAAGATGAGTAATACAAAGACAAGAGGTGGAAAAGGATATGGAAATGGCAGCTAAGTTTCTCCTCCAACAAAAGGGCAGTATCACTCAAAAGGCACATCTACAGTCATTCTTGTTGCTCAAAGCATATTTCCCTTCCACAATACAGATATCAAAAGGGAAAACAATTTTTCATTCCTTAATTGACCGTTGCAAGCCCATTTGACATTCTCAAAACACAACCAACACTCTCCTCTTGCTATTCACGAGACTGAAGAAGAAGTGTTCGGGCAAATTCACAGAATTTTTGGGCTTGGAGACTACGTGGCGCGCCTGTAGAAACGCATGGTGCATTCAAGCGAAAGTTTACCAAAGGGTTACACTATTGCGCAGCGCGCCTATAGGCGACCCGACAGCTTTTCTATGTACAGCGCTTTCTCATTTCAAACATGTCACGCATGTTTTCAACGATCAAAGTGCCTCCAAACCAATCTTGAAGCTGCTCAAATCCTCAAGCAAAGTCTGCAATCGAGCTTCGAGGTATTTTATGAGCCTCCTTGGTATATTCAATTTTCTAAAAAGGTGATCAATGCTATGTTTTTCAAAGAATAAGTGATGGTGAAAGAAAATGAAACTCTTGGTGTAAATCGAGGTGTGTTGGGGTAAAAAATTTTGAAAAATATTGTTAGAGTTGGTTGAATGTAAAGTGGTCGTTCTTGTTTCAAAGAACCTAAAGCTACCCTCAAAAAAAGTGATAAACCATAAACTCTGTCAGTTGTATGTAGTGGAAAAAATGGTGGTAAGGAGGGTTGATATTTTTTTTCAAAGATCCGGCTTGCAGTGGCTATGATTGCCCCAACACTAACATAGTGAAAATGGTGGGTTTTTATTTATGTCAAAAGACCTAATAAAATGCCCTCAAAACAGTGTTAAAGGTGGAGGCAGTGTTTAAAGGGAGAAAAATAGTGTTTTAAAAGTGAAACAGTGGGCCTATTTTCAACAACAGTGATCACTGTATAAGTGCTTTGTCATTTCAAAATTCCTCTCTGTGTGATAAAAAAGCAAAACCAATGTTTCCTCCTTTGTTCCATGAAAACAAGATTTAGTGAGTGAAGTTATTAAATTTGTTTGGAGGTATTCTATCTAACTGAAGGTGAGAAATAATAGAAAGGGCATGAAAGGGATGAACAGGGGCAGCCAAGTGATGATACATAGCAGCTACAGTAGTATGAGTAGAGGCAGCCTCAGGGTGAAGAACTGTAGCCTCCTCAAGAAGAGCAGCAAACTCAAAAAAAGAGGGGCAAAGTGACAAGGGTAAAGGGGCCATGCTCTCCTCTCCGAAATCGCCAAGCCCTGTATAGCAAAGAAGACGGTGCCTAGATTTGTAACTCCAAATGTGACTAGGGCCCTCTGAAGCAAGGGAAAATTGCCAAAGAAGCCCATGGTCAAATTGCCTAAGAGGAAGAGTACCAGAAGGGCCACCTAAAGCAAAGGGAAGGGCAAGGAAGAAAGCAGTCATGAACAAGAAAGGGAATTCAACATCATCCAAATCCAAAGTGATGATAGTGATAATGAAGCTCGGATCCTAGAAAATCTCTTAATCCATAGAGAAAGCCAAATTGATGCCTTGAAAGCTGATTTTCATAGAGCTAGGAGCTTCAATCAATTTTTGCAAGTTCAAAACAAGCAACTGAGTGTCCATATGGCTGTTTGTGAGACATGGATAATCAAATACAAGAAGGAAGCCTCCAAAGCACAAGTAAGGTTGGAAAAACTCATGGGTGATTTCGATGAAAGTTAAGGTGAAGATCAGCCTAGGCGAAAGAGGCCAAGAACCATGGGGCTAAAAAAGGCCCTTGAGAAACAAAAAGAAGAAGAGGATGCCCTTCTCCAATCTACCCCTCTCACTGCATTGTTCAAACAAGAGATAAAGAACAATCTTGAAACATGGCTTAAGAGATTTAATGATCATTTGGAGAAGAAATTAGAGAGGGAAAACAGGGACTTGGACCTCCAACGGAGGATGACAAGACATTATAAAAAGCTAAATCAGTTTTCCCGATGGAAGTTGAAGGCTGCTCAAGAAAAACTCAAGGAGGCTAAAGGGAAGTGCCCGCCAAAAAGGTTGAGGAAAGACACCTCAAGACTTCAAATTTTGACCTCTACTTCAAAATATGTTGCTTAAAACCCTTGAGGGTCATGCTCACCAATTTTGGGTGAATTTCGACATATTTAGGTTTTATGTCATTTTTGAGTTTTTGGCCAAAAACCATGGGCATCACCATTTCAGTTTGGGGCATCATCAAAGGATGAGAATGGTATCATTGGATGCCATAATTTCAGGAGCACATACTCAGTGATTTTCGGGACATTTTAAGATCATTTGCTCCCTCGAAATGGCGAAAAATGCTCGCTTTTTCTACACTCTGCCCGGTCTATCAGCAAGGCTTATTTTTTGGGTTTTTACACACAGGGATATTTTTTGAAAACTTCCAATGGTAAATTGGGATAAAAATAATTTTTTTCAGAAAATAGACACTCATATCTTTCCAACGAGCTATCATGAGCCTCGTTTCGACACCAGGAAGGCCTCCAAAGGTTGCCAGCAAGTCAAGGGACCTTTTGCTGATGTATTCTCTGAGTATTTTTGTAAAAATTGAACCTTTCAAAAATTCTTTTTCC